>JAGSMR010000010.1:430000-1030000 GCA_029286605.1 Sericinus montela | reverse complement strand
TTTTTAAGTTTTGTAACTGGCCAGTTCTAAAAACATTCAGCGCGACCTTAGAATGAATTAGTAGGCAGAGCATTAACTTCAACACCATGTTTTATTTTATTCAAATTACAAACGCTATAAAAATAAAAGATAAAATATTGACTTTAATAATAAGTTCCGAGCACAATGTACGTCAGTGATAAGCAGGACATCGAAAATTTCCATTTTTAACAGCTGTCGACGATGCAGGTGGCAAATATGTCAACCTTAACATGTTCGCACGATTTGATTTATGCATGACATAAAAATAATGGTTTTCTATTGTTACTTTTTTTTATTAGTAAAAAGAATACTAGCAATGTCAAATAAAATTCCCGTTACCCACTCTAACTAAGCTCCTATGGTTGTGACTGCAGTGGTTCATGGCAATGGTCGTATGGCGGGCCCGAACTTGGGACGTTATGTTTCGCAGTTCGCACCCATAAAACATTAATTATATATTTTATCTCCATGCATTTCCCAATACAGGGGTAGGCAGAGGTCTCGTCACACATTTCTTCGGAGATTATTTTGAGACAAAGTGACAGATAGTGAGCCTTACGCCTTCTTTGTGTCCAAGCCACCGATATAAACAACACATAAGTTTTGAAAAAACTCATTGGTAAAAACCTACCTCTTCGGAATTGAACTCGGTGCCTCTAGTTTCGGATTCCGATAACCTAACCACTATCGTGAATTTTTAACATATTAGGGGTTTTTTTTATGGGAGTAGGGTAAAAACAAGCTAACAGTCCATTAGATGTTAAAAGGTTACTGCAGCCTAAGAAACCTGGTAACCACTTTAAAAGAAAAAGACTTCCGATGCGTTTTCATTCCTATTTTTTTATTTTGATGACCTCGCAGAAAGCCGACGTAAAGTCGAGGTATTTTTTCCCTGCTGCGCTTCGTCCGTTGAGTGAAGTAACTGAGTTCAATTTCTTTGCTGAACTTTGGCAGAAATATTTGCGGCAAAACGACGGTAAGAGTATACCCGCACCAATTACGGTGCTGAAGTGGCAATAGACCGAATACTTAGCTCATAGAACTGACAACTGTCGTGTAGTTGTTATCAGCGTCAGAATTGACCACAATGTATTCCCGGGGGTATCATAAGAGGCTGGTAGCGGGATAACCAACTCTAATAATAACAGACCGAAGTAGAGTCGATTGGTGATGTACAGTAGAGTCCAGGATACGTGTTGTTTGGTACTGCATTCTAAACTGTTTGCCAAGCATTACTATGACAAATCCTTACGCAAAAGGCCTTGGTGTGAACTTAACAGTCCTTTTGAAAATGTTAGTAAGATAACCTAGAATAACACATAGACTCAGTACTTTTTAAAACATTCTCAGTTGAATAAAATGTAAGAAGTAACTGGATTGAAAGCAGAGCTTATGATGTGACAGATAACACACTGGTGGACGAGACGTATGTAAGAAGGTAGGACGTGGCCTCTACGGAATTACTACTTTTAAGTCACGATAGCGGAGTGGTTGGGTGGTCGGACCTTCGAGTAAGAGACCTGAGTTCGATCCCCGGGTGGCAGGCTCGTACCAATGGGTTTTTCAAACACTTATGTACGAATTAAATCGTTGGCTTGGACATAAAGACGGCGACCAGATCACCACCTGTCACGTTGTCCCGAAAATATCTTCGGTGGAAGGTGGTTCATTGAGACTTAATTGTCTAGACCAGAACTCAGACAGAGTTCTATACCCTATATTGCGAATTGCGTGAAGATATTTATTTTATTGTATTAACAAGCCCAACACAAAGGAAAGGTCTACCTTCACGCAATTTCTCAATACTAAAGAAGACAAAAGTCTAGACAACGCAGTCTTGTCGACCCACTTCTCACCGGAGCTTATTTAAGGCAACTTGACTGGTGGTGAGCCTATCGCTGTGTGTGTCCAAGCGAACGGTGCAATATATTTATATAAATGTTTACAAACGTAAAATAGTGTTTGTGGTGCCTTCGTTTCGTTGTCTGATTCTATAACTCTAGTACTTTATTACGTTAGTACGTTATATATACTGTACTAAGCAAGTATGGTTTTTTATGGGAGTAGGGTAAAAACAAGCTAACAGTCTATTAGATGTTAAAAGGTTACTGCAGCCTAAGAAACCTGGTAACCACTTTAAAAGAAAAAGACTTCCGATGCGTTTTCATTCCTATTTTTTAATTTTTTTTCATCTAAGATACAATGTCTCAAAACCGGTGATTACCAGATCTCTATACCCTTTAAACCGAGACATGACCACACTGCAATTTGGAGATAAAAATTACCTATTTCTAGGTAATATGGTAGGTAGTAAGGTAGTGACCAGACCCAGATGTTTCCTAGGTCCGCCGATAACAAATTTTTAAGTGCCTGCTTCTTCTGCCACAAAAATCGGTCGGCTCGTTAGAACTAACACCATGACCTCGCAGAAAGCCGACGTAAAGTCGAGGTATTTTTTCCCTGCTGCGCTTCGTCCGTTGAGTGAAGTAACTGAGTTCAATTTCTTTGCTGAACTTTGGCAGAAATATTTGCGGCAAAACGACGGTAAGAGTATACCCGCACCAATTACGGTGCTGAAGTGGCAATAGACCGAATACTTAGCTCATAGAACTGACAACTGTCGTGTAGTTGTTATCAGCGTCAGAATTGACCACAATGTATTCCCGGGGGTATCATAAGAGGCTGGTAGCGCGATAACCAACTCTAATAATAACAGACCGAAGTAGAGTCGATTGGTGATGTACAGTAGAGTCCAGGATACGAGTTGTTTGGTACTGCATTCTAAACTATTTGCCAAGCATTACTATGACAAATCCTTACGCAAAAGGCCTTGGTGTGAATTTTAACATATTAGGGTTTTTTATGGGAGTAGGGTAAAAACAAGCTAACAGTCTATTAGATGTTAAAAGGTTACTGCAGCCTAAGAAACCTGGTAACCACTTTAAAAGAAAAAGACTTCCGATGCGTTTTCATTCCTATTTTTTAATTTTTTTTCATCTAAGATACAATGTCTCAAAACCGGTGATTACCAGATCTCTATACCCTTTAAACCGAGACATGACCACACTGCAATTTGGAGATAAAAATTACCTATTTCTAGGTAATATGGTAGGTAGTAAGGTAGTGACCAGACCCAGATGTTTCCTAGGTCCGCCGATAACAAATTTTTAAGTGCCTGCTTCTTCTGCCACAAAAATCGGTCGGCTCGTTAGAACTAACACCATGACCTCGCAGAAAGCCGACGTAAAGTCGAGGTATTTTTTCCCTGCTGCGCTTCGTCCGTTGAGTGAAGTAACTGAGTTCAATTTCTTTGCTGAACTTTGGCAGAAATATTTGCGGCAAAACGACGGTAAGAGTATACCCGCACCAATTACGGTGCTGAAGTGGCAATAGACCGAATACTTAGCTCATAGAACTGACAACTGTCGTGTAGTTGTTATCAGCGTCAGAATTGACCACAATGTATTCCCGGGGGTATCATAAGAGGCTGGTAGCGCGATAACCAACTCTAATAATAACAGACCGAAGTAGAGTCGATTGGTGATGTACAGTAGAGTCCAGGATACGAGTTGTTTGGTACTGCATTCTAAACTATTTGCCAAGCATTACTATGACAAATCCTTACGCAAAAGGCCTTGGTGTGAACTTAACAGTCCTTTTGAAAATGTTAGTAAGATAACCTAGAATAACACATAGACTCAGTACTTTTTAAAAAATTCTCAGTTGAATAAAATGTAAGACGTAACTGAATTGAAAGCAGAGCTTATGATGTGACAGATAACACACTGGTGGACGAGACGTATGTAAGAAGGTAGGACGTGGCCTCTACGGAATTACATTTGAGTTATTGTCGTTCCGCGGATTCGATTCCATGGTTGGCATAGAGGCCACCTCGTGAGCACATTGCTCGAAGAAGGGAGGGTCATAAGTACAGTTATCTCGACGTGCATGTATGAAGAAATGATGAATTTGAAAGAATCGAAAGAGGTATGAAATATTCGTGACTTTTGGCGATTTGTTCTCTCTGGCTAACCCGTCATGGACTGTGTGTTGAGAAAATTAAGTTAGTGAGTTTTTTGAGGTAGTCAGAGGTCTAGATAATTTAGTCCTTTGACCCAAATTCAGCCGAGCTTATTTAAACATGGTTCTCGTTGTGAAAAGTGTAAAAAAAACCGCTTTAGTCCAAGCATATGATATAATACAGATAAAAACAATAAAGACTCGACTAAAAATGGCTCGAAGAGACTTAACTATCTAGACTAGACCTCTGTCTACCCTGTATTGGGAATTGCGTGAAGATATTTTTATATTTTTTAAACATACACATCTCTGCCGGTAGAAATTCAAAAAAAAAATAAATATATTCACGTCATCCCCAATGATGGGATACGTCATAAATAGTACATTAGTTTTGAAAAATAAAAACCCTTTGGTACAACCAAAGTATTTACAGGTAGTATTTATTATAAACTTTACTCCAATGTCGCATAAAGTAGAGAGGACACATACTTATGATTTGCATCAGTTGCAACATTTAAACTCAGTAACGCTTAATTTTTGTGGTGAATTTTTATAGTACGTGGGTGGGTGACCGAGCTGATGGCCAGCAGTGACCACTTACAGACTGCTAATTCAGTTTAATCACGCTTCTTATATGCCTATTATAAATATTTAGATAATATTGACTTTAAGTCCTTCTATAGTTACATTTAAATAAGCTGTTAACAATAAAGCATAAATAACTTAATATTTTTTAAGATACATATTCACCTAGATAATTGTCTCTGGCGAAATTCGTGTATATACAAAAGAAGATCATTGTTTATATAGCGATGTGATAAAAACTTCAGAAAGCGAGGGTTTCACAGCCCAGACTCAGCGATCTTCATACTAACCAAAATTTTCTAACAAATATCAAAATGGCAGATCACGTTAAATAATGACTCATACATGCAAATTTTTTCAAGTAGGGATTTTTAAATTAAAAGAAATATAACCTGTTACTCAGATAATGTAGATATAAATTTGAAATAATTTTAGATTCAATTTATAGGTTTATCAGTACAGGCGATACAGTTTAACAAAGAAGCAAATAGATTTACTTTCGCATTTATAACATTAAGTTTGATGCATTACAAAGCTAAGCTAGGTTATTACTTTTCGGTCCGGTACTTTTCGGTTTACCTGTGTGTGTGATTATTAAAATATTATTATTACATACAAAATACTTGCAAACAAATTAGATGTTATCATAAAGATACTTATATGCTTCACTTCTATGTAACTGATAGTTAATTGACTCAGGCGTTACTTTGCGGAAATTCATTGTAAAGTTGTTATTGAAAAAATTACTTCGCAACCCTCCGCACGCAAAATGTTTGCGTGCGGAGGGTTGCGAAGTAATTTTTTCAATAACAACTTTCTATGTAACTTACAAGTTTAAAAAGTATGATACCTGTCTCATACCCAAATTACCTACTACTGTAGGTCGAAGGACCAAATAGTTCAGACCTTTCACTACCCTGGTATCGACATAAGTGAAGATACAACAACTTGGTTTTGTATCATATTGGCAGTACACATTCCAAATAACCTATCCAGTCGGCTTCAATCGACTAGGCACAAGATAACCCACTCGGCAGCATCTTTACAAGTCATTAGACGTGCCTTCCCCCCTCCCCCCACCGCCCGCGGTACAGCGGGCGCCGCACCCGTTTGTAATTAACCGAGGGCCATAAATTGACCGTAACTGTCATATCATATTGATTTAGTCCCGTGAGCGCGACGGGCGCGCGCCTTCCGCCGATTTCTGAGCTCCAGATTCCGAGACGAGGGCAAAGCTGGGGCTCTTTTTTCCAATGGTTTTAACCAATGCTCAATGTATTTGATACATCCTAACACGTGTGTAATATCAATGAAATCATTTAAAGCTTTGTAACGAACCTCCGTGAACCTCTGAGGTCTCGGATTTAACTCCCAGTCGGGTCTTGTTTCGAGTCGAGAGACCCGAGTTCGATCCCCACGTGGCAGGCTCGTAACAATGGGGTTTTTCGAAACCTATTCATATCGTTGGTTTGGACATAAAGATGGCGACAGGTTCACCTCCTGTCACATTGTCCAAAAAATGGAAGGTGGGTCGAAACGACTTAATGGCGTGAAGATAGTATATATGCAGTGCAAAAAAAAGAGGATTCGCCGCAGAATGTCGCTTAACATTGTTGCCCCAGACACAGTTCTGATACTTTAATATACTTATCATATGATATGTATGTATTTATGTATGTGTATGTGTACTTACTTATATGTTATTTATATGAATGGTATGACAAATTGCTATTGTCAAAAAATTTCATACAATAGTAAATGTATCAATAAAGTGTAAATATGAAGACGTTAGATTCGCTATAAATATAAAAAGCAATTATGGCTTATGTCTATAAGTCACGATAGCCAAGTGGTTGTGTGGTCGGAGTTTCGAGTCAAGAGACCAGAGTTCGTCATAGTCGTACTAATAGGTTTTTCAAAAACTTATGTACAAATTATATCGTTAGCTTGAACATAAAGACGGCGACGGGCTCACCACCTGTCACGTTGTCCCGAAAATATCTTCGTTGGAAGGTGGGAATCAAACAATGAATTCGTTGGAAGGTGGGAATCAAACAATGACCTGTGTTTTAAATGTGCAGCAAAACAAAGTTTTATATATGCAGGATAGCAAAAATAATCATAACACACAAAAATCACAATATTTTTAAATTAAATATATTTTCACGCCATTCCCAATAGAGGAGTAGACAAATGTCTATCATTAAAACCTTTTACCCACCTTCCAACGAAGATATTGTTTAGACAACGTGACCGCGTCGACTTTTTTATATATTACTATTTGACCCAGCAAACGTTGTTTTGCCATATAAAAATAGGGGTTGATCGTAGGGGGGTGAAAATTTAGGGTTGTATGTATTTTTAAAGCTGTATCATAAAAAATGTCTAAAATAAAAAAAAATTGTGTTAGACTACCCTTAACATTTAGGAGGATGAAAAATAGATGTCCGATTCTCAGACCTAGCTAATTTGCACACATAATTTAATGAGAATCGGTTGAGCCGTTTCGGAGGAGTAAGGTAACTAACATTGTGACACGAGAATTTTATATATGAGATTATATTTTTAAGTTTTTTTTATTTGACTTCCTTGGTAATTATAAGTTGCAAATGAAAACCAGCGTCAGGTTCTGACGCCTGACAATGAGCTGATCTGGAGACCTATGAGACACGCTCAATGATTTTTAAATTGTTGTAATTACATACTTATTTAAACTGATTTTTCGTGTGTTGTCTCTTTATACTGGTCCTATAAATTATTTTCTTTATTTCCTTCAAACATACTATTGAAACCTTATAAATATGTTCCCATATTATTTGAAGACGTAAATAACGAAAAAACTTAAGTTCAGTGTTGTAGCAGCAATAATTCAAAATTACCGAAAATTTTTGGCAACGATATGAGAAGTTGCATACGTGGAAGCTTGCGCAACTGTAACAATTTTAAGTACGAAGATTTAACGACTTCAGTATTCCCATATCAATCTATCAGTGTGTGCGTAGAGTGATCTAATTTCACCCACACATCGGAGGGGCGAAGACAGCGTTATTACTGAGCGAGCGAGTGAGACTGTCAAAACAAAGTTAACTAGCGAAATCGAACAAAACATTCGGGCAGCGAATGATAGGAAACAAACACTTACTTGCCATTCCTAAACAGATGATACGATTCAATAAACATTATAGGAAGATTTTACGAGGCGACGTGATCAAAGTCAAAATCGAAATATCTAACCGCCGATCAAATCACGCCGTTTATTCCTTTTACATGTGGATAATAAGGCGTAAATTTCTACGTGCAGTTTTTTTTTTTTTTTTTGATTAACGCGGCCACATATCGGCGGCCATGTTTTCCCAATCAACAATGGCGCTCGGTCAGTGTTGCTACATTGATGACGTTTTTCTTTTTTCTCACAGTTCTTTATTGCACTAATTCTGATTGAACATACTTTTTTCTTTTTCGCTGTTTATATCACGTCTCGAGAATATTTCTGATCAGATAACGCTGATTGGTTATAGCGATGGCTGATCAAAGAGGCCGTGGTTTTGATTTAGAAAACAAACGCTTCCTTCAATTCTTTGCTGTATAACATAAGCTTACAGCTTGTTTATTTTATTAGTTATCGTATCGAACGAATTATGATATTGAAAAGAAATTGTATGAACAGTTTTTATTTTTTATACTATAGTTCTATTTTTAAATTTTTGCAGTTACAAAAGTTCCTACGTTACTTCGTCGCAAGATGAATAGCTACATGGGAACTTATTGGTGTAACACAGTTTGACGGGCCGCCAATAAATTTATTTGTAAGAGAAAAAAAAAGAAACTCGTTTCCGAGTAACGATATCGAAGGCACTAAAAATTCCATGTGATTCCGTCTCCGTAACGTGAGGTATAAATCGTGAAATGTGTCAATTAACTCAAGTTTAATGTTGTATTTATGTAAATCATTGTCTGACGGACATTGGGGGGGTTTAGACAAAAAGAGACGTTTGACCGAGACACGACCCGGAGCATTTAGATAAATCGGGTATATTTTCGGAAAATGTCAGAGAGACTCCGAAAAAAAAAATCCTGACGCTTGATAGATAAGTGACGGAGATACGGCGGAGATATGCGGAGCCGCATAAATTTTATTAATTACTTACTAATATTTGTCTAAATGTCCTCCTAACGATGGACCAGAATAGATTTCACAGCCATTTACAGTCGTGGGATGAGAACCGATCTCACACATTGGTATTCAATAACAACCGTCGTTAATATTATTTATTTATTTTTTTGACAATTTTAGCATTCATAAGCTGCCTTGTGGGCTTGGCGTAAAAATAGATAAATAAATACATAGAGACAATGTCACATACATTGCTGTAATCCCAAAGTCAATAGTTAAAACATTTGTGTTATGGGCGTGTTACGAGACAATTTTGGCAAACCCTTTCTTATGGGATAGTCACGATAGCCGAGTGGTTGGGTGATCGGAATTTCAAGTCAGGAGACCCGAATTCGATCTCCAGATTACGATTCAACCTAATTACGATTCATAGCGTTTGCTTGGACATTAAGACGGCGACGGGCTCACCACCTGTCATGTTGTCCCAAAATATCTTCGGTGGAAGGTGGATCGAAGGGACTTAATTGTCTTGACTAGTACTACCTACCCCTGTATTGGGAATGGCGTGAAGATTTTATATTGTTATTTACTTTCGTATGGGAGAAGCTGTGGACATGTCCTGCAGTGGACTTTAACTGGCTTATGGCCAGTAAGCCAAAAGATAGCCAAACATGGATAAGTAAATTATAAAGTGTTTGAGATGTATTTTTGTTCACACAATATAGCTTATGGCCGTTTTGAAAAATCTTATCATAAAAATGGATAATGAAGACCGAATAGTGAAGGAAATATAAAGCGGGAATGTTAACAATTAAAGGGGTCGAGGTAAGCGAGACTAACTTACGAAGACCATGTCGAAGACGATTTCGAGACTTTCGAAGACCGTGTGAGCTAATTGCTCGAAGATGGAAGAGTCAAGAGTATTTGAATACGTGCGTGTATGAACAAAGTGATGAATTTGAAAGAAGCGAAGCAGGTATATAAGGCTCATGGCACTTAGCATTCTGTTCTCTCTGGCGACCCGGTTAGATATTATGCGTGAAGATATTTTTACATTTATTTACTATATTGCATTACATTGAACACATTAAAATGAACATCTTTTTCTATAACGAAATGAAATAAAAATTAGTCCGTGCATTTTTATCTGAATCTAAAGGATTCATTAAAATATTTTTATGCAAAAAATAAACCCTATCTCTCTGGCCACAAATCTATAGATTACGTATAATTAGAATATTGTAGAATCTATTAGCTTAAGGTTAGTATTGTGGATTTCATTAATCATTATCTCTTATGCATTCTATAAGTCACGATAGCCGAGTGGTTGTGTGGTTCGAGTCAAGAGACCCGTGTTCGATCCTTAAACTTATGTACGAATTATATCGTTGCCTTGGACATAAAAACGGTGACGAGCTAACCACCTGTCACGTTGTCCAGAAAATATCTTCGGTGGAAGGTGGGTCGAAGGGACTTAATTGTCTTGACTAGACCCCTGTATTGGGAATTGCGTGAAGATATTAATTAATTTATTTATTCTTATGTAACTTATTTAATTAACTTATTAATTTTTAATTATTAATTTTTAATTTACTTATTTATTCTTATGAATATATAAGAGATATTGACTAAAGTTTACTTTGTTGTATTTTAAAGCTAGTGCTAGTGATCCTTTGAAAATAGTCTTCTGGGTCAGTATCGCGTCTTGCCATTTCTGCTGCCAAATTCACGTCACGATAGCCGAGTGGCAGGATGTTCTGAATAAGAGTCAAGAGACCAGAGTTCGATCCGTAATTGGTAGGCACGTACCAATGAGTTTTTTTTCAAAACTTGGCTTGGACATGAAGACGGCGACGGGCTTACTACCTGTCACTTTGTCCCAAATTTGGTGGAAATTGGGACAAAACGACGAGCCTGCCACATGGGGATCGAACTCGGGTCTCTTAACTCGAATTTAGACCACCTATCCATACAGCTATACTAACTTTTATAAAAAATACTACAAGGATATTAATCCCAGATTACATTAAATAGATATATATTTACATAGATATATAATTATATATATTTTATATACATATGAAAATCCATGACACGACTACAAACATTCATATGACGCTAGCGGAATTAGAACCCGCAACCCGTAGCTTCGAAAGCAGAGTCACTACAACTAGGCTATGTAATCATCGATGACTCGATATGAGTAAGAGATAAGAGCTATTGTTACAATGCATATTTTTTGTTATAAATAAAAAAATATCTTCACGCAATTCCCAATACAGGGGTAGACACAGGTCAAGTCTAGACAATTAAGTCCCTTTGACCCACCTTCCACCGAAGATATTTTCGCGACAACGTGACAGGTGGTGAGCCCGTCGCCGCCTTTATGTCCATGCCAAGGATGAAATTCGTACATAAGTTTTTGAAAACCTCATTGGTACTGCCACCTGGGGATCGAACTCGGGTCTCTCGACTCGAAATTCGTGTCTCTCGACTTGAAATTCCGACCACCCAACAACTCGGCTATCGTGACTTATATATATATATATTTTTATATATAAGTCACGATAGCCGAGTTGTTGGGTGGTCGGAATTTCGAGTCGAGAGACCCGAGTTCAATCCCCAGGTGGCAGTACCAATGAGTTTTTCAAAAACTTATGTACGAATTTATATATTTTTTGTTATAACAGATATATTTATACTCCGTGGACGAGTGGCGTTCACATCGGTTTTACGTAGTAGCCAGCTCAGAGATCCCGGATTCCATGCCCGGAGAGACTAATGTAGACAATAACTTTTTCTGCATTGTATTGAGTGTCGGTGTTTATGTTACCTTCGTTGTCTCCGATTCCATATAACAAGTTCTAATGAACTAGTTAATTTGCGTACAATGTATGTGTTGTTGTCCCTATCTACATATATACGTAGATCTATGTATGTAGGGGTACCTCGGGGTAACTATTCAAGTATCAGCCGTTCATAACATTTTACTGAAATAACAGGTAATAATGAAAATCGTAAGATTTTGATTTTCAATTTTAATTTATATCGCAAAATTCTACAAACACTTAGTTATAAGTTAATGATATGCTTCATAACTTAAAAAATCGTTACGCTGCAAGGAACACAATACGTCAAAAGACCCACAGCATAGTAAATAATGCTAATAAAAAAATATGAGTGTATTTCACACGCGGCTGAAGAGAACGCTTAAGAAAAGATTTTCCTTTCATTAATAGTTTAAAAAATAGCAGTCGTTGATGTCTCTATACGCCTGTCCCTCTCGCTCCTTGAGGGCTAAGAATATTTGAATACTTTGGTTTTCTTTTCGTTTCATCGAGTTTTAAGCCACACAGACACCAAAAAATTGTTATTACCTGAAGGTTAAAATTAAAATTACTGATCACGTTTAAAAGACGGGTAATGTAAGGAAATCGATGAACCAGAACAAATATGTTCAATATTCGAAATAAATATGGCGGATGATTTATGGCGGTATTGACATTGGTTGCGCGGGCTTAAGCCGCCATCTTGTGTTTGCTAATTGCCGGCTTATGTCATTAAATCAGTCACGCGTCCGGAAAACAGACGAATGCGCGATCCATGATCGTTTGTTTGATCGACATTTCTTAATAATTCATTATTTTTTTTATTACGTCACCCACCGGAAACAATACAGACCGTATTGTTTATTATTGGCGTGTTTTTGTAATCATACTCATGTTAGATGAAGAACGCAATCAACAGAATGTTCTGGAATCGATTCAGAGATTACGTTAGCCAAAGTGTGCTAAAGTATCTTAATGAATAATGTTAATCGTTGGTAAGCCATAATTGTTATATTATTTTAAATGTTACTCTTGAGAAAGCAATATTGTCAATTTAACAACATTTAATGATAGTTCATTCCCATTAATGTCTCTATATTGTCTGAACCCATAGGATAAGTAAAGCCATACACCTAGATAGAAGAAGACTGTAAATATGAGACACATCCGACATAGTACATAACTGCATAATCAAAAATTGAAAAATTACCTAATCTAAGCGCTTAAAAGGTTTTGTTTTTTGGCTTAAAAGGTTGATTTTCGTTCGACTGTAACAGCTGTCGTTCCTAATACGTTCCAATTCTCTGTTACTTCAGACTTAAGCCTGCGAAGCCAAGTATATATCAGTAGATATCCTTTTTTTACTCTATTTATAAGTTACTGTAAAAATACATATGATTCAGTAAGATGTGCGATTTGACACACATTATTCAAAATTTCAAAAACCTTATAAATCTTTTTAAGTAATTCTCGATTCTTCTAACCAAATTCGAAAGATCCTACATAAATGGTTCGCATTTCTCAAGACTGATAGCCAGAGGTCAGGTAATTTAGCCACATCTGACATATCGAGATAATGATCATAGTCTGACATCAACTAATACGACACTATCATTTTAATTATTTCCAAACGAATAATTGTGACACTGTATAAAATTAATGTAACCAGCCACTTTGTGGTTGTTTTTTAAGTGTATGGCTTCTCTTATTGGAGTTCTGCCAGTTGTCTAGTCTGTCATATGAGTGACAAAAGGAAAATTTGTCTCGGGTTCTGTTTTTGAATGAGACTTTTAAATTTACAACAAAGGACAAAACGAAACATTTAAGACATCTCTAAAAATTAGTAACTCCTAATCTAATATTGTTTGTAAAGGACGCGGAATGTTATTTGGTAAATATACAGGGAATATCTTGTCCATGGGCACTTTAAAAAAGATGATTTGTGGAACCTTCTGCCAGTCCACACTCACAAATAGAAGTATTCTTGATGCTCACTTTAGCCAGATGATCATTTGCATGACCAAAATGTTGCCGACAAATGGTAGAAGAGGTAAACTTATTGGCTTCGTGAAAGAAAAAGTAACAAGGTCTAGAGGGGATCTCTGATTGTACATTGGCATAATGTTTGTCTTTAGTTGTGTCATAATTTTTGTCTTTAGTGAGTCTGATTCCAAATAGACTGCCATGAGGTCCAGAAATATGAAGCATTGATGTTCCATTTTTTATTGCTTTCTTCGCTAAATGATCTGAAAATTCGTTGCTTTGAAAGAAATGTGTATTAACTTGCCGCATACATATCTGTGTCCGTATTTATTAACTTATTTATTTATTATTAAGAAATATTTAAAATTTTGCAAGGGACTCTTCTTTTTTTATTGTGTCTATAAAAGAAAAAGTTCATTACCTGTAGAAAAATACTTAAAAGATCATGAAACGAAAGGTATAGGTCAAATTAAGAAACGTCAATATTTTGTACCTACACGCATTTCCCAATACTGGGACAGACAGAGATCATTTACCAAAGCTTATAAAGAACTAACTACGTGACAGGTGATGAGCCTATCGCCGTCTTAGTGTCCAAACCAGCACTGTAGTATACTTACAAAGACATATAAATCTATAGATAAAAATTCATAGACACATTCATAACTCTAGTACTTTCATATGCATCACACAAATGAGTCACTATTACGTCAAATGTCAATAATGATCAAGTTAATACAAAGTCGTATTTTATCGGTTGTTTTCTATTTATAAAAACTATAAATATAATTACACTTATTAAGGATTATTAGACATAATCAATTTATTAAACCGAACACATAAAATATCGATAAAGAAGTCGATACCGAGGTATCGATGTAATGATTTCCGAACGGCCGGAATTAGTCCGATTTTGATTAAACTTTATGGTTATTCAATTCCAAATTATATCGACAGTTTAAATATTTAAGTAGTCACGAAACTACAATCGCCTAAAGCGTTGCATATTTAATTGAATTGATGCGAATCGCCTTCAAGAAACAGGAATATTCAATTAAAAATACATTCGAATAGTGATTTAGTAAACGTGACTCGATAGCGTAGCGCAACTAATCTGGTCTGCCATCGAAGTTTGGGGTCGGGTTCGAATACCGCTGAGATATTATTTTGCGATGTGTAGGAATGTTTGTACGTTAGTCAAGTATGAAGACTTAGTCGCCGTGGCGAAAGTCGAATAGAGAAAAGGGGAGTGGCTTGTACGCAGAATTCGACAACTTTCGAACCTAGCAACCCTTAACTTAGTCAGGGTCACTACCAACTGGGATTCAGGGTCGTTATATAAAATAAATATCTTCAAGCCATTCCCAATACAGTGGTAGACAGAGGTCTAGACTAGACAATTAAGTCCCTTCGATCCACCTTCCACCGAATATATTTTCGGGACGACGTGACAGGTGGTAAGACCTGTCGCCGTCTTTGTGTCCAAGCCAACGATATAGATATAAGAGCGGCAATAGCCTAATGGTTTAGGGTGCGGTCTGCGAAACATGACGTCGCAGGTTCGGGCCCCGCCATTCGACTATTGACGTAAACCAACTCCTGAAACAAGCATTGCAGCTTAATTGGAGTGGTTAACAGGAACACTAGTAATGTTATTCGGCATTGCTAGTATTCTTTCTTTAAAAAAAAAAAACGATGTAGTTCGTACATAACTTTCTGAAAAACCCATTGGTACGAGCCTGCCACTCGGGGATCGAACTCGGCTCTCTTGCCTCGAAATTCCGACCACCTAACCACTCGGCTATCGCGACTTTCAGGGTCGTTACTAACATAAAAAATTCGTGGTTTACAGATTAGTTATTTATAATTTTTTTAACTTAAAAAAATTATGAACACAGATCGTAATATATCAAAACGACAACAATTAAATAATCAGTATATTTAACAAATCATAACGAATATATTCTTTAAAAAAACCTAGGTAATTAGAAATATGGCAGTATGATGAGACAAACAATAAAATAAAAGGCTGCAATGAGACACACACTCACGGACACCAGCAAACCATTTTAAAAGCGAAAGGTTTACAAAGTGTTGTAATCCCACAAGACTAAATAGGTAGAGTGTGGTATTGACCCAGTGGTCTCCAAGACAGGAAAAGAATGTACCATCTTAAATAAACAAATTATTTAATTTTTTAGGGACGTCGCATGTCTCGAAATGTTAGTTCTTTTTAATCAATCCCCGTATACATGTCTACAGCTTCTGCTGAATTCAATGAATGATGTGAGAAAATAATGTAGAAGTTACAAATGAGTAATTTACAATGAGACAAATAAATAAATAAAATAAACAAATTATTTAATTTTTAGGGACGTCGCATGTCTCGAAATGTTAGTTCTTTTAATCAATCCCCGTATACATGTCTACAGCTTCTGCTGAATTCAATGAATGATATGAGAAAATAATGTAGAAGTTACAAATGAATAATTTACAATGAGACGTATACAAATACTGGATACTAGGAATATGAATTCTTGATATTAAGTAATTTGGTATCGTTTGGCGTCAGCATTGCGTGTGATATGATAAATAGAAAATCTTCACGCTAATCCCAATACTGGGGTAGACAGAGGTCTAGTCTAGACAATTCAGTCCCTTCGACCCACCTTCCACCGAAGATATTTTCGGGACGACGTGACAGGTGGTAAAACCTGTCGCCGTCTTTGTTCCAAGCCAACGATATAGATATAAGAGCGGCAATAGCCTAATGGTTTAGGGTGCGGTCTGCGAAACATGACGTCGCAGGTTCGGGCCCCGCCATTCGACTACTGACGTAAACCAACTCCTGACACAAGCATTGCTGCTTAATTGGAGTGGTTAACAGGAACACTAGTAATGTTATTCGGCATTGCTAGTATTCTTTCTTTTAAAAAAAAAAAAAAAAAAACGATGTAGTTCGTACATAACTTTCTGAAAAACCCATTGGTTCGTACCAATGCCACTCGCCTGCCACTCGGGGATCGAACTCGGGTCTCTTGCCTCGAAATTCCGACCACCGAACCACTCGGCTATCGCGACTTTCAGGGTCGTTACTAACATAAAAAATGCGTGGTTTACAGATTAGTTACTTATAATTTTTTTAACGTAAAAAAATTATGAACACAGATCGTAATATATCAAAACGACAACAATTAAATAATCAGTATATTTAACAAATCATAACGAATATATTCTTTAAAAAAACCTAGGTAATTAGAAATATGGCAGTATGATGAGACAAACAATAAAATAAAAGGCTGCAATGAAACACACACTCACGGACACCAGCAAACCATTTTAAAAGCGAAAGGTTTACAAAGTGTTGTAATCCCACAAGACTAAATAGGTAGAGTGTGGTATTGACCCAGTGGTCTCCAAGACAGGAAAAGAATGTACCATCTTAAATAAACAAATTATTTAATTTTTAGGGACGTCGCATGTCTCGAAATGTTAGTTCTTTTTAATCAATCCCCGTATACATGTCTACAGCTTCTGCTGAATTCAATGAATGATGTGAGAAAATAATGTAGAAGTTACAAATGAATAATTTACAATGAGACAAATAAATAAAATAAATAAATAAATATCTTCACGCAATTCCCAATACAGGGGTAGACAGAGGTCTAGTCTAGACAATTCAGTCCCTTCGACCCACCTTCCACCGAAGATATTTTCGGGACAACGTGACAGGTGGTGAGCCCGTCGCCGCCTTTATGTCCAAGCCAACGATATAATTCGTACATAAGTTTTTGAAAACCCATTGGTACGAGCCAGCCACCTGGGGATCGAACTCGGGTCTCTCTACTCGAAATTCCGACCACCCAACCACTCGGCTATCGTGACTAATTTACATTTACAATGAGACGTATACAAATACTGGATACTAGGAATATGAATTCTTGATATTAAGTAATTTGGTATCGTTTGGCGTCAGCATTGCGTGTGATATGATAAATAGAAAATCTTCACGCTAATCCCAATACTGGGGTAGACAGAGGTCCAGACAATTAAGTGTCTTCGACCCATTTTTGACCAAAATTTTTTATCAGACAATCTCAATAAATAGCAGACCATAGTCTGCTATTTATAGAGATGGAATTCGACAGACCGGTGGTAGACAGTAGCAGGCGAAGATGCAAAGTCTAGTACTGAAATCACAAATTACCTTACCTAGAGTGGCAATATGGCAAACCCTTCTTTATGAGAGAGGCCCTTGTTCTACAGTGGTACTGCAGTGAACTTTACTGTTTTGCCTAAAATCAGGTATTTCATATTATGTAATTAGTGTCGTGATTCTCGCATACCTCTTTCGTTTCTTTCAAATTCATCATTTAAATGGTACGTGACTGTAATTCCCGCAGAATGCTAACATGGTCGGCATAAACAAACCTTTCGAGAAGTATTTTTGGCGGCATTTTCACTCGAAACCATTCAGTAGTTTTATTTTCACCGTTCATTATACCAGCCAAGAATACTATAGATTTTACAATACAAGAGTTTACAATACAGATTATATTTATCATGGCCACTTTTGATGGTGCAAATTAAATTAAAAAAAGAAACTCGATTACAATCCGATGCTGATTTAAATGCATTTTAAAATTACGATGTTCGTTATTTAGTCACGTTCTCTGGTCATTAGGCGATACAAATTAATATTTAAATGTCTTCTTTCGCGGATATTCAATAAATTGAATACATTTCAAATGTTATGAGAGTCGTTATAAATTACTTTAATGTTTTATTAAATACACATTAATAAATGTCTACAATAATAACAGTATACAGCAATAAAAAGATACATATAATAACAATAAAATAGATAATAAAATAAAAGGATAACGCAACCTTCTCTGATGCAACTGCAAATCTCTAGAATTCCTACCTTCCTATCACCGAGTGTTAATCTTGCTAACTTGTAAAAGCAAATTATGAACAACTAACTCGGTAAAAGAGTGGCGTACACACGAGTTTTCAAGGTGTCGCCATTTTTGCGGCTCAGAGTTCGATTTCTTACGCGTTAAAAACACTTTTTCTACGTATTCTCAGGTCAGCTCTCTGTATGGGATATGGTCGGGTCTGTCTGTTTACTTTGGGTTCAGAGCAATGTATGTGATATTGTCCCTATCTATCTATCTCTTAACTGTCTCTAGCACATCTTCTCTTTTTTTCTACCCTCTCTTACATAAATTGATATGTTTAAATTCACTAAAGGTGTTTCAGAAAAGGATGAATTATAAGAATATTCGCTAATGATAGCTCCCAAGAAGAGCATAAGGCCGCCTTTTATTTTTCTGTATTTCGTTTGTCTTTATTTATATTCGCGCGCTGTCCCGAAAACATCTTCGGTGGAAGGTGGGTCAAAGGGACTTAATTGTCTAGACTAGACCTCTGTCTACCCCTGTGTTAGGAATTGCGTGAAGATATTTATTTATTTATAATTTTTATAATAATTATAAAGATGTTACATTGCAATACTCCGCATGCGCAAAAAAATTAAATACCATAAACTATAATTGAATGCCGGATGGTGCTATTTTTCTCTTCGGATCATGTACTTTATACCATATATTTGACAATGTCATTTTTAGGAAACATCTTTATATTAGACAATAGATACATACATAGATAGGGACAAAACCAAATACATTGCTATGATCTCAAAAAAGTAGCTAAAGCACTTGAGTTATGGAATCTGAAACAACGAAGGTACCACAAACTCGGACCCCAGAGACAACGTAGAACAAGTGGTTTTCTACATTAACCCATCCGTGAATTGAACCCGGCTCCTCAGAGCTGATGGCACCTTTATAGCCGGTGAGTACGGACCTCTTCCCCGAAGGTAGAAGGTCGAAATGTATTTTTTTATATCTGCACGCATCCAAGAGTCATGGTCCTTGCATACTTCTTTCGCATCTTTCAAATTCTTCATTTTATTCATCACGTCTACTCTTGACCGTCCCCTCTTCGAGCAATTTACTCTTACTCACATGGTCTCCGAAAGTTAATCTTGGCCTGTCTCGATAACTTTCGCGCTATATACTTTCTTCACCATTCGGTCTTCACTTATTCACGCAACGTGCCCAGATCATCGATGGATGCTTTTATCAATTTTAGTGATAAGATCCTTCAAATCTGCTTTACTGCGCATCTCTTGGTGACGTTTTCGGGCTACCAATGCAATAAGTATTAATGGAAACCCCACTAACGACCCCGCTGCCCATCGTCGGCCTATTGAATGTCTGATGCTTTTCGAGTCGTTTATTCTGCCATCAGTCAGCGGCTAATAAGCAGCTAATAAAGGCCTTTTCCTCCAGTCACCTCTTATGACTCACACGGGAAGAAAGAGAGTGGTATATTCTTACACCGTAACCACACGGCGTAATTACCTTTATAATTATAAATTGATTCAATATTTTTATAATACATCTAAATTAAATTAATAAACTGCAGCAAATGATGATAAAATAACTAGAAATAAACAGGAGTAAAAGCAAAAAACAATAAAATCGATAATCTGAATACTTATTTAAAAACAAAACAAAAGATTCATAAGCTAAGTAAACAAGTATGACAGCAAGACAAAAAATATCTATTTCCATTATTAACGTAGTAGTAAATTTTCATTACATTTAAATTAATATTTGCCAAAATTTCTTAAAAAAAGTATAAACAAATTTTCGAAATTTATTTAAATACCTTTAAATATAATGTCCAATGTAACGGTGCTTTTGTCAATTGATTAATTATAATAAATTATTAATAGAGATAAAAAAAATCGCATATAAAAACATTGTAAAAGTATATTGGCTGAAAAGATTAATCCATAATCAAACTTTCAATATTTCTTGAAATTCGAATAGAAAAAAAATTCAAAATGTCGGCACAGTGTTTACTCGCGGCGTCCCGCTCTCGCGGCCCGCCCCTCGCCGCGCTGCACTTACTCGAAGGCTCCCTCAAGCGTGTACAATGCACTATACAAGTAAAGATGGCGGATTGGGAAAAAATAATGTATTGTATTGACATATTACATCACTGTGCACCCTCAAACACGAAATTAATAAATATCGGCAAATACAATTTTCTAATTCGAAATAACACTGGCCGCAAATAAGTTTTATGCGTTGATAATTATTACTTTTATAATTTAAAACATTAATTAGTTGACAGTACAGTTAAAGAATTAAAATATGTTTTCGGAAATTAAATTTCCTGGTAAATTATGAACATAAATAGAAAAAAAACAAAGTTCATATTTAATAGGCCAAAATATTTTACAACTTTAAATTAAAATGTATGTAAAACTTTACCGGTAACTAGATGATTCTTCTTGATTAGTTAGAAGAAAATGCTATATAGTGTATGCATTTTAAATTCAAGCACGTACTCGTATTACTGTGATAATCTAAAATTTTCTAAATAAAGTTTAATTCATTATATTCAGATAAGAATGACAAAAGCCGTATTTATTAAATAACGAATAACAGTAATCGTGTTTTGTTAAATATAAACATTTTGTAGCTTCAAACACCTGCAACAGAACCGGCGCCGGCCGTCGCCGCGTTCCCACTGAGCTGTTGGTTGTCGAGTTTCAGTTTCAGGTTTCAGAAGCGCACGTATCCAAACTTTTACACGACAACAACGTCTCTTCAACTTGCCAACACTTTTAAACTTGTGAAATGCGTTTAGAACTATCTTAGAAACACACGTTAGTCGCGACCGTAGTCGGAGCCACTCTATATTTGTCGGATAACGCTTTCTTACCTCAATATTTAAAGAGTGCTCGATATCTGGACGGACAACACACCGGGTACACCTGTCACTTGCACCTAAGCAAGCAACGCTCAAGTATCCTTTGTTTTCCGACTTCTATTTGTTTTTGAAATACGTCGGAAACGAATTCCACGCCGGTGCGTACAGCGCACGGCACAGTTGTGATATCGTAAAACTTACTTAGGCAACGTAAAACACAAAATAATGGTCACTTCACTGATATGAGAACTGGCACTAAGTTTGGCGGGAGTCGTGTGCGGTCACGGTACGGGGCACACGATCGCGGACGACGACAGACGGCCGGTGTGATGTGGTCGCGCGCCGCGGCCGGAATGGCGCGCGGCAGACGCGATGCTAGCGCCACGGGTGCGAACTCAAGTCGCCGGTACTAAACCGCGATGATTTTCGCAATGCACTTGTCAGTGTTTGTTTTGGTTTTTTTTTTTGGTGTTTATTCGGCCAGTTGTGTTTTGGATTGTACTAAAAATCAAAGATTAGATGACATAGGTAAAATATAAATCAATGTTATATTTAGGCATTGGTGAAATCTCGCTTAAACTGAAGTTCCCCTAAACAAGGTAATGCATTAAACGTGATAGTTGTTTCGATTTTGAAATAAGAAAACAAATGCTAATAAATAATGTTTTATTATATGCATTGTTCATTTAATTATTAGAACTACTTAAAATTCAAGAGAGACCTCTCTCTTAAACTTTTAGTAGTTATGCCTAAATTTTTTTTTACAGTAATGACCAACAATGTACTGCCACATAAAAATATATAATTATCTCAAATATATTATTATATCTCACCGATATAATTTCTCGACCCTGTCAGGAATAATGCGCGAATATAAAACAGTAATGATAATCAATAACCATACGTATAATATTTTTTGCAAGCGTTTTGCATATAAAAAAACACAAAAAATCAAATTCAAAAATCGAACGAATTCCAAATTTCAAATCAAAACACGGCCGCGCCGGCTAACGTGACCTTGCAGCCGGCGTGCAGCGGCCTCGCGCTCTATCCGTCCCGCTCGCTCGCCTGGGGCGGTGTCTTTGCCGTACGCCCCGCCCCCCGCCCACCGCAACCACCCGTTTCACCTTTTTTCCCGCGTAACTCACTTTCGTTGCGATTACTGTGCCTACGTTTTGTTGCGCCAACTCGCGGGCCCCCGTGCCTTTGTTCCTTTCTTTATAACAAACTTGCCAGTGCAATAATGCCTTATTTATTCTTTGTTAAATAACAACAGCGCGACCGGGCAACATTACGTAGCTAATGCGCTACGTTTGATAATTATTTCGCGCCTAAAATGGAATGGAATAGAAAAAAAACATTTATTCAGCACAAGCAGTCACACATATGAAAGTATAAGTATGTATTAAGTTTAAAAAAATAGAATGAAAAGGTGGCATTGTGCCGAAAAGGTGTTGACTTTGTGAGTACTGTCACTGATCACTCAGCGCTGATTTTCAGCCAAGAAACCTATTCATTGGCGTCACGAACGTAGCACAGCTGTTACGTATAGCCTAATCCTTCGATAAAGACAAGCCTAAACCGATGTAATTATAATATGGAAATTTAAATAAAAAGAGAGCAAGTCGTTTTAAGAAATCGCATATATTTCAGTTTGTATTAAATAAGTGATTCTATTAAAGATATGAAAATGTTAGCTATTGAAATGATAAATTAAAAGTTATGTAAAGGTATGACACTTGGCGATCTGTTCTCTCTGGCTACCCCGTCAAGGAATGTGCGTGAAGATAAATAAATAAATAACAGCTCTAAAATGATAAATTAAATCTCGTAAGCATGGCTGGACCCTTAAAAAGAAACATCACATACGTATTCATTAACATGGAATTTCTTCAACTTTTCTTTTACACGTAAAGTTCATTATCATTAAGCATTACTTAATCCTCATAAACAGCAGTTATTTTGAATTGTATTTGTTAATGTTATCGATTTAAATTTTGTAAGTATATTATTATTTTTATACAGTTCCTCAATATTGTATTATACAAATTAAATATTAATATCACGTAATAAAATCACGATAGCCGAGTGGTTGGGGGGTCGGAATTTCGAGTCGAGAGAACCGAGTTCGATCCCCAAGTGGCAGGCTCGTACCAATGGGTTTTTCAAAAAGTTATGTACGAATTCCATCGTTGGCTTGGACAAAAAGGCGGCGGCGGGCTCACCATCTGTCACGTTCTCCCGAAAATATCTTCGGTGGAAGGTGGGTCGAAGGGACGTAATTGTCTAGACTAGACCCCTGTCTACCCCTGTATTGGGAATTGCGTGAAGATTTAAATTTTGTATGTATGTTATTATTTTTATACAGTTCCTCAATGTTATATTATACAATTTAAATATTAATATCACGTAATAATATCGTCAAAATAATAAGCAATCGATTTAAGCCATTAGTCAAATTATTCAAAATGTTTGGTTTGATAATATTCCTCAATTTAGATATAATGTTTAATGTTTTTCGGTTAGAGTTAACTCATTATATAATTTTCACAAGCTTCCAAAATATTTCTGATTTTGATGTTATTTAGAATGTTATGATAATTTTATATTCGATTGTTTTAGTTGAATGTTATGATAATTTTATATTCGATTCTTCCCCAGGGCGTCGTAAGAGATTACTGAGGTGGTTAACCCTTAAATATCAATTTATATCAATATTTATATCAACAGAGACACTCCGAATTTACTCTTAAATACGTACATAAAAAGACAGAGATAACATGATATGTCATACATTGCCCTGTTCCCAAAGTCAGCAGCTCAATCAACAGAGAATCCGAAACAACAGAGGCACCACAAACATTCAGATCTGAGAAAATGTAAAAAAGTGTTTTCTACATTGACCCTACAGGGAATCGAACCCGGGACCTCAGGGCTTGATACACTACGAAAAGTAGTGCGTACTCCACTCGTCCACTGAGGTCGTCAATACAAGATTTAATAAGTAAGTCGGCTATTTAACAGCTTCCTTATGCCACTTCGGAAGTAAGACGGTTTGGAGTGTAATTCTTCATACACGTACACTTGAACTTCATTTCTTAAAAAAAAAAAACAGATAGGTCCAGACTAACTCTGGCTATTCCAACTCGAGACCACGTGGAACAATTTCTCCCAGAAGCTAAAACTAACTATTCGGATACATACTGTGCTCATGGAGGAAAGTAATTCAAAGGTAGAATGAGGACTTTGATAGGAAAGAAAGAGTGAATTTTTTTATAGCAAAGGGAGGCAAACGAGCAGGTGGCTCACGTGATGGTAAGTGATTACCGCCGCCCATGAACACCCGCAATACCAGAAGCAATAGCAGAAGAAGAGGAAAAAATACCACCTGGCTACGTACGATTAGTAGAATCGTTCTTAGTAGGGCGTAGCTTCTACGTCACCGTCGAGCAAGCCGATTCGGCGGTACGCACTATAGAAGCAGGCGTCCCACAGGGCAGTTGTCTTTCTCCTTGCCTGTACGCAATTTACACCAACGACATCCCCACGCTCGAGGGTCGCGTCCGAGAGTGGGAAGACGATGTCATGCTCGCACTCTACGCGGACGACAGCGCGTACTTTACGTCGTCCCGTCGGGCAAACATCGCTGCTAAGAAGATGCAGCGACTGTTGGACCTACTACCTGAATGGTTGGACAAATGGCGGATGACTATTAATGTCGGGAAGACATCCGCCATAATCACCAATCGCCATGGGTGCGTACCACCACAACTCGAATTGAGAGGACAGAAGATTAAGTGGCAGAGCACCGTTCCCTATCTTGGTTGCCGGATAGACAAATCGCTACGCCTCACCGCGCAGGTGGACTACGCGATAAGTAGCGCGAGAGCAGCTTGAGCGGTTCTCTATCTGGTACTTTCGACAAAGAAGTTACCTATAAAAACCAAGATAGGACAAGACCTACATCAGATCTAGACTAACTTACGCGGCGCCTGCGTGGTACGCGTTCACTTCAACATATCAACGTCGGCGACTACAGGTCCAACAGAATATAGCATTACGAACTATAGTTGGAGCGGGTTGCTTTGTACGCAATGACGTCATCACCAGGGACCTCAAAGTGGAATCGCTGGAGGAATTCGTGGTCCGCCACGAATTCCTCCAGCGGCTCTACCACTGTTAAATATATAATTTTACACGGAATAAGTTCACTGTGTGTTGAAGTCTTGTGTGTAAACTTTTTCCTAAGTTAAATTTTTCCCAAGCAGTTTGTAGCACCCCACCATCTTCTCTATTGACACGTGAGCCACCTGCTCGTTTGCCTCCCTTTTCTATGAAAAAAAAATCTGCGTATCTAAAATTATTAAATTAGTCACGATAGTCGGGTTGTTGAGTGATTGGATATTGGCGTGGAGATATATATCTCTATATAAAAGATATCTTTTAAATTATTACATAAAAGTCGACGGTAATCGTTGCTATTGGTAATTATGAAACAGGATATCCAAAACCTTAGTCTCAGTGACCATGGGTCTTGTCTCGTAATTTCGAGTGCTTTACTCGAAATTTCGAGAAGTTACTAAAAACAATCTTCACGCAATTCCCGATACAGGAGTAGACAGAGGTCTAGTCTAGACAGTTAAGTCCCTTCGACCCACCTCCCACCAAAGATATTTTCGGAACAACGTGACAGGTGGTGAGCCCGTCGCAGTCTTTACGTCCCAGCCAACGATATAATTCGTATGTAAGTTTTTGAAAAACTCATTGGTAAGAAAGTAAAGTCCGCCAATATACATATTTGATACTAAAAACATTATTGAACGCGACAAAATCCGTACGTAATCGTTTTATTTAAATTCCATCAAATAATTTATAATCTGTAACAAAGATCGGTGTAGTTGTTTACGAGTATATAAACGGTCGGCGAGTCAATATGAGGTCCGTACTCACGACGCGGGGCGTTAGACGTGAACCCGCCGGGCAACCGCTCCCGCGTTATACACGCCGCGGTTTTACGAGCGAGTATAAAATTTTTTTTTATTATTTTTTTGCGCCAATATAATTTTATATACAGCCCTAAGTCGGCTTATTAAGCGACGCGGACAGTTGGATTTAACGATCGGTTTGTTTTACGACTGGGAAGGATTCAAAGTAACTGTTCTTATCGCCTTAACGGACTGTTGGCACGCATCTGCACGCATTCCCTTTACAGGGGTAGGCAGAGGTCTAGGCTGTTTAGAACAATTCACTGGAGCAGATCTCAAGTGGGCACGGTGGGCATGCTCACAATCCTACTAAACTTGTGACGTCACACTCTCATGGTTTATTGCGGACGATAGTAAAAAAAGCAAAATATCTTCACGCCATTCCCACAACTGGGATAGACAGAGGTCTAGACAATAATTCCTTCACGGACACTGAGGTCTTCAACGTCCTGTTTTCATAGTTACGAGTGGCTTCGATTACCGGAAAACAATTTTTCTACATATTTTCGGGTTTGAGGTACCTCCGCTTTTTCTGATTCCATAATACAAGTGTTGAAGCTGCTTACTTTGAGATGATCTGGGCAATGTATGTGAGGTTGTCCCTATCTATACATGTCTGTATTGTCAACATCTTCATAGATCTTAAGCGAGTTTATACTCCAACTAGCACTGGGCTGATTTTCAGGTGGCCTATTTTGAGAAGTGCATCCGCGTCTAAGTAAATAATAAATAAATATCTTCATGTAATTCTCAATACACACATTCCCAGTTCCCAGTACACAGAGGTCTAGTCTAGACAATTATGTCTCTTCGAGCCACCTTCTACCGAAGATCTATGGATCCGCATCTATTTGGAATAAGCACATAGCGACAAGTGGCGAGCCTCTCCCAGTCTTAGTGTCCAAACCAACTATGCAAATCGTACAGTTTCGTAAAGACTTATTGGTACAAGCCTTTCTCCTAGGCAACGAATTCGTGTGTCCGGATTCGAATTGCGATCACGCAACCACTCGGCTACAGTGGATTCAATGTTAGCAGGGAAACAAACAAGCTTCACACTATTAAGAAGATAGTTATACTTTATTGCTAATAAATGCTTAATATGAATTGAACCTTAGACGCTGCTGCCCGTTTCCAGTAGGCTTACTTTAATTTCGGTCTGGTATTTTTCGAAATGGTCACCATGTAATTCCATAAGAGACACGGTAGCGAAGTGGTTGGGTGATCGTATTTCGAGTCAAGAAACCCGAGTTTGATCCCTAGTTGGTAGACGTTGATAGACATAAAAACGGCGACAGGCGCACCACCTGTCACGTTATCCCAAAAAAATGTCTTCGATGAAAGGTGGGTTGAAAGGAATTATTTATCTAGGCCTCTATCTACCCCAGTATTGGGAACAGCGTGAAGACATTTCCTTTAAATATCGTTTCCTGCAATAAAATTAAAAAAATTTATAACACATCTAAATGTTTTCCACCCGTCTTTCACCGAAGTCTTTTACTGAGGTCAACGTGACAAGTGGTGAAACTGCCGCCACCTTTAAGTCTACGATATAAATCGTACATAAGTAATCGAAAAATCCCATCGCTACGAACCTGCCTCCTGGGGATCGAACTCAAGACTCTGATTCCGATCACACAACTTCTCGGCTCATAGTCACCATATGACTATTATAGTCACGGTAGATAGGTAGATTTTTATATTTATATTATATTTACTACTGCTATCAAAATTCTACACACTTTCGCGTTTTGATGCGTCTTAAAGCACAAAAAAATCAACAACAAATAACACCAATACATAAATATCATAATCGCGTATAAATATTTACGAGTTACAAAACTGCTATGCGTTTTTGATAAGATACTCAAATGAACTTGTTTTCCTACATAACGCCTGCCCCGTACTTACGGTGGCACGTCGCTATATCTCGCGGCGGGTCAACGACCTCTGCGGCGTGCTAGGGCGCGAGATAATTGCAGGACATACGTGGTTAGGGTTGTCGAATGCGTAACAAAAAAATTTTTGCTTTTGCGTGATATATAAAAATAAAATAAAGCAGACATATTTTTTAATTTATTTATGTACACACAACAAAATCAAGGAATAATTTAAATATAATATTTGTACAAAAGTACTACTTATTTCTATACTGAAATATAGCTCATGTAGATACATATATATATATATATATATATATATATATATATATATATATATATATATATATATATATATATATATATATATATATATATATATATATATATATATATATATATATATATATATATATATATATATATATATATATATATAGATAGGGACAGCATGACATACGACGCTCTGATCTCAATGTAAGATGCTGAGGCACTTGTGGTAAGGGAATTGGAAACGACGAAGGCACCACAAACACCCAGACCCGAGCAAATGTAGCAAAAGTGGTTTCTCTAGATTGACCCGACGATTAATTCTGCATATATACATACATATATATACACAGTCAGGTCATAAGTATTGTCACACAGTAAAAACTTTTCTTTTAGAATGCTGGCCACAAAAAAGTTTATTGAATTCGAATTTCGAATTGTTCATGAAAATAAAACTACATACTTTTTAGAATTTTACTCATTTTTAAATATGGAGTGGACGCTTAAAGAAGACCGTGTTGCAGTTATTGCGTGGCATCGTTGCGGTTACGCGCCAATTCAGTTTTTGACAAACTGACAAATTGAATATAACCAAAAGATTCGTTTTTCGTACCATCAAACGATACAATGAAGACTCTAGTGTAGATGACAGGTCAAGAAGTGGTCACCCTCGGTCTGTTAGGACTCCAGCAGTGATAAAAGCTGTGAAGGCTCGAATTCAAATAAATCCCAAACGTAACCAGAAACTGTTGGCCCTTCTAATGGGGTTAAGCAGAACCACGGTGAAAAGGGTGTTAAATGAAGACTTAGGGCTTCGGGCATATCGAAGAAAAACAGGACATTGTTTGAATGCTCGTCTAATGCACCTGAGACTGAAGAGATGCTGCGTTTTGTTTAAGCGGTACGTGGGAAAAAAATATCGGGAAATTCTTTTTTCGGGTGAGAAATTTTTTACCTTAGAAGAGAGCTACAACAAACAAAATGATAAGGTGTAGGCACACAGTAGTGAAGAAGCGAGCAACCGTATTCCGCGTGTCCAACGAGGTCCTTTTCCATCCTCGCTCATGGTATGATTGGGAGTTTCTTATTGGGGCTTAACAGAGGTACATTTTACGAGAAAGGTGTAAAAAATGAATGCAGTTGTGTATCAAAATACAGTCCTGTCGAACCTTGTGGAACCTGTTTCTCATACCATTTCAATAACAGGCACTGGGTATTCCAACAAGATTCTGAGAAGAAAAGGCATGCTCAAAGCCTCATCCCAATTTGGAGTCACTTAAGACATCCTTGATTAAGGCAGCCGCCGATATTGACATGGACCTCGTTCGTGCTGCGATAGACGACTGGCCGCACAGATTGAAGGCCTGTATTCAAAATCACGGAGGTCATTTTGAATAAACTTTAGTGTTATAAGAATCTTATCTTTCTTATAAGAATTTATGTTTTGTTAAGTTCATTTTGGTATCTAAATAGTTACATAATGAATAAACTTGTTTTAATTATTTTAGGTTAAACGTGTGACAAAATTTATGACCTGACTAGGTATATAAGTATAAACAAAAAGATATTTAACAAGATGTGAAGTAATGGTCTCTCACATGTTTCTTAAAAATTTACACGGTAGGAGAATCTCTAATGTAGAATAGGCGGTAGCAAATTCCACAACCAAACCGTTTCCGTGTACGGAAAAAGAATAGGAATAGAAATTGGAAGTATAAGCTGGGAAATGGAGAAGAGTTCGGACATTAGATCTGGAAGGCATGCCTGGCTGATGGACAAAAGAAAATTAAATAAATAAATAAATATCTTCACGCGATTCCTAATACAGGGGTAGACAGAGGTCAAGTCTAGACAATTAAGTCCCTTTGACCCACCTTCCACCGAAGATATTTTCGGGACAACGTGACAAGTGGTGAGCCCGTCGCCGTCTTTATGTAGAATATTATAAAGGAGGCATAGTAGACGAGTGTTCCTGCGAAGTCGAATTGGGAGCCACTCGAGATTCTTGCGATATTGAGATATACGATAAAATTTTCTTAGACCGTTTGAGAAATATTGTCGATTTTTTTTTCAAGCATTTCCCAATGCTGTGGTAAACAGATAGAGACAATTTATAATTTCGATATCGACTCACTTATCAAAGCTTAGGACTATCACCTTAGTGTCGAAGCCAACGCTACGATATGAAAATCCATGACTAGAGTACAAAAATTCATATTCATCACACAAATGTTTGTCTTCCGTTATTCGAACCCGCAACCTTTAGCTTCTTAGACAAGGTCACCAGCTTACAAAGTCACTAACTAACATAACAATACGAAAATATATATTAAGCTGTAATTATAAAAAGTAGTAATTATTAACAGCAGTAATTATTGAAAGCAGTAATTATTAACAGTAATATAAACAGTCACGATAGCCGAGTGGTTGGGTGGCCGGAATTTGGAGTCGAGAGACCCGAGTTCGAACTCCAGGTAGCAGTGCGTATTGTATCGTTGGTTTGGGCATAAAGACGGCGACCCGCTCACCACCTGTCACGTTGTCCCGAAAATATTTTCGGTGGAAGGTGGGTCGAAGGGTCTTAATTGTCTAGACTAGACCTCTGTCTACCCGTGTATTGGGAATTGCGTAAAGATATTTATTTATTCTTATGCATTCTAATCGTAACTTTAAACAGTAGAATATATAAGAGACATTGACTAAAGTTTACTTTGTTCTATTTTAAAGCTAGTGGTAGTGATCCAGGGTATCATCCATACAGGGGTAGACAGAGGTCTAGCCTCTGTCTACCCCTGTATTGGGGACTGCGTGAAGATATTTTGTTTTCTTTTCTTTCAGTAATAGTAATTCGAAAATTAAGGTGAGCAGATAACGCAAAATTCGATACAGACGGCATGCACTCCCATTAAAAATAACAAACACTCGGTCATTATAGCATGATAATTATACATCTCGCCATGACAGCCTCCGTCGACAGCTGACAATAAAATGACAGTTTTATCCGAGCGCAGCAGAACCCGCGGCGCGAGCAATATCTTTTATTATGACCATAAACTAGCCGAGTTTTTTTTTAAATCCGACGCAAATAACGAGTTTTATTAACGAACACGACACGTGGTCGATATTTAAGTTTTAATTGTATCGTGAGATAAAATGGTGGTTCTGTTGAATGAATCTGTATAATAGTATACATTAGTGTGATTCCGTTTAATTTTAAAGAGCGCTTTAACTAAATTAATGTAATTCTAAATAATCTACTAAAAATCAAATGACAATTGAATTTTTAGATCTCTCATTAGTTTTATAACATGGCAAACTTGCTTTAAAATGACAATAATAAATTTATAAATACATACATAGATAGAGACAACATCACATAGATTACATCACGTGGGTTATGGAATTAAAAACAACGACGTTAGCACAAACATCTAAACCCGAGATACTGTAGAAATTTACTCCACCGGGAATCGAAAACACAGAGCTGGTGACGCCATGAAAACTGGTGTTTACGCCACTCGTCCACGGAGGTCAACAAAATTGTAAAATTAAATGCTCACTTCTTTCCCCCTTATCCATTTATTCCTTAATGTATTTATTTTGCTTCGTTGTAATTGAATTGACGTATGGTTAATTTATATATAAATAAAAATATAAATATCTTCACGCAATTCCCAATATAGGGGTAGACAGAGGTCTAGGCTAGTCTAGACAATTAAGTCCCTTTGACCCATCTTCCACCAAAGATATTTTCGGGACAACGTGACAGGTGGTGAGCCCGTCGCCGTCTTTATGTCTAAGCCAACGATGTAATTCGTACATAAGTTATTGAAAAATTAATTGGTACTGCCACTTGGGGATCGAACTCGGGTCTCTTGACTCGAAATTCCGACCCCCCAACCACTCGGCTATCGTGATTCGATTATAATGAAAATTATTTAAAAAGCCTTCTGTAATAATAACAAGCGTTAAATTACACGATGTTGCCACTAACAGTCTTTACCATAGATCATAAGAAGAAATTAGGCCGCCGCAACCACGGTATTAAAGCCAGTAACCCAATTTGCGGGATTGGGGCTGATCGGGCTCAGTGCGTGAAAAACGGTGCGCACGCGCATCAGACTACATAATTTGGCGCCATAAACCCGCCGCGCTGTGATGACAGATCCATCATGGCCGCCCGCGAAAATTACGTATTTTACGATCCGAAATTGCAAGAAAACCGCACTATAATACATTCTATAAATGCAATTATAAACTTTACGACGTCGAAATAAAGATTACGGCTCATTTGGAAGTCTTAAATACGGAGCATTCTTAAAGTCACGTCTCTGCAAGACAGCTGATTGATTGCAGACGCTTTGTTTTGTTTGTTTGTCTGTCTTGAAGGTCAGTCGGAGCCTCATTAGAGAACAACTATAATAAATACATTCATAGATAGGTAGGAATAAGATCACATACATTGCTCTAATCGCAAAGTAAGTAGATAGAGCACGCGTCTTATGGAATGAGAAAAATTACCCACACACCTGAATAATTAACCATTAATATCATTTGACAGACAATAACATAATAGATTATACCATAGCGTCTTCCCTTTTGGTGTTTACAATCTATCAAAACACAAACATATACAAACATTGTCTATGACAATTTTTGTCAAAGATTGCGTCCGAGAAGGGTGATGTCTCCCTGCATCCATCGACTCTACGCTACAATCTGCATCATCACTACATATTGTCTTGTCTCACTTTATCGAACTATGTGACAATTTACTAACTAACTTCTTAATAAATACTTAATAATAACTACTTAATAATCAAATCAATCCATCGCCTGCTTTTCAAGTTTTATGGTTACAAATACACTGATGCTTTATTTTAAACATGCTAGTTAACAATTCAAAGGTTGCAATTGGACAACCTAAATCTAAATACTTACATAGATAAATAGGGACTATGTCACTTACTACCAAAGTAAGTAGCTGTAGCACTTGTATGCAATCAGTAAAAACGAAGGTACCACAAACATCTAGAGTCGAGACAATGTAGTAAAAGTTTTTTCCACATTGACTCGACTAGGAATCGAACGCGGGACCACAGAGCTGACGCTCTATGAAAACTAATATAAACTCTACTCATCGGGGTTTATCAATTAATAATTAAGTGGCAACAACTGAACATTAAATGCCGTCAATCTGTATCAGTAGGGTTGTTTGATCATAGACAACTAGTGTTAACATGTATAATCTTAAACAACAGATTATTATGTGTTTGACATTGGCAGTAAACAAGGTTTGCATGTGTGTAATATTTAAATTATGTAGTTTAATGTATTTTGTAGAAATATTACAAATTAATTTTATGTTTATTTATTCCTGCTTATAACTTTAAATATACAAAATATCACACACCTTAGTGTCACACTTTGTTAAAAAGAAAGAACAAAGTTCACTTCACGTAGTTCATTAATTTTTTTTTAATTTTCGCGCCAAGTCTTCCATTTTTCTTGCGATATTAACGATAGTATAATACAGATCTACACAAAACAGATTACTGCCGCCGGCACTAAACCCGTTAATTACTCTGTGTACTCATCGCTCGCTGTTCGTCAGTCATGCGACGATCCCGTGCCCTTGCGTCAAAGCAACAGGTGCTCAAACTGTTGCGTTAGTTTTTAATCTGTTTTTTAATCAATTTATGTATGTCTCTCATTATAATATAATGTATCTTCACGCCATTCCCAATGCAGGGGTAGACAGAGGTCTAGTCTTCGATCCACCTTCCACCAAAGACATTTTTCGGTACAACATGACAGGTGTTGAGCACGTCTTTATGTCCATGCGAACGATATAATCGTACATAAGTTTTTGAAAAAACCCAATGATACGAGCCGGCCACTTGGGGCCTCGCTCGAGCTCGGGTCGGGGGACTCTAAATCCGATCACTCAACCACTCGTCTATCATGACAACATGCTTATCATTGGTCAAGTATTATTCGTAATGATTGTCTCGCCATCTATCGGCAGGGGCAATATTAGAAGAAAGGGATAGCAAGGCCTGCGTTTAACTTGCAACATAATGAACTTCTTCGTATTGGATTTAATTAAAAAAAATACTAAATTAAAATGAGTGGTCAGTCAAAAGACATCTGCAATCATCTTCAAAGAAAGAAGTTTTATGTTCCTTGTCACCCACGAGGAGCGATGGAATCCTTCATAGACAGATACTACACTAGTTTCTTAATACAACATAATGACTATAAAACAAACCGAAACACAACAGTAGGTACACTAACGTTTGGTAGAAATATGTAACAGAGTGATGCAGGCACTGACGCCTCACACTATTCCTCTGGAGTAGACAGAGATCTAGACAATAAACTCCTTTCGACGCACCCTCCATCTAAGATATTTTCGGTACAACGTCACAGGTGATGACTTCGTCGCCTTATTTATGTGCAAACCAACGATATGTAAATCGTACATTAGCTTTTAGAAAAAACCCATTGGCACCCACCTGCTGCCTCCAGATCGAACTCTGGTCTCTTGACTTGAGTTCCGATCACCCAACCACACAGCCCGTGACTTACCCCGGTGACTCTGATGCCGCATAAAAAGAAAACAAGTCTACCATCTTAGAAATAACACATAAGCTACATATATATCGAGTAAAAAATGACTGTTCTTGTAAACTATTAAGCCGCAGCTGGTCTACGATATTAGTTATTAAAGAAGGTTCCAGAAAAACGGTTCCGGTGTCTAACCAGTGGAGGGAGCTATTTAATTATAACCAGTGGAGGGAGCTATTTAATTATAGCTTTGAAATGGCAGCCGCGCCTCATCACGCGCTCCTTCTGCCTTACCTCGTCCATCACGGTGGCCGATTTAATGCTTCCGCGTTATTTCAAGGCACACCGGTGCTCAAACTTTAGTCATATTGTATAGAAATTAAAAATCCGACCCGAGTTCGATCTCCAGGTGGCTCATACCAATTGGTAAAGAACTTACGTTTGATTTATATCGCTGGCTTGGACATAAAGACGGCGACAGGCTCACCGCCTGTCACGTTGTCCTAAAAAAATGTCTTCGGTAAAAGTGGGGTCGAAAGGACTTAATTGTCTAGACCTCTCTGTCCCTGTTTTGGGAATGACATGAAGATTTTTTTAACGCTTTTCCCAATACTTGTGTAGACAGAGATCCAACAATTAAGTCCTTTCGACCTACCATTCAACGAAGCTTATTTAGAACAAAGTGACAGTGAGTGTCCCAGTAAATGGTACAATAACGTTCAAACAGATATATGTTTATATGAATAAATATTCCTTTATACATACAAACATCAAGCAAATGTTTACCATTTCATTACCAACTTTGCTATCGTGTCGTCGAGAAGATTCATAGAAAACGTAATAATAACAAAAGATATAATTCGCGCCATTTCCAATACTGGGGTAGACAGAGGTCTGGAAAATTAAATCCTTTCGACCCACGGGACTACGTGATTGGCGGTGATCCCGTTACCGTTTTTATTTCCAAGCCAACGAATAAATCGTACAATCGTAAGTTTTTGGAAAAGTCCCATCTGTCACCTGGGGATCGAATTCGGGTCTCTCGACTAAACTTCCGATCATCCAACCACACGGCTATGATAACGTAAATGATGTATGAAAAAAATAAGTCCCCTTGATCTTTACGCTATAGCGGGAACAAACCGCCGGCAGGACTGTCACCGCCGTTTCCGCGCACCTCAGGCGCTCGATAAAATGGCCACAATACAAGTCACAACTGAACAGTTGTACCAACACACAACTTCTTCACAGAGGAAACGGCATCGGAAGAGCCTGTGCTCATAGTTCAGCCTGCTTTAATTACCTCTGCTCACCCCAGCCTTCCGCCTCGCGGCGAGATAATGAATGCGCTCTTTGCACGCGTAAATTGTGACTTTTTATTTTTTTTTCTTCATTAGTCTTTTAATGAAGCAAATACATAGATAGATAGGGACATCATCATATAGATTACTCTGATCCCAAAGTAAGCAGCTTAAGCACTTATAATATGGAATCAGAAACAACGAAGGTACCACAAAGACCCAAAACCGAGACAATATAGAAAAATTGTTTTCTATATTGACCCGACCGGGAATCGAACCCGGGACCTCGGAGCTGCCGACACCATGAAAACCGGTGTGAGTGCCGTTCGTCCACGAAGGTCTTCGATGCCAACGATAAATAATTCGTACTTAATTTTATTTTAAAACTCATTGGTATGAACATGATACATGAAGACCGAACCTGAGTCTCTTGTCTCGAATCCCGATCACCCAACCACACGGCTATTGTGACTTTTAACTACATATTAGATTATTATAAGTAGATTATTATAAGAAACATACTTGAACATCGTTATGGCGACCGATAGATGGCGGGATAACCATCCCTAAAAATATCACACCAAAATAATAAGACCGAAGATGAGGTGCTGAGGTGCGAGGTGCGATCGCCAATCCGCCTGCCAAGCGTGGCGATTATGGCAAATCCCCCCTATGGGAGAGGCCTATGTCCTGCAGTAGACTTTAATAGGCCGTTATGTACGTATGTAACTATAAAAAATATCTCATAAACGAGCGCAGCACGTATTCTTCACTTTATGGTTATAATATAAATGCTCTCTGTGATCAAACATATGCAACTTTATTAGTTCAATGTGAAGTTTTATAAAAACCCTCGATGATTTCTACACCACTGTGAAGCGATTCGATTCAAGACTTTTATGGCTGTTTCTTACCATATTTATGCACCCTTAGTGGTAAACAAAATAACAGAGCATTATTATGTTACTAATTTATAGAGCCACAATAACCGAAGGTGAGATAGACGAAGGAGGATAGGTGGAAGGTGGGTCAAAAGAACTTAATTGTTTAGACTAGGCCTCTGTCTATCCTTGTATTGGGAACAGCGTGAAGATATTTTTATTTATTTGCGATAGCCGAATGATTAGGATTGGAATTCGAGTCGAGAAACGAGTTTACACCGATGTTTATGGTATCGCCAGTTCCGAGGTAACAGATTCGATTCCCGGACTGCTCTTCTTCTTCCTGCCCTTACCCCATGCTATGACCACCATGGGGTCGGCACGAGTCGGTCGGACTGCTCAATGTAGAATCCTTTTTTCTACGTTGTCTCGGGTCTGGTGTTTGTGGTAGCTTCGTTATTTCCGATTATATAACAGAAGTGTTTAACAACTTACTTTCGTATCAGAGCAACGTATGTGATGTTGTTCCTGTCTACGTATTTATTTATTGAGTATCAGTATCATCAGCTGAACCGGGGACATTGGTAATTTTAATTGGGGCTATGGGTTACGCGGCGAAGGCAACATGGTTATGAATGAAGCGCAAAATTTCAGGCGGCCCGTGCGCGCAGCATATGTCAAGGTCACGGCCATTTGGACCCCCGAAGTACAGCAATAAATTGTTACGTTTAATGTAGTATGGTGTTTTCACAGCTCACGCGTGAGTGCCTGCAGGTAGAGCCGTCCTTTCTTTCTTTTTTAAAAACTAGTAATAAATACAATATAGATAGGAATAACATCATATACAAGTGCTGCTATCCCAAAATAAGTAGCTAAATCTATTTAAAAAAGCTTAAAAAGAAGTTATGGAATCGGAAACAACGTTCCACAAACACACAAACTCGAGAAAATGTAAAAAATATATATAAATATCTTCATTCAATTCCCAATACAGGGGTAGACAGAGGTCTAGTCTAGACATTTAAGTCCTTCTTCTTCCCTTCACCTACCTTCCACCGAAGACATTTTCGGGACAACGTGACAGGTAGTGAGCCCGTCGCCGCCTTTTTGTCCAAGCCAACGATATAATTCGTACATAAGTTTTTGAAAAACCCATTGGTACGAGCCTGCCACCTGGGGATCGAACTCGGGTCTCTCGACTCGAAATTCCGACCACCCAACCACTCGGCTAACGTGACTTAAAAGAGAGTGTAGAAAATGTGATTTTTCTACATTGATTTTTATGATCGTATGATGTGGCTTAGGCAAACTTTGGGAGTGGCCTTTTAGTTGTGAACTTTTGATAGATTATAAAATGGAGATTATATAGACACGATAGCCGATTGGTTGGGTGGTTGGAATTTCGAGTCCAGAGGCCCGAGTTCGATCCTCAAGTGGCCGTACCAATGGGTTTTTCTAAAAAAAATATGTACGAATTATGTCGTTGGCTTGGACATAAAGACGGCGACGGGCTCACCACATGCCACGTCGTCTCAAAAATATCTTCGGTGGAAGGTGGGTCGAAGGGACTTAATTGTCTCGACTCGACCTCTATCTAACCCTGTATTGGGAACTGCGTGAAGATATTTTTTTTGATCATCATCATAATTTTTTTTGATCATTTATTGATCCGGAAATCGAACCCAGGACCTCCGAGCTGAGGTCAACGTAAACTAACATTAGTAACTTTTAACGCAACCCCCTAAAAAGCTTCCATACGTGAGAGGCTTATGCCCTGTACAAGGCTTTTGAGGTCGTGATGACGATGATGATGAATAATAGCGTGGTTCAAGGCAGCCAAGTGAGTAGCGCCCTCTTTTATTACTTCAGTATTTACCTTTTACTCAGGCTCTACACTTATTATAATAATCGCTGAGTTGTGAATGAATGAATGTTCAGTGAGCTATGTATGTATGAATTCCGACTACTCGCTCTGGAGTAGATTTGCCAACGTTCTTCTTCTCTGCTTGTCTGGCATTTACAGGTTGCTATTTTACAATCGATTGGCTTTTCTGAGCAATTACGACCGTATTTTACACAAATAAATTGCGAGAATTCGATGGATGTAGATAGCTGAAGATCGTTAACCGTGGTTAGTATTGGGGTAGGCCTTGGTTCAGCAGTGGAGTATTGATAGGCTGTAGAGAAGGAGAAGCTGAAGAAGCACACAATTTAGGGGTGCCTGCAACCCCTTTGTAACCCCCGAATTGGTTATATACGCTTACATTTTTGTGGTTTCCACTAAATTTGCAATGCAGTTTATTAGTAAGTTGGGTCACTCGTTTAACGAGCTAGTTGCATCGTATAAGAATAATACGTAATAAGTTTCTAAATAACATTATCATAATAGTAAATTAATTTATTTCTTATAAGATAGTAACATAGGATCTTTTGTATTCATAGAAGTACGACATATTCTGCATTACTAGATCTTATTATGATCGAATCTGCTACTTCTATTCTACTTCTGTAGAGGTCAACAGAAGTGGGAGACACGAATTCGAAAGATTGGTAACGCAGCTATTGTAAAGAAAATAAACATATATTCATGCTTATGGGCAAAGCTGCAGACGAAAAGCTACTAATATTCGACGTGCTAATGAAGTTTACCGTCGAATTATTTTAAGTACAGTCGACTCCCATCTCGCGAAGGACTGAACCATTAACCAACAAACGATTTCGAAACTGAAGTAACAACACTATATAAAAAAAACCAGTTCCCTGAATTAATATTTCTGTCAAACATTAAAAATTCGCTTCGACTGGATAAAGAGGTCAACGTCACTGAATTAACAGACCCCAAAACACATTAGTTACCCAGCGACAGGAATCATTAAACCAAAACACCTTATTAATTCGAGACGTCCCAACGAAAAGATGGCGGACATCAAAATATATCGCTTATCTCGCCAGCAAGATAGCTCCGCAATAATTTCCGTCCGGACTTCGAATACGGTGTACCTTTTTTTTTATAATTGTCGTCCGTCAATCGGCCAGTACCGTCACCGAATAAAACCTTAAACGCCGTGTCAACTTCTAATGGAAGCAATAACTTGTTACAAGTTAGCGCTGCGGCTCGCTCACTCCGATTTTATAACTGCCCCTCTTATCCGCTGCGCCCGCGCAGTAATGTAGATAAATTGATCGCCTCAATCCCTTATTGGATTAATTTATGGTAATATGTTCAGATCGCGATAGCCAGTCTCGAGTTACGATTAAACAGTTTTTATGTAAATCCGCCATCTTTGTTCGCAGCAGTTGGTATCGTGCGGTGCGCAGGCGCCGGTGGTAAAATTCAGCGGGGATACGGGCCGCCGCGATAAAACTTAATATTTCGTCCTCTCTCTCGGTTAATTTATGTAAATAATCAATTATCGTTTTGTCATATTGCCTGAGATGAATATTAATACGTATGTATATTAAGCGTATCTTGAACCTGTAGTTATATAATTTACGATAGGAATTTTATTTTAAGTATTGTAACGTTTAAACTTAATTTGAACATAAAACATTAATAAACCTAAGAAACACTAATAAGTACACTAATAAAATTAAACTTATCTGTTTAAGGTAAGAGCAACATCTGCAGTCTACGTTGCTCCGATCCCAATGTAAGCAGCTGAAGCACTTGTGTTATTAAATCGGATCACTTTGGGTGTGGTTTTCTGTTCTGTTCTGTTTCAGTGCAAAGCCTGGCGAAATACAGACAGACAGAGAAGACAGATATCGTTTGTTTGGACATAACGATGCCGAAATATTCACCTCCTGTCTCCTGGGAAAGATTGGTTGAGAGGACTTAATCGTCTAGACCTCTCTCTTACCCAGAATTGCAAATGGCGTGAAGATTTTTTTAAATTCAGACACACTTCAATGAATAAACGTTCATCTTCTTGATTTTTCTTTCTTTCTAAATGGCCAGTACGTATTAGCTAGTTACCATCAAATGAGGTATTATGTTATATTAATGACCCTAAAAGCTAGCAGATCTGAATACACATATGATTTCTCTTACGAAAAGTATGCCTATTCAGACGTGTATAGAGGTATAAAATGTAATCTTATTAGGTAAAAATGATAGTCATTATCTAAAAGCATGTAATAAATCCTAAATAAATATTTATTTATTTATTAAATAAACACGTTTGAACAATTATCTCCCTGGATACCACGTCAGAGATGTAAATAATAATAAATTATACTCATAACATTATAATATTCCTGTTAACCAAATGAAGCTTCCGGTTTGGATGGGTTAAGAAAAGTCGAATCTTCACCGAGATATACGGAGAATTACAAAACGCTATGCAAATCATCTATACATACTGTGGCGACATCTATGTCGCTACATTGGAAGCTCGCTGGTGGCGGACAGATCACGAAACACATTGACTTCCTACATCACGCTATCGAAATTCTTACGATTACAGGCGTCTTCCCCAGGCCACGATCACCCGACCTGGCGGGAAGCTAGCCTTTTCTGCAGCGTTTCGTTGGCTATAGGCACTTTCCTTGGTGACACGGTATTTATTTTCATGGTAGGAACGAATGCTATCAGATTAGTTGCCGCAGAATGCTACAGAGTAAGGGTTACTATCATTATACGTACTATCTGTATACGATTGATATCGCGGTCAGACATACAGACGGCGATAGAATCGCCATTTTCTCAAGAATGTCTTCGGTGAAAGATGACCTAACTGTCTAGATTTCTGTCCTCCCCAGAATTGGGAATGGCGTGGAGTTATTTTTTGAAATAAAAAACGAAATTTGCATCCAAATCAACAGAGCTATTACAGGAATTGCCTGTCTAAATACTAGTATAAAATATATCTTATCAATTTCACGTGAACATGCACTCTCGCTTAATCTTTCAACTTAAGCCAATCTGCAATCATACCGCAATGCCATTTGTGATTTTATGACAACCGGGGCCCGGTTAATGTGACGCAGTGTTCCTAGTCGCTTGCTAACGATAAAACTCGCTGCGTTTCGCTAACTTTGACAAGTTTCAACTGTTGTACGTACTGGTCACCGACCACATTAGTTTAAAAAGGAAATAGCTACATACGAACAGGGAAAAACCGAAGGTGATTCATCTGTTCCCATATCGACAGTCAAACGTAACTTACAGAGGAGAGAGAGGAAGAGAGTACACATTATTGCACACCAAAAAATGCCAGACATTTGAAACGTAAATATTTTTTCACGTAATTCCCAATCCCCTGTATTGTTAGTCAATGTCTCTTATATATTCTACTGTTTAACGTTACGATTAGAATGCATAAGAATAAATAAATATCTTCACGCAATTCCCAATACAGGGGTAGACTGAGGTCTAGTCTAGACAAATAAGTTCCTTCCACCCAACTTCCGCCGAAGATGTATTCGGGAAAACGTGACAGTTGGTGAGCACGTCGCCGTCTTTATATCCAAGCCAACGATATTATTCGTACATAAGTTTTTGAAAATCCCATTGGTACGAGCCTGCCACCTGGGATCAAACTCGGGTCTTTTGACTCGAAATTCTGACCAATCTACCACTCGGCTATCAATACGAAATACAAGTATTTACTTTTAATAGTAACACAATGTGCGGCCTTATCGCTCTATGCGATTTCGACCAGACAAACTTAGTCTTACAGTTACTTACAGTACCTGTCTTTAAGTTCAAAGTAACGACATAAATCGTATAAGTGAAAAATCTCATTGGCACAAGCCTATCACCTGGGGGGATCACTTGACTGGAATTCCGATTACTTAACCACTCTATCGTGAGTTTAACTTTTTTAAAATTAAGAATTAGAAAGAGGTATGTAATGATCGCGACACTTGTCGATCTGTTCTCTCTGGATACACCGTCAGACTGTGCGTGAAGATAAATAAATAAAAATAATTTCTCTTTATGTCTTTTAAATGAATCTATAACTTTATTACACAAATGTGTAACAGCCAGCAATTGCCTCCACGTCTTCGATTTTTTGTCGATCGTATTTGAAGTGTCCAATCGAACGCGACCTCGGGACGTAATGCCTTGGGGTCGTTCATTGCACGCCTTCACTATGTACTGAAGTAGAATTTCTCAGCAACAAAGAAAATATCTCCCGATGTTCCAACAATAAACACAGTCGAGGCGAACACTCCGCGATAGCAGGAGGAACGAGTTCGTGAGGCATCCGAGCACATTTTATACAAACGATGACATAAATACTCATTTGCAAGAACAATATCCGATATTGAGTGAGGCCTGTCTTGCGCGGAGCGTACGTTTACATTTGCGATCACGAAAAATGGGAAAATCTCTTAGTAGATTTTATGTATCGAGTTTGAGGTGACTATAATTAATATAAGAGTAAATAACAATACACTTGTAGAGTGTTGACCCGCAAGATGTTACGTTCTTTTTGGAAATATCTGAGGAAGTTAGCCTTTTGAAAAACTATAAAGTGGAAAACGACATCAAAAATTTGATGTAGTTGTGTTGGCTATGTGTCCAGTTTTAACTACGCTCGGCGCGTATAGAAATTTACAACATTTGGCTCTGATTCCTTATAAAAATTTACCATTGTAGGAACGCAACATGTTATTTTTCAACGTCATTATCTCCGGTACCTAACGACTAAGAGACTTTGACGTTAAGAAGGTAAAAAGTGACTAAGGGAATGTATACCAAGCCGTAACTGAAAACAGTAGTAGAGCCACGAATCAGCTTTTGTTGTTTCATGAATGGGCCGGCTCGACCGGGGAAATACCACGACATCACAGAATACCGGCGTAAAGTAGAAGTCTAACAAACTTGTGCGTTTCGTCTGGTGAGTGCAGGTAACCGGAGGCCCACACCCCCCTCCCCCAATTTTGGGGAAGGGCACTCTGAGGCCGGCAACGCATCTGCCATGCCTCTGGTGAGCGCGGATTTCTTCTGCTTTCGCAGGTATCGGGCCTCGAGGCTGGCCTCATTGCCCGGGCATCTTCTCAGGGGGCTGCTGCTCCCCCGGTCCTGAATACCGCTTTCTGCGGTATATATGTAGAAGAGTTGCGTATTTTACGCCATGCGTCGGGTCTTTCACTCTTCCCCGTCCTCCCCCTCAACGAGGTCGGGTGGTGGCTGCAACAATTCCCTAGGGAGAGGTCGCCGCACTGGTGGTCGAGCGTGCTGCGGCAGGAGGTCGGATAAGGGCGCCAGGTCACGCAGGTGTTCATGTGGTCCATTATCAGCGAGGTCATACATTTTCCGAGCCAAGTGGACCACAAAATCGTGAATGGGTTAGATTTTAAGATCTCTGGCGATGACGTCATTCCGGACGTAACGACCAGCTCCCACAATCGTTCTTAGGGAAATGTTTTGCTGAACCTGCAATATTTTCCGCTGTGCGGGAGATGTGAACGCGTACCACGCTGGTGCAGCATATGTGATTCGCGAGCGGATGTAGGTCTTGTAGATTCCTACCTTGGTCTTCGTTGGCAGGTTGGATGCCAGAACCGGACGGAGGAACGCCCTCGCAGCTCTTGCGCGCTGTATAACGTATGCGACCTGAGGGGTCATACGTAGAGAGCGGTCAATCTGGCATCCAAGGTAGGTCACAGTCTTCTTCCACTCTACATCCTGGCCTCGGAGCTTGAGTGGTGGTGGTACACGTCCCTGTCTGTTGACAATTATGGCGCATGTCTTGCCAACGTTCACGGCCATGCGCCATTTGTCCAGCCATTCAGGCAGCAGGTTCAGCAGACACTGCATCCTCCTGGCTGCAATGTCTGCCCGATGGGACGACGTAAAATACGCGCTGTCGTCTGTGTAGAGGGCGAGCATGACATCTTGTTCCCATTCTTGGGCGCGACCTTCAAGTGTGGGGATGTCGTTGGTGTAAACTGCGTACAGGTGCGGAGAAAGACAGCTGCCTTGTGGCACTCCTGCCTCTATTCTTCGTGCTGCCGAGTCGATCCTCTCGACGCTAACACAGACGCTCCGTCCCTCCAGATATGACGCCACTAGTCGTATGAGCGCTGGCGGCGTCTTGGTGTTGGAGATCAGCTTGTAGATAAGACCCGGGTGCCACACCCGGTCGAAGGCCTTCTCTATGTCGAGAAAGACCCCCAGACAAGAGCGGCCGCGATGGGTTTCGGCCGCTAGGTAGTGTAGCACTCGGGTCAGCTGCGCCGTGGTGGAGTGGCCGCTGCGGAATCCGAATTGCTCCTTTCGGAGCTCTGCGTGTGGACGCAGTCTCAGCAGCAGCCTTTCGAACAGCTTTGCTACATACGACAGTAGCGTGATGGGACGGTATCTTGCCGGGTGTCTTCTGTTTTTACCCGGCTTCGGCAGCACTATGATCTTCCCTTCCTTCCACTTGGAAGGGTAATGTTGAGTGCGTAGCACTCCGTTGAACAAACGGGTCAGTGCTACGACCCCTTTCCTAGGCAGTTGTATTATTGCAGTGGTGGTGATGCAATCGTTGCCCGGCGCTTTCCGTAGCGGCAGGCGCTGTGCCACTCTCCTTACTTCAGAAGGGGACATGAAATCGTCCCCTCCTAGTGGTGGCGCCGGGCTCGTCAGGAACTCCTGTACGCAATGCTCAACCTCCCTGTGGAAGTCTGCGACGGCAGCTGCAGCAGTGTGGGGTTTAAACTGCCCCTCTAAATGTTCTGCCAGGATCTCGGCCCGGTCTCGTGCTCCGTAGTGCTGTTTTCCTGTGCTGTCCACTAGTGGGCAAATGGGCTGTGGTGTGCGCGAATGCTGTCGGGTGAGCTGGTAAAGTGAGGCTGGGTGCTCCTCGATGCGAGCGTTCCACGACTCGCCTCGGAAGGCCTTTATCCCTTCCGACAGCTTTTCGGTGGTAGTGTTGAGTTTGTTCTTTAACTTAGGACATCTGGTTCTAGCCCAAAGCTTCCTAGTGGATCGTTTCTCCTCTAGGAGAGTTTTGAGCCTCCGTGGGAGTACCTCCCCACGGTGCGTGTCAGGTATTGTCCTGGTGGCCGCTAGATACTCTTGATGTATCTTTTCACAGATGTATTTAGCGGCCGCTTCTACCTCTTCTGTGGTTGTTATGTTCGCACCGTAGGTAAGGTTCGCCAGCGCTCTTCTGTATTGCTCCCAGTTGGTCTTCGTACGGAGGCCCCGGGGCACTACGGAATCGGCGCTGGTCGACATGGTGATGAGGATTGGTAAGTGCTGCATGTCCAGGTCATACAGCACCTCCACTTGGACCGGGTATGTGATTCCTTGGCAGAGAACTATATCCAGAACATCCGACCGATGTGTTGTTATCGTGGGGATATGTGTGGGAGCTTCTGGTTCCAACATTTCATATCCCCCTTCTTCGGCGTCTTCAAACAGTCTCCTGGGTTCATGATGCGCGAACCCCATGCCAGGTGTTTGGCATTAAAATCTCCTGCCATAATGACAGGAGAACTGTTGTCCATGACGGCTCGGATGTCCGAGGGGCAGAGAGGAGGGCCGGGTGGGCGGTACGCTGCGTAGATCCTTAGCTCCACACCGGCGATCTTCAGGGGTATCCCAATGCTCCTGGTTGAGATGAATGGCAGCAGCTCCAATTCTTCATGCACTAGGTCTCTCCTAACAAAAATGGCCGTGCCTCTGTAGGCCTTTCCTTCGGGAGAGACCTCATCGCGACGATACACGAAGAAGTTGGGGATCTTGAAATGGCTTGGCGAAAATCTTGAAATGAATCTGAGTTTAGTCTCCCCTAGCAGCACGACCTGGATTCCGTGCTGCTGCACCATAGTTCGGAGACTAGCGGCTTGTTGTTGGATGTAGCCTGGGTTCCAGTACATTACCCGGAGCTCAGCCATTTCTTGCCATTGTCAGGTGGGTCAGGGCTGTAAGAATAGCCGTGAGTGGGTCAGCTCCCGTGGTCATCGCCGCTAGGACGTCGCCTAGGATCTTCATGATGACTGTGACCAATTGTGCTAGTGCAGCCTCGATCGTGGTCGGCACGGATGTAGTTTGAGGGGGGGAGGCCTCGGTTCTCCCCCTTGAGGCTTGTGCTCTCGGAGCTGGGTGCTGCACTCGCACATGCTGAGATACAGGTCCTGGTGTGTTGGCAACTGCTGGCCCTCGCTGGATGGTGGCGATGGGAGGGGGTATGGGTGTGGAGATCACCCTGGTCTCGGACTTGGCCATCTTTTTCTTCTTCTTCTTCCCCCTCCTCTTTCTCTTAGTGGAGAGGGGTCCTCCCCTCTCCGTGGCCTCGTTAGCCGGCGGTTGCAGAGTTGTGACCGCCGCTATTTTTCCAGGTTTAGTGGCTGGTGCCACTTCTGTTGCCACCGCCAGGCGCCGCGGCTGTCGCGGCTGTGGCTGGGGTCTCGCTTTGGGTGCTCGCCCTCTGTGACTAGTGGTGCACCTGTGTGCGTGTTTTGCCGCGGCGCATGCGCCGGCGGGGGAGGGATGGGAGGGGGCATTCTAATACCCCTCTTACGAGCAATGCGCTGAATAACTGCGCATCTTCGATCATTTGCCGAGTGCGCCTTACCGCAGTTGGCGCACTTCGGTTTCCCATCCCTGGGTTTGGAGCAGTCTGATGCGACATGATCCCTGGCGCATCTGACGCATTTTACAGGGCGAAAGCAGTTTGCCGAGGAGTGTCCGAACCCCTGGCAACGGTGGCATTGAGCCGGGCCTTCCCTGCCTTGCCATGCCCCAATGGTTACTCCTGGCATGTAGAGGAGCTCGTGTACATCATACAGCCTCTTGAGCTCCTCTTGGCTAAGGTGGTGTAACTTCACGTGGAAAAGGCAACCCGGTCTCCCTTTCTTCGGGGGGATTGCCCTTACGAAGGTAACGGGAAAGCCTTAAGTGCCTTAAGGGCCTCCTCGATGTCCTCGGGGTGTATATCCGCTGGTAGCCCACGCAGTCCCACCTTAGTGGGCAATTCAGCGGTTGGTGCATAGCAGTACCATGCGAGCGCTGCGTCCTCCTTGCTGCGCTCCGTTAGGTACCTCTGCACCTTCCGGTATTCGTCAGCCGAATGCGGGCGGAATCTTACCCCTTTTCCGAAGGGGCGCGCATTCGGTGCGTGCCCTAAAATGTTGTGTAGGGCACGGAAATGTTTTGCCCACTCTGGTAGGCTTTCGACTATTATTGTAGGATATTTGCTATCCTCCTTTTCCTTGGCCACCACCTTCCTAGGTGATGGCACAGGTGGGCTGCGCGGGCGATTGGGTGCTGCTGCCATCGTGGCATACGTCGACGCGGACGACGTTCCTGGGCGCGTAGGGCCCCCCCACGTTTGGGCATCGTAGGCGGCAGCCAGCCTCGGCGTGTCTATGTCGATCGGCGTCTCTACCGGCGACATTGTTTCTTGCCCTACCTTAATCTCTACCCTCCATTTCGGAGGGAGACGGGGTAGAGCGGCTTTGAGCCGAGCCATGCCCCTTTTAGGCTCTATTAGTATGGTCGAGGCGACCCCCCTTTGCACGCTGACCCCGGTACGGGGGTTTGCAGGAAGGGGTGGGGGGCATCATGAGTCGCCTAGATGATTGCGAGGTACGTCTTACCGGTATTTATACTGGTTGCCGGGACCGTGCTAAGTTGTGTTACACAGCAGTAGGGTACAGCAACCGTATTTCCGGCCTCGCTTTCCAATGTCGAAAGCCCGGCGTACTCGGTCGCATCCCATCCTCCCGGGTAAAGTGCTGGTCCCCCCTCCTATTCAACTTGCGTTTCAGTGGCGGAAGAATACTCCGACGAGGAGGATGAGGATGGCGATTGTGGCGGTTCTGCGTGCCGTAGTGGAGTTTTTGTCCTTTTTTCTTTGGGACCGTCGATTTCCGGTGGCGTGCGACGTCTTGCGGCTAGTCGCCCTTGTAGGACCTCCGTGTCTTCCACCTGACGATACTCAGATCGCCAGTCAGTAGACGCGGGGTCGGGGCGATGCGCGTGTACGCGGTAGCGGCCGTGGTATCCCGGTCTTGATGTTGGTGCTGTCCCGGGGAGGTAATATCACCGACTTCTCAGGATCAAATAGGTCCCTCCTCATCAGTGTCCTTTCGAACATTGTTGTCCGCCGCTTGTACCCGACAAGTCCCTAGGTCGGCGGGGGAGGGTGGATCCCCCTCGTCCGACATTCTTTTACACTAATGTATTGAGTGCCTAATGTGTGGTATGTATGTGCGTGTGCGTATCCCGGTAGGCGTGCGAACGATAACGGTTCCTGTGTCGCTTGACCACTGCCCCCCGCCCCTCAGCGCGGGCCACTTAGCCGGGTGAAACCTTTCGGAGGCCCAGCACAGCGCCCAGCGAGCGGTTTGGGGGTTTGTTGACTCAATGAGAGATGTCCCCGCGAAACGAGACTTAATACCCCGAAGTGTACAAGTACACCGCAGGGCCGAACACCGGTGCCCTTTTCTAAGAAAAGGGATAGGGTGTCCGACGCGCTTGGAACGCTGTTGGTCAGTTACAATTGCAACGACGGGTGTGTCAATTGGTAAACAGACGTTATCCCGGGGTGTGGTCGCCCAAAGTCTCAAAGTCTAGGAACTTCAGGGAGTAAACTCAACCTTCAGAACTTCGACCAAGTTCTTCGGAGCGACGGGTGCCGTGGTAATAGTACTAGTTAAAAACTTTCCTTATTCACCGATTGCACCGCTACACAATCCCGAGATGATGATGCCTCTGGTATTGCGGGTGTTCATAGGCGGCGGTAATCACTTACCATCACGTGAGCCGCCTGCTCGTTTGTCGGCCTTTTCTATAAAAAAAAACTGAAACACACAAATTTATGTATCGCTACATATAATAAAATCACTCAGCTGCTGTCGACTAATCTACTGAACGGCTTTAAAAAGTCTATCCTCCATAAGAAGGACTTGCCACTCTTGTCATACGGTTTGGCGATAGTAGAAGAGACCTTGCAGTTTTAATGCCGCTGCCCATCACAATTTGGTCTGACTCATTTCTATGTGGTTATCCTGCCATCTTTCTACAGCCTGTAAAATTCACGACACGAGTAGAAAGGGAGCCGTAAATTGTTACACGACACGGTAAACTTTCATTAATATAAATACTTCCGCATATTCGAAATACTAGTATAGACATATGTCTAGATAATTAAAATCTTTCGACTCACCTTCAAAAAAAACTATTTTCATTCATGCATTAAAACATTCACATTCATCATACAAGTATTTGCCCCTAGTGGGATTTCAACCCGCAACCCCTAGCTTCAAAGGCAGGTTCACTATGAACTAGCCTGTTATTATACAATATTTAGAATAAATAATAATAAATAAATAAATATCTTCAAGCAATTCCCTGTGTTCTCCTACCAGTCTGCTCCGAATTCCGTTACCTTGGGTCACTGATCCAAAATGACGGCAATGTCGACCAGGATTTAAAGAATAGAATAAATGCGGGATGGAGGAAATGGCGACAGGTCTCGGGAATAACTTGCGATCCACGCATGCCTCTTAAACTTAAGGGCAAAGTTTACAAAACGATCGTGAGATCTGTCGTATTGTACGGATCAGAGTGCTGGGCAACGAAAGTGACGGATGAAAGAAGAGTGCATGCTGCAGAGATAAGAATGTTGAGATGGATGTGTGGAGTGACTAGAAAAGATCGCATAAAGAATGAGTATATAAGGGGAAGCTAAAGTAGCACCAGTGACAGGGAAAATGAAGAGTGTTAGGTTAGCATGGTTCGGGCATGTAATGAGGAGGGAAGAATTTAATATAGGCAAAAGAATGTTCGAGTTTAATGTGGATGGACGAAGAGCTATGGGGAGACCAAAAAAAACGATGGATGGATTGTGTGAAAGAAGACATGAGAAAGAAAGGAGTGAGTATTGAGATGACGGGAAATAGAGGAGAGTGGAAGAAGAAGAAGAATTCCCAATACAGGGGTAGACAGAGGTCTAATCTAGACAATTGAATCCTTTCGACCCACCTTCCACCGAAGATATTTTCGGGACAATAATATTTAGAATTATTTTTCTTTTGTCTATTTTTCTCTCTTTACGCACAGTCCCTGACGGGATGGCCCCGAAAATATCTTCGGTGGAAGGTGGGTCGAAAGGACTTAATAGTCTAGACTAGACCTCTGTCTATCCTTGTATTGGGAATTGCATGAAGATATTTATTTATTTATTTATAAAACAAACACAAAGCGTTGTTTAAATACGTGTTATTTCGGCACACAGTGTAAACACACGCAAATGGAACAGTAATATCCTGAAACCGCACTTTTATAACAAAGCATCTAAATTGTGCTCCTCCGCTCGGCCTCCACTGCCCGAGCCTCATGTTTATTCACCAGCCTCAAACCCTCAACCGATGTATTTATTGGTTTGCAACCGATTCACTATCTACGTGTGTGTGTGTGTGTGTGTGTGTGTGTGTGTGTGTGTGTGTGTGTGTGTGTATGTGCGTGCGTATCCCGGTAGGCGTGCGAACGATAACGGTTCCTGTGTCGCTTGACCACTGCCCCTCGCCCTCAGCGCGGGCCACTTAGCCGGGTGAAACCTTCGGAGGCCCAGCACAGCGCCCAGCGAGCGGTTTGGGGGTTTGTTGACTCAATGAGAGATGTCCCCGCGAAACGAGACTTAATACCCCGAAGTGTACAAGACACCGCAGGGCCGAACACCGGTGCCCTTTCAAGAAAAGGATAGTGTCCGACGCGCTTGAACGCTGTTGGTCAGTTACAATTGCAACGACGGGCGTGTCAATTGGTAAACAGACGTTATCCCGGGTGTGGTCGCCCAAAGTCTCAAAGTCTAGGAACTTCAGGAGTAAACTCAACCTTCAGAACTTCGACCGAGTTCTTCGGAGCGACGGGTGCCGTGGTAATAGTACTAGTTAAAAACTTTCCTTATTCACCGATTGCACCGCTACACAATCCCGAGATGATGATGCCTCTGGTATTGCGGGTGTTCATAGGCGGCGGTAATCACTTACCATCACGTGAGCCGCCTGCTCGTTTGTCGGCCTTTTCTATAAAAAAAACTGAAACACACAAATTTATGTATCGCTACATATAATAAAATCACTCAGCTGCTGTCGACTAATCTACTGAACGGCTTTAAAAGTCTATCCTCCATAAGAAGGACTTGCCACTCTTGTCATACGGTTTAAGGATAGTAGAAGAGACCTTGCAGTTTTAATGCCGCTGCCCATCACAATTTGGTCTGACTCATTTCTATGTGGTTATCCTGCCATCTTTCTACAGCCTGTAAAATTCACGACACGAGTAGAAAGGGAGCCGTAAATTGTTACACGACACGGTAAACTTTCATTAATATAAATACTTCCGCATATTCGAAATACTAGTATAGACATATGTCTAGATAATTAAAATCTTTCGACTCACCTTCAAAAAAAACTATTTTCATTCATGCATTAAAAACATTCACATTCATCATACAAGTATTTGCCCCTAGTGGGATTTCAACCCGCCACCCCTAGCTTCAAAGGCAGGTTCACTATGAACTATCCTGTTATTATACAATATTTAGAATAAATAATAATAATAAATAAATAAATATCTTCACGCAATTCCCAATACAGGGGTAGACAGAGGTCTAATCTAGACAATTGAATCCTTTCGACCCACCTTCCACTGAAGATATTTTCGGACAATAATATTTAGAATTATTTTTCTTTTGTCTATTTTTCTCTCTTTACGCACAGTCCCTGACGGGGTGGCCAGAGAGAAGAGATCGCAAAAGTTGTATGTCCCGAAAATATCTTCGGTGGAAGGTGGGTCGAAAGGACTTAATAGTCTAGACTAGACCTCTGTCTATCCTTGTATTGGGAATTGCATGAAGATATTTATTTATTTATTTATAAAACAAACACAAAGCGTTGTTTAAATACGCGTTATTTCGGCACACAGTGTAAACACACGCAAATGGAACAGTAATATCCTGAAACCGCACTTTTATAACAAAGCATCTAAATTGTGCTCCTCCGCTCGGCCTCCACTGCCCGAGCCTCATGTTTATTCACCAGCCTCAAACCCTCAACCGATGTATTTATTGGTTTGCAACCGATTCACTATCTACGTGGAATTCACTCCATCGGCACAACTCAAAACTTTTCTTATATTTTACAGCCGTATGTAGATTCGATAGGTTAGGAAACGTTCAGGCTTTTAGGTATTTGATAGTGCTTGTTTAAGTCTGAATTTAAAAGTAGTCATATTTTATAATAGGTAATAGCATCTGCTTGATAACGGAGAGCCGATAGCCGAGAGGTTGCGTGATAACTATAGTTAGTACTACTGATAGAATAACCCCTGGGAATGAGGTGATCGCTCCCAAGCTATTTCTAAAGAGGATACCTACAGAGTTTTGTTTCGCCTGTTTCTTCTCCGTTAGAGGAACCTAATTACGAAACTCATTACGGTGGTAGATTAAAAATGACTATTAGAATGTACATGCTTATGTCAATTAATAAACGATTTGATTTGATAGCAATTGGATTTAAAGAGACTCGAGTTAGATTCTTAGCTGATGGGCTCGTATCAATAACTTTCTTCAAAACTTATATACGATTTATATTATTAATTGGGACATAAAGATGAAGACATAAAGAAATGTCTTCAGTGAAAGGTGAGTCGAAGAGACGTAAGTGTCTTGATCTCTATCTATATTAAAATAAATAAATAAAATATAAAATATCTTCACGCAATTCCCAATACAGGGGTAGACAGAGGTCAAGTCTAGACAATTAAGTCCCTTTGACCCACCTTCCACCGAAGATATTTTCGGGACAACGTGACAGGTGGTGTGCCCGTCGCCGCCTTTATGTCAAATCCAACGATGAAATTCGTACATAAGTTTTTGAAAAACTCATTGGTACTGCCACCTGGGGATCGGTCTCGACTCGAAATTCCGACCACACAACAACTCGGCTATGTGTCTATCTATATTGGTGTTGGGAATGGCTTGGAGATATAGTGTGATAACGGAGAAGAATATGCCAAACCAAAGTGGGTTAGCATCTTCCCGTAGGTGTCGTTAAAGACGACTACCACAAACACCCATTCGAACAACTCCTCGCCACTAGTCCCCGGAGGAAGTCATATCCGTCATTATGATGATTATCCGCCATCTTTCGTTAGGAAACTGTATTTTCTATGATTTTTTCTCAGCCATCTCTTACGATACCCACGATAAAATTTACTCGATTCTGGAGACACCATGAAAACCAGTGCGCACGCCATTCATCCACGTAGGACTTTGCAAATAAAGCAAGCAAATATAAAGTTATATCCACACTAATACTCATACCACACGTCTCTACATCCCGGCGTCTATCACCGTTATAAGACCGCAAAACTTTGCATATTGTTATCTAACGTCTTCGCGGGACGGCAACAGCGCACGGTACAGCCGTGCGCGGCAATCGAGCGCGCATCAATCTGCGCGACAGACTCGACGGCTATTAATTACGCGCTACCACAAACTGCCGCGTTTGGCAGAGCCACTAAATGTGGACACGCCTTTAGAATATAAATAAAATAATAAATATCTTCACGCAATTCCCAATACAGGGGTAGACAGATGTCTATTCTAGATATTTAAGTCCCTTCGACCCACCTTCCACTGAAGATATTTTCGAGACAACGTGACAGGTGGTGGGCCCGTCGCCGGCCTTTAGAATATGATGTGGTGTAAATAAACGTGATGAATATCTTCACGCTTCTCTTATTACTGGCTTAGACTGGGGTTCTAGACAAGTCCTTTGGCCCGTCTTTCAGTTAGCCTGTCGCCGTCTTTGTGTCCAAGCCATCGATATAAATCGTACATAAGTTTTGAAAATAATCCATTGGTACAAGCCTACCACCTGGGGATCGAACTCAGTTCTCTTGACTCGAAATTCGGACCACCCAACCACTCGGCTTTCGTGACTTTTTTTTACTATTCACTATTTTTCACTATTCTGTCAAATCGTCGTTTATCCTTATGTATTATAATATTTTAATACGTTTTATTTAAATAATATTTCGTTATTTTATGCATTTTCATTACGTTACCTGAATAATGATTACCTGAATATTGCTAAGTACTGACGTCACACAGATATTTACCAACATTCAATGTACGTTGTAATAAAGGAGTTATATTATTAAAGTAAATAATGTAATTAAAATAAACAAGCATAATATATAGGCAAATGAAGATAATTAACAGACATTTATATTTATAAATCAATGACAGAATTATATAAGTTGTTGCTATGACTATTTCGAATTATGACTGTCAAAATAGGCTATAACCTAATTTGACAGTAATAAATCGAAATAGTACTTAAAACTCTGTTTAAACTTCATAGTAGGGTTATTATTATTTAGTTAGAACAATACGGTTATGCTATAAGTTCAAGACTGTTTTATTTGTCAATCGATCTACATGTGTAACGACACATGTATTAAAATTGTTCACATCCACCATTGACTTTTCTTCCTCAACCAGAGGTAAGGTTGAGAGACTGGTGGAGAATGCTAAAGGGCAATAAATCCGCCAATTTTATATAAACTGTAGACCTGAGAATAAGTATGTGAATTATATATAACGTACAAATACTCGTATAGACGTAACCGAATGAATTTCAATAATATACACGTCGGCGGGTGGTGGCGTTAATGTTTTACTTTCTGATACTTTAAAAAAGAAGTCACGATAGCCGAGTGGTAGGGTGGTCGGAATTTCGAGTCGAGAGCCCCGAGTTGGTTGCCCAGGCGGCAGGCTCGTACCAATGGTTTTTTTAAAAACTTATGTACGAATTACATCGTTGGCTTGGACATAATGACGGCGACGGGCTCACCACCTGTCACGTTGTCCCGAATATATCTTCGGTGAAAGGTGGGCCGAAGGGACTTAATTGTCTAGACTAGACCTCTGTCTACCTCTGTATTGGGAATTGCGTGAAGATAAAAAAATACTTTAAAAAAGCTAGAATGTTACCTATTAATATTTTTAAAGAATGTATTAAAGAAAACTTTATACGAAGGGTTATAATAATACCTCATGATAGCCGAGTGGTTGGGTGATCGGACTTCAAATCAACAGACCCGAGTAGAACATAAGTTTTTATAAAACTTATTTAGGCTTTATTTATTTATTTACTTATTTATTTATTTAACTTTATGAACCTTATAAAATATATAAGTACAAAAGGCGGACATTATATCATTTATATCGTTGGCTTGGACATAAAGACGGCGACGGGCTCACCACCTGCCAGGTTGTCCTGAAAATATCCCCAACGGCGGTGGGTCAAAAGGACTTAATTGTCTAGACCTCTTTCTACCCCGGTATTGAAAATGGCATGTTGGTAATATGTATTAGGGTTTTAGCTATTAAAATAAGAAAAAAACTAATAATCACAACGATATCGATAATCGTACATTCCTATTTCAACGAATAAATGATTCAATTGGATTTGAAATAATTCGTACACTAACTTAAAAAACCACTTCAGCCTAACTATCAGACACAAATCAATTCCTAAATATACCGCTTCCATTCCCGCTAACTCCACGTTAATTACGCAATGTATCTAGGTGCATCAGATTGACGAGTTACACCATTACGCGGAATCTGCGCTGACGCTTCCGTGTAAACGCACCTCATCATGGTGACCGCTAGGGCTGTGATTATGAAATTACAATAATTTGTATAATATTTGTATTAGTCACGAGTTTTTGGGTGATCTGAATTCGAGACCCCAGTTCGATCCCCAGGTGGCAGGCTCGTACCAATGGGTTTTTCAAAAACTTATGTACGAGTTATATCGATGGCTTGGACATAATGAAAGCGACAGCCTCTACCCATTTCAGGTCATCCCAAAAAAAATTTATTCAGTGAAACAATTAAAAACTCACCTTTATTCATTCCTAACCCTTTTCTACTTTTAGACACTTTTTCCGGAACATAGCTGTCGTTGATCGTTAGGTCACCATCAAAGATTAGTGAATAAATTCAATTAATGATTGAAAAATCTTAATAATAAAAATATCTTGACTCTATTCCCAATACCCCAGTAATAATATTAGACAGAGGGCTATACAATTAAGTCCTTTCCACTCAACTTAGTGGAACGGACAAAGAACAGCTGAATAAAGATGCTCGCTGTCTAGATTGGTCTTCTATTGTGAATGCTGCCACGGTGGACATAAAAGTTGAGCTATTTAACACCTTTCTGATTCAACTTTATGATGTTCACGCGCCTATCAAACCAGTTAAAATAAAACACTTACCTGCGCCGTGGTTAACAGACTACCTTAAAAGCCTCATAGTTAAAAAAGGATACGCAAAAAGCAGGCTGAAGGCTAATAAAACTGAAAAAAATCGGAATTAAAATAAAATTCGTAATCGCTGCAATACATTGTGTAGAGACGCACAACGACGCCACATCCACAGATCTGTCGAAAACGGCGACACTGCCAAAGTTTGGAAATTTCTTGAATCTCTTGGAGTTGGTAAAAGATCCCCTAAATTACGTCATCATAATATTGACATTGAACTCCTTAACCAACATTATTCCTCTTCTGGCACAGTAGATAGCTCAGTAAAAGATAGGACACTGAGTATTCTTTCTTCAATTCCAACTCAAGATTTCCCACCGTTTAATTTCTCTCCATTCACAGCTTGTGATGTTAAGAAGAACATATTGTCTATCTCGTCGAATGCCGTCGGTTTTGACAGCGTTAGTCGTAATATGATTCTGCCAATCCTTGAACTTGTTACTCCTATACTCACCCATATTCTGAATACATCTATCTCTACGTCCAAATTCCCTGAAGCTTGGAAAAGTGCATTAGTGACTCCTATTCCCAAAAAGGCCCATCCCTTGCATTGATTTTCGTCCCATCTCTATTCTTCCATTCTTATCCAAAATACTGGAAAAACTTGTTTTTCACCAACTTAATCTTTACCTTAATAGAAATTGCCTTCTAAATCCCTTTCAATCCGGTTTCCGGTCGGGTCATAGCACGACAACAGCGCTGGTTAAAATTACTGACGACATTCGACGAGGTATGGATAATAAACAGCTGACTGTGTTGGTATTGTTAGATTTTTGCAATGCGTTCAATACCGTTGATTTCAACATTCTATTGAGTCTGTTAAGTTCTATTAACATATCTCCTTCAGTGGTTGGGTGGTTTCAGAGTTATCTTAAAGGCCGAAGGCAACTTATTCGTGTCGAAGATAAGTTTTCGTCTTGCCATGAATTACACGTCGTGGTGCCTCAAAGCGGTCTCCTTTACTATTTGCTATTTTTATCAATTCACTCTCTCAAAAATTTCTTCTCACTATCACATGTATGCAAACGATCTCCAAATTTACACACAGTCAACTCTTAAGGAATTGCCTGCCGCTGTTACTGCCATTAATGATGACCTAACAGCTGTAATTGGAGTAAGTGCAATGGTCTCAAGGTTAATCCACTAAAATCTCAGGCTATTATTATTGGTAGTGCTGGCATGATTTCAAGAGTTGACTGGAATAAACTTCCTTTGGTAACCGTAAATGGCGTTGTGATCCCTTATAGTACCACCGTTAAAAATTTAAGCATTCACTTAGATAGTACCTTTTCGTGGACACAACAACTAAAAGAAGTAAGTAGAAAGACATTCGCTGCTATGGGTCCTTACGTTCTTTTCTTCCCATACCTACTAAAATTATGTTAGCACAATCCTTACTCCTGCCCATTCTCGATTATGCTGACACAAGCTATCTTGACTTAACTGAGGACCAACTAAACAAACTTGAGCGATTAGATTCATATTTGGCTTGCGCAAATATGACCATGTCTCCGAATTTCGATCAAAGCTCAAGTGGTTACCAATTCGTCTTCGCCGGAATCTGCAAACAGTTTCTCTTCTGTACTGTGTTTTGTTTAATCCAATGACACCGAGCTATTTGAAGGAGAACTTCAAGTTCCTCGGACATAATAGACCAGAAAGAGTTTTACGTTCGGCCGAGGAATTTATTCTTTCACCGCATATTTATTGAACCAAACACTTTAAAAATTCTTTTACCGTCAAAGCTATCTTCTTGTGGAATGAGCTTCCTCCGCATATCCACCGAGCGACTTCTGTAGACAAATTTAAGACTCAAGTCAAAAATCACTACTTGTCACTATGCAATCACTAGGCATTACTTGTATTGGTTTTATGTATATATTTTGTGTATTTATATATTTATGTATGTATATTATATTTTATAATTTTATATATATTAGTGTATCATATGTTACTATTATATATTAGTTTAGTTTATTTAGTTATTAACATGTAAGTTTATTATATTCACCACTTCCCACTGTCCTGTACTTATGTACCCATAAGGTTATCTGGAAGAGATCGCTCTTAAGCGATAAGATCGCCTTATTGTACTTTCTGTAATCTGTATTTTGTTTTCTTAAGTTTAAGTGGTGTACAATAAAGAATATAATAATAATAACTTTCACCGAAGACGTTTGTGATAACGTAACAGGTGGTAAGCCCGTCGCCTTCTATATAAATTTTAACGATGTAAAATATACATAAGTTTAAAACTCATAAGCACTAGCCTACCATCTAGGGTTCGAACTCGGGTCATCTAACTCGAATTCCGATCACCACACGGCTATCTATAATATCATGCCACAAATTGGTCAACCCTACTGTACCGATCAACGTAGCCACGTGGGATTGAACTCGGGTCTCTTGACTCGAAATCTGATCACGCAACCACTCGCCTATCCCGACATTTTTATTTTACCTTATTTACTCTATTTTGCTACAACACGGTCAGGATTCGAACCGCGACCTTCGCAGTACCTTGGCGTTTTTTTTCTATTTAAAGATGTTATTATTACTTTATGCATCTATCGAGATTCTATCTACTGATGACTATCAATATTCTAACATCGATACATATTTTATTCGAAAGTTCGTTTATTCGAATTGTGTCGTGAATGTAGCCACGGTAACCGAGTGATTGGGTAATTGGAATTCGAGTCAAGGGACCGGAGTCCGATCCCCAGGTGGTGGGTTCGCACCAAATAGTTTTTTTAGTTAGTTTCAAAACGTATGTATCATTGATATCGTTGACTTGGATGTAACGACGGCGTCGTTATGAAATCGTCGTTATAAATGTCTTCATTGAAAGGTGGGTCGTAATTCGTCTTAATTGTCTAGACCTCTCCCTCCCCTGTATTGGGAATGGCGTGAAGATAAACTTCGCTTATAAAAATTGTATAAATTTTCCCTGTCGTATTTATTATTTCCGTTGTTAATACTCTGTATGATTGTTTGTGAGACGATAAATAATGATAATAATAATTATTAAGTGTATCATATCGATATCGATACTTATGCCATCGACACGTATTTTATTCGAAAGTAATATACCGAATACATATTTACTCTGTCATAATCATAAAATCAAATTGAAACTTCAAACTACAATTTCTCTCGACATCCAAGGCATGTTGTAGGAACACGTCACTTGAGGAAAGAGGATGTGGTCCAGATTGCGAGATTTTCTACGTTCCAAGAACAACTCGTTTACGCTTAATACGTTATATTAATGCTGTTTTGATCTGCATCATTTGAATTCAGCAAATACATGTGTCACGGGGAAAATCACAGAATAAAATTAGTTATATATACTATTTATATAATTAATTGTTGATAGGGACAACATCACAAACATTGCTCTGATCCCAATTTAAGATGCTAAAGTACTTGAGGTATGGGAAACAACGAAGACACCACATACACCCAGACCGGAGAAACTGTAGTAAAAGTGTTTTTTTTTTCTACATTGACCCGACCGGGAACCGGGACATCTTGAAAACCGGTGTTTACGCCACTCGTCTACGGAAGTCGTCACATTTATTTATAGCATTTAATCCTGACAATACATAATATAAAAAAAAACTTTCATTTCATCATATATATGAAGACTGTACGTATTAAAATTAATTAATTAATTAGTAACTTAACATATTTATTTTTTGCAAACATTAAATAACTCAAATTTAGTTTCTATTGTATTATTTCATTACAATTTAATCACTCGGTGTGCCTTTGTGAATGGGCCTTCCCTAGAGTTCGCCACACTATCCTGTCTCTGACTTTACTTCGCCACCAGCAAATCCTCTGATTTCATCCTCCCATCTTTTCTTTTTCCATCTCGCGCGTGCCACATAATAACATTTTGAGACCATTTATTCCTCTTGTTTCGTGAAGCAACCTTTGTCTTCCCCGGTAGTGGGAATAGCGTGAAGATATATTTTTGTAATATGTAAAGAAAACAGTCAAATCAAAAAGAAAAAGATAATATAGCGGAGTGGTCGGGTGATATGAAAGGAGCTCCGAATTCGATTCCCAGGAGGACAGCGAGCTCGTACGAGATTTATTTTTTTATTAACTTCACGCTATTTCCTACAATTGAGGTAATCAGAGATGCACACAATATAATCCCTTGATTTCCTGGAATAAAATCAGCATAAAAACTTCTCCAGATCCTCAATACCATAAATCAAAAGCCGTAATGGCATGCTTGGGAAAGTGTCAACAACTCGGGTCCCGATTTCGATTCTCTTACGGGTAAGAATACCTATTCTTAGTTTCTATTTCAATAACACAAGTGCTTTAGCTGCTTACTTTTCGATCCGAGCTTTATATTTGATGTTGTCCACATCTACATATTTTTTTAATTTAATCAATACCAGATTTTAGGGTAATTAGTTAAAGATACTGGCAATCTTTTAACTAAAAAAAAAGATTGACGGAAATATAATCAAGTATTCCCTTGCTGTGCGGTTACGCATCAGCGGCTGCGAGCTTGAGGGGCTGCTCAAAGCTCAGAAGCATAACGTCGTAAGTGCCTATAAAACTTCGCGCGATCTTCCACAATACTGGGGTACACAAACCACTCGCAATACTGTCTCCAACGTCCGGAACCATCGGGCCGTCACACGGATGTCATAAGCATCATCCGCCTTTTATGTGCGCCTAGTCATTCTGGTGCATTAATTAATTTCTATCAACTATTTAATGATATAACCATGGTCATGGTTGCCTTTTGGTTGTTCGATCCTCCGGTGGTATATCATTGACTTGAATATAAAGACAGCGACAAGCTCACCGCCTGTCACATGTTCTCAAAAAATGTCTTCGATGAAAGGTGGGTCGAATGGACTTTTAAATGAATTTTCCGGACCTCTGTCTACCCCAGTGTTGCGAGTGGCTAGAAGATATTTTTTTAACTATTTAATGAACAGACGGCAGACACAAGTCATTCTTAATTAAGTTTACAAAGCCACGAAGGTCAAGTAGTTAGAGATCTGCGTCCGGAAAATACGAGTTCAATTTCCAGCATCATATGGCTCGTCGTCATAATCGTTCTAACGAACTGTAAAAGTCACGATAGCCGAGTGGTTGGGTAGTCGAAATTTCGAGTCGAGAGACCCGAGTTTGATCCCCAGGTGGCAGGTTTTTCTAAAAACTCACCACCTGTCATTTTGTCTCGAAAATATGTTCGGTCCAATGTATGTCGCACCAATGGGTTTTTTCAAAAACTTATGTACGAATTTATCGTTGGCTCGCCACCTGTCACGTTGTCCCGAAAATATCTTCTGTCGAAGGTGGGTCGAAGAGACTTAATTGTATAGACTAGACCTCTGTCTATCTCTGTATCGGGAATTGCGTGATGATATTATTACTATATATTATATTATGTAAAAGTCAACTGCAGGATATATTCTCTTGTACAAAGGGTCGGCTATAATCGCCACGCTTGACAAGCGGATTGGCGGTCACAGTACTAGACACCTCGAACCTTACTTGCCGCTGTTCGTCACCGGTCTGCTATATTATGATATAGTTTATTTCGAGAGCATATCCCGCCATCTGTCGGTAGCCAATTGCATTTTCAAAGAATTTTACCTTAGCCGCCTTTTACGACACCGTGTTATAGGGTGTGAAACAATTTTAAGATTGTGTACGATAGTGGACTTCACATCCAAATTTTAAGAATTGCACTATACTAAATGTAAGTAGGTCAAAATAGGTGAGCTTAGCGGGTAAATTAACAGTCGCAATTAGCTCCAACTGTTTACTAATCGCGTTTAAACCGGAAGACAACTATTACTGGCGATGAGACATTCCATCTTCGTGGAGGCTTAAAGGACCCAATGACTCAGTTGCAGGTGACACTCCCTTTGTCATCGTGTTGATAAATAGAAATCTCGAAATAGCGTGTAAACCGGAAAGCAACTATTACAGGCGATGAGACATTCCATCTCAATTCGTAGAGGCTTGAAGGACGATAACTCAGCTGCCGGTGACACTGCCTTCGTCGTCGTAATAATTGACTGCTCGTAATAGAAATCTCACAAGGATAAATATACCAAAATCACTAACAACATTTTTTTAACATACCTACCATTCCGATGAAGTTTACGCAACGCAACGGGTACAATCGAAATATTAAAAAAACAACAAATCTTAAATGCTGTATTTAACAATAAATATGAAAGTAAATAAAAAATTTTCATACAAAAAAGTTTCAACTAATTTTCGCTGCCCTGTGTACTTTCGCCGTTGAAACTTCTAAAGAGAAAATAAATAAAAGCAAAGTATTCTAGAAGTGTAACGTTGTGTGAAAATTTTAAGTAAATCCATCGATTAGTTTTCAATTTTAACGCAAAAAAAGAATACGGAAGCTGAATGTTTTGTATTTAAATATTATTAGACACCAGAATAATTTTTTTTTAATTAATCAATCAAACGGACTTACACTTCACGTGATTGTATGGTATAATTGCATCTTAATAGTATCTACGAACAAATTCAATAGTTGTGTAAAAAAAAAAAAAGATAATTAAAAATATCTTCACGCAATTCCCAATACAGGGGTAGACAGAGATCAAGTCTAGACAATTAAGTCCCTTTGACCCACCTTCCACCGAAGATATTTTCGGGACAACGTGACAGGTGGTGAGCCCGTCGCCGCCTTTATGTCCAAGTCAACGATGAAATTCGTACATAAGTTTTTGAAAAACTCATTGGTACTGCCACCTGGGGATCGAACTCGGGTCTCTCGACTCGAAATTCCGACCACCCAACAACTCGGCTATCGTGACTTTACAATAGTTGTGTACAATATATTTATAGGTTATGCTATAATAGGCTTACGGATTCACATCACTGACATTCTGGCATACTAAAATGACGAAGTATTGGCTGCATTGTTAAGCTGCAGAAATAGACAAAAATATGTCTCCTAGCCTAACGGCTCCTGAACAAGAGATCGCCAGTCACCTGGAAAACAAAAACACCTATCACGAAATACTCCTAGAAACTAAATGATAAAACGTAACATAGTGTAATTAGGTGTACCTATTACAATGAGAGAAAGATCAATCTCTCTCGATTTTTGGTTTTTAAATGTATGTATATTCACCAGTTTCCCAGTGAAGTCTAAACGGTGTATGCCCCACTGCCACGAGAAAATGGATACGAATAATTTTGTTCCCCCTTGTCGTAAATTCTTTTGCTCCATTTTCAAGAAATTTATCTTGATGTAAATTCGTCTTAAATGGATAACACTATAAAATAAATAAATAAATATCTTCACGCAATTCCCAATACAGGGGTAGACAGAGGTCAAGTCTAGACAATTAAGTCCCTTTGACCCACCTTCCACCGAAGCTATTTTCAGGACAACGTGACAGGTGGTGAGCCCGTCGCCGCCTTTATGTCCAAGCCAACGATGAAATTCGTACATAAGTGTTTGAAAAACTCATTGGTACTGCCACCAGTCCCGAAAATATCTTCGGTGGAAGGAGGGTCGAAGGCACCTAACTGTCTGACTAGACCTCTGTTTACCCCTGTATTGGGAATTGCGTAAAGATATTTTTTTTATTTAAAAATACCGGCATATGTATAATTTCTATTAAAATAGTTAGAAACAATAAAGTATTAAAATCTGATATTGCTAAGTACAAACTATTCGATATTTATCGTAGATTACACAAAACAACTAACACGTAATATATTTCAATCTATTCAATAAATATTCATAACGATGTTCAGCGGAGAGCCCTAGTCGTATATTCTGAAGTTAAACACACTTTTTAGATGGAAATTTATCAGAAGTTGGGTTTCAGTGTTTGAACTTAATATTTATTTGAATTAAAACAATAGTTTGTAGTAGTAGTAGTAATAAAGATTTGCCACTTGTATAAACACAATTAATTTCTAAATTAATACATACACAAATTTATATTATTATTATTATATATTCTTTATTGTACACCACTTAAACTTAAGGAAAAAAAAACAGAGATTACAGAAAGTAGGAAATACATAGAGGGTAAGTACAACAAGGCGATCTTATCGCTTAAAAGCGATCTCTTCCAGATAACCTTATGGGTTAAGGATACACATAAGTACAGGCCAGTGGGAAGTGGTGAATATAATAAACTTACATGTTAATAACTAAATAAACTAAACAAATATATAATAGTAACATATGATACACTAATATATATAAAATTATAAAATATAATATACATATCAATATATAAATACACAAAATATATACATAAATCATATACAAGTAATGCCTAGTGATTATATAGTGACAAGTAGTGATTTTTGACAAGAGTTTTAAATTTGTCTATAGAAGTCGCTCGGTGGATGTGCGAAGGAAACTCATTCCACAAGAAGGTAGGTTTGACCGTAAAGGAATTTTTAAAGTATTTGGTTCGATAAACTTGTGGTGAAAGAATAAATTCCTCGGCCGAACGTAAAACTGTTTCCGGTCTATTATGTCCGAGGAATTTGAAATTCTCCTTTAAATAGCTCGGTGTCATTGGATTAAACAAAACACAGTACAGAAGAGAAACTGTTTGCAGATTCCGGCGAAGACGAATTGGTAACCACTTGAGCTTTGATCGAAATTGAGACATGGTCATATTTGCGCGAGCCAAATATGAATCTAATAGCAAGATTTTGAATTCGCTCAAGTTTGTTTAGTTGGTCCTCAGTTAAGTCAAGATAGCTTGTGTCAGCATAATCGAGAATGGGCAGGAGTAAGGATTGTGCTAACATAATTTTAGTAGGTATGGGAAGAAAAGAACGTAAGGACCCATAGCAGCGAATGTCTTTCTACTTACTTCTTTTAGTTGTTGTGTCCACGAAAAGGTACTATCTAAGTGAATGCTTAAATTTTTAACGGTGGTACTATAAGGGATCACAACGCCATTTACGGTTACCAAAGGAAGTTTATTCCAGTCAACTCTTGAAATCATGCCAGCACTACCAATAATAATAGCCTGAGATTTTAGTGGATTAACCTTGAGACCATTGCACTTACTCCAATCACTTACGGCTGTTAGGTCATCATTAATGGCAGTAACAGCGGCAGGCAATTCCTCAAGAGTTGACTGTGTGTAAATTTGGAGATCGTTTGCATACATGTGATAGTGAGAAGAAATTTTTTGAGAGAGTGAATTGATAAAAATAGCAAATAGTAAAGGAGACCGCCTTGAGGCACTCCGACGCGTAATTCACGCCAAGACGAAAACTTATCTTCGACGCGAATACGTTGCCTTCGGCCTTTAAGATAACTCTGAAACCACCCAACCACTAATGGAGATATGTTAATAGAACTTAACAGACTTAATAGAATGTCGAAATCAACGGTATTGAACGCATTGCTAAAATCTAACAATACCAACACAGTCAGCTGTTTATTATCCATACCTCGTCGAATGTCGTCAGTAATTTTAACCAGCGCTGTTGTAGTGCTATGACCCGACCGGAAACCGGATTGAAAGGGATTTAGAAGGCAATTTCTATTAAGGTAAAGATTAAGTTGATGAAAAACAAGTTTTTCCAGTATTTTGGATAAGAATGGAAGAATAGAGATGGGACGAAAATCAATGCAAGGGATGGGCCTTTTTGGGAATAGGAGTCACTAATGCACTTTTCCAAGCTTCAGGGAATTTGGACGTAGAGATAGATGTATTCAGAATATGGGTGAGTATAGGAGTAACAAGTTCAAGGATTGGCAGAATCATATTACGACTAACGCTGTCAAAACCGACGGCATTCGACGAGACAGACAATATGTTCTTCTTAACATCACAAGCTGTGAATGGAGAGAAATTAAACGGTGGGAAATCTTGAGTTGGAATTGAAGAAAGAATACTCAACGTCCTATCTTTTACTGAGCTATCTACTGTGCCAGAAGAGGAAAAATGTTGGTTAAGGAGTTCAATGTCAATATTATGATGACGTAATTTAGGGGATCTTTTACCAACTCCAAGAGATTCAAGAAATTTCCAAACTTTGGCAGTGTCGCCGTTTTCGACAGATCTGTGGATGTGGCGTCGTTGTGCGTCTCTACACAATGTATTGCAGCGATTACGAATTTTATTTCAATTCCGATTTTTTTCAGTTTTATTAGCCTTCAGCCTGCTTTTTGCGTATCCTTTTTTAACTATGAGGCTTTTAAGGTAGTCTGTTAACCACGGCGCAGGTAAGTGTTTTATTTTAACTGGTTTGATAGGCGCGTGAACATCATAAAGTTGAATCAGAAAGGTGTTAAATAGCTTAACTATAATATCCACCGTAGCAGCATTCACAATAGAAGACCAATCTAGACAGCGAGCATCTTTATTAAGCTGTTGTTTGTCCATTCCACTAAAATTACGTTGCAGAAGGATTGTCGATTTCGCTTTAGGAGGGCGGACTTTGTATGTTAGAAACAAGAGGTCGTGGTGGGAGAAGCTATCAGCTTCGTGTTGGCCATGTTTCACAACAAAGTCAGGTGAAGAGACAATTATTAGGTCGAGTAAAGAAGGGGTACAGTCGGGCAGATTGTGGGTTGCGGAAAGGGGTAGTATGTGTAGGTTACAAGCTTCGGTTACAGATTGTAATCTTTTACACCGATTGTCGCCTTTGAGTAGGCAAGTGTTAAAGTTTCCCATAATTATGGTATGACTAAACGACGGAGTTAAATTTTCTAACAACTTTTCAAAAGAAGAGAAATAATCGACATGGAGAGACGGGCTATAGCAAACACCAAGAAGAATTTTTGTGTGGGACAAGGTAACTTCGATAAATAAATGCTCGGCCGCATCAGAAAGAGGAGGCTGAGTGGACGAACTTACAACAACAAAAGGAATATAGGAACGAAGGTAAATTGCCACCCCTCCACCCACTCTTCCAACACGGTCGTTGCGAATAAGATGGAATCCTGGTAGTGAGTAAGAAGTAGATGGTAAACAAGGTTTTAACCAGGATTCGGAGACTAGAATTGCGTGAATATTACGGGACTCAAAAGACACAAGCATATCAGGGTAGTGAGCCGGAATACTTTGAGCATTTAAGTGGATTACATTAAAATATTTCAGAGAATCTGAGAAATACGAATTGAGGGCGTCATTTAACGGAATAGAAGATAATGTACTGTGAAAGCTTATCTCCCTAGAAGTATCGTCACTTGTAGACAAAGATAAGAAATCACCAGATTCATCACTAACAACATTATTATTTAAAGACATTAATAAGGTATAATATACTACAAAAAATAATAATAAATTAATATATAAATATAAATATTAATTTAAAAAAATACAGGGATCCCTAACCCACCAGCAGTCTGAAAGAAATTTACACTATTATGGATTACAATATAACAAAGTATTCAGAACAATTAACAAGAAAAAAAAAAAATAACAAAGAAAATTTACAAAAACAAAATCAAATAGCACTCAAACATATATATATATATATATATATATATATATATATATATATATATATATATATATATATATATATATATATATATATATATATATATATATATATATATATATATATATATATATATATATATATATATATACATATATATATATATATATATATACATATATATATATATATATATATATATATATATATATATATATATATATATATATATATATATATATATATATATATATATATATATATATATATATATATATATATATATATATATATATATATATATATATATATATATATATATATATCTATATATTAATAGGCACAACTTCACATACATTGCTTTGCCCTAAAATAAATAGCTAATGCAGCACTTGTGATATGGAATCGGAAACAACGAAGGTACCAAAAACCAGAGGAAATGTAGAAATGTACACAAATATAAACACATTTATATTATGTGTTTATATTTGTATAACTGTATAAATTATTATCAAAAAACCTTAAAATCTGAAGTCGTGCCCTAAGTAAGTTGTTTTTATGTTAAAAATGATGTGCAAGCCTATAATTGCCTTGCATCCACTTCCATCCAGTCACTTATTCATCAATCTACTACTTTCATCATTGTAACATTGTTATGCTGCTAATATATAAATAAATTACCAATAAATATAAGTTACGTCTAACAAACAACCTATCTCTAAAGGTATAATTGTTATTGCTTTAAAAACCACTCGTAATACATGCTTATCTAATTGCTCGTAGGAGATCGGTTCCACGGTAAATATTAGCTTAATTTACTGGCTATGTTCTTTTTAATTTGCACGTGGCCTGTTGTGTGGTCCGTGACAGGTGTAGTCGTCAACCGGCGTCGTGTACACAAAGGTCACCGACAGTGGCGGTACGTTTGATGTGTACAGTCAGATCTGCCAACGCGAGCTGCTTAATGGTGGAACCGTTTTACAACGAAATACTTGAAGTTCCTGAATGTTGCTTTTAGCGGGAAGCGTAATTGATGTGTGTGTGCGCCAATTTTATAGAGGTTGTAGGTGTTTTGTGAAGTAATGATTTGATAATGGATTCGTTCGTGATATTGTAACAAGGAAAAGGAAAAGCTACCTGAATAGCTTTTTTGGTAGTGTTTGCTCGTAAGCTATGAGTTGCGAGTTCGAATCCCGCTAATAGCCTTTTTGCAGATTAAGACCATTTATAGAAAATGCTTACTTTTGAAGATTTTCTTTATTTTCGTATAAGATATTTTACTATCAAGCGTTGGCTTACCATTTCGAAGCTTTCCACGTAAATTTGTATCTTCATGTATTTCTCAATGCGGGCATAGTCAGAGAGAGATATACACAATTTCGTTCTTTTCAACACACACTGCACTCGGGCTTATTGGGGACGTGACAGGTGGTGAACCTATTGTCGTGTCGACCCTGCATGTAATTTTTAATACAATTTAAAAACAGTAGTCTGTTTGAGTGATGCAACATTCACGGATGTCATAACATTGAATGACCTAACATTGCTGACCGACTTATTTTGATACAAAGTAATACATTTAAAGGTTTTAGTTCAGGTTTAGGTTTATTAGGATTAATGTTATGTCTAGATTCTTTTTAATAGACTCTTATCATTTTGTTATCATATTTTACTTTAAGAGTTTGTAAGAAGTCAAGTTACAACTAACTTCTATCCAGCTGTTTGCCGTCTAGATCTTCCTTTACATCGGAATTGGGCAAATATGTGAAAATATAAATATTAAAAAATATAACAAAACCTATACACATTCAACATTCGTCTAGTCTGTTATAGATTAGCAATTTCGCGCGAGCGCCGGCTGCGCAGGCGCACATTGAATCGATCAAGCGGACGTCATCTATTACTAACACGGGCCGACCCTCGATGTAATTACAATGCAACTAATTAGAGAACGCTGCATAGTGCGATAATTAGTTACCAACCACTGTTACGATGGGTAACGGAATATGGTGCAAACTAGTTTTAAGGATATAATACTTAAAAAAATATCTTCACGTAATTCCAGACAAGTAAGACCTTCCAGCGAAGATATTTTTCGGACAACGTGACCGGTGGTGTGTCCGTCGTCGTCTTGTCCATGCCAACAACTCATTAGTACGAGCTTGCCACCTGGGGTGCGAACTCGGGTCTCTCGATTCGAGTTCCGAACCCAACCACTTGGCTATGGTGACTTAGGTATCTCCCGTAGGGTTTGCGATCCCCGTTCGAATATGGGTATAAAGAGGCCTCTCGACCTTCGTGGTTGGCTAGCAAAAACATCGGTTTAAATGGTGTCGCCTGCTCTGAAGTCCCGGGTTAAATTCCCGGTCGGGTCAATATACAAAATCACTCATGATATCTAATCGCTCCGGTCAGTTTGAGGTACCTGCGTTGTTCTGCTTCTATAATGCAAGTGCTTAAGCTGCTTACTTTAAGATGTATACATACTTTAAGGTCTATTAGTTTTCTATGTATCTATTGTTATAATTTTTCTACAAAACAACAGCAAAGCATCGCTTATAGATTGCACAAAATTAAATATTGCATACCACTTACGCTCCTCAATAAATATACTCGGAGGTTCGAATCTCCCGCGTTACTTGGACTATCGATCAGTGTACATCAAGCAGTACGAGGGACCAGGATTCCCGTTACACCGCACCATGTTACTACAGCCGCAGAATGTACCAGAGCCGCGGGGCAAAGGACCTAGGAAGGGCTAACTCGGGCACTTGTACCTGGAGAAGCATGGTTCCATTGGCGCGGTGCACGATATTACTCTTAGAGATAGAGAGACGCTGACGTATACGGGATTGATTATTGGTAGAACAGAAACATTATATGACATTATAGACAAATATGTATGAAAGGATCGTGACAATCCCGGATCTGTTCTCCCTGGCCATCGTGTCAGGGAACAAGCGTGAAGATTTTCTTTAAAAACATGATTTCACAAGTCGTATCACTCATCGTCGTTTTACTATTATTGTGAATCACTCTAGATTGTACCATAGCCGAGTGGTTGGGTGGTCGGAATTTCGAGTCGAGTGACCCGAGTTCGATCCCCAGGTGTCAGACTCGTACCAATGGGTATTTCAAAAACTTATGTACGAATTTCATCGTTGGCTTGGAAATAAAGGCGGCGACGGGCTCACCATCTGTCACGTTGTCCTGAAAATATCTTCGGTGGAAGGTGGGTCGAAGGGACTTAATAGTCTAGACTAGACCTCTGTCTACCCCCGTATTAGGAATCGCGTGAAGATGTGTGTGTGTACTCTACATTTCATTGTATTTATTTAAAATAAATTAATAAATTAAATTACATTTATTAGTTAAATATTAAAGAAAAATTTAAGAAAATAAATAATAATAATAAATAAATAAATATCTTCACGCAATTCCCAATACAGGGGTAGACAGAGGTCAAGTCTAGACAATTAAGTCCCTCTGACCCACCTTCCACCGAAGATATTTTCGGGACAACGTGACAGGTGGTGAGCCCGTCGCCGCCTTTATGTCCAAGCCAACGATGAAATTCGTACATAAGTTTTTGAAAAACTCATTGGTACTGCCACCTGGGGATCGAACTCGGGTCTCTCGACTCGAAATTCCGACCACCCAACAACTCGGCTATCGTGACTGTAAAAAATTAAGAAAAATATTTTAATAATTCAAATGATTGCCTTATTGTGTAAAAAGTTTGTTTATTTACCATTTGTATATTACTCACAAAATAACATTTAGAAATACCAACTCCTCCTGTTATAAACTAGTCTTCAAAGGTCTTGAGGAGATTAGAAAAAGGCAATATACATGCAGGATTGGTTGGCGGACTTGATTTACCTAAAAAAAAAAACAACTTCAGACCATTCCTAATACTGGGGTTAACAGAGTTTTAAGTCCTTTCGAACTCTCTCACCGAAGACATTTACTGAGACAACGTGACACGTGCAGAGGCTGTCGCGTCAATATGTACAAGTCCGTTGACTTTTACGACCACGAAATTATATTTTTAAAGCGAAATCTTCAGGCAAACTCTGCGAACTTTAGGTAGGAGTAAATACATACACAAATAGGGTCAACATCACAAACATTGCTCTGATTCCAAAGTATGCAGCTTAAGCATCTGTATTATGGAATCAGAAACAATAAACACCCAGACTCAAACAAAGACCCGAGAATGAAGAACCTCTGAGCTACCGACACCATGAAAACCGGTGTGTACACCACTGCTCCACGTCAACGGTTCGTACCTACTTGACACACTCATTCACGTGTCGTATGTGACAAAGTGCAGGTAAGAAGTATGAGCAGGCTATCAGATGACGAGGGAGGCTTCGTCGCCGCGTTCTTACGACCAGCTTTTAATTTATGAGTGCGGCCAAAGCCTGCGGACACTTGTAGCCGCCACCACATTTCCTTGTCTAACGCTAAGGTAGATAATTTTTAATTTAACCTAATAAGTCACGATAGCCGAGTGGTTGGGTGATCTGAATTCGAGAGAAGAGGCTCGAATTTGATTTCCAGGTGGTAGGCACGTATCAGTGGATTTTTCCAAAAATGGTTAATTGACTCAGGCGTTACTTTGCGAAAATTCATTGTAAAGTTGTTATTGAAAAAATTACTTCGCAACACTCCGCATGCAAATATAAAAAGGTATATGTTACCTGGTCCGAAGAGAAGAAGAGCACCACCCTCCCTCCCACAGATGCGTGCACAATTTCAATGTATGCACCACCACCAGTACACTCAAACCAGGTAACATATACCACCACCGAAAACGTGACAGGTGTTTCGCCTCAAAACAAGGCATTATCAAGCGAGTAGACTCTACGATGAGCGACCACAGAGTCTCTGCGGTCGCCCTGTTTTGGGAATGGTATGAAGATAATTGTATGTTATTTCTAATTATATTATGCTCAATCGTTAGTATTAGTTAAATAGTTTATTTCGCCTGTTTATTCACCGTTAGAGGGACCTCATTACGAAACGGTGGTTAGATACAAAAAGACAATCGATGGATGTAACTTATGTTACTTATATCGATAAATAAATGATTTTTAAAGTTAAGATAGCCGAGTGGTTGGGTGGTCGGAATTTCGTGTTTAGAGACCCGAGTTCGATACCCAGGTGGCAGGCTCGTACCAATGGGTTTTTCAAAAACTTATGTACGAATTATGTCTTGGAAGGTGGGTCGAAGGGCCTTAATTGTCTAGACTAGACCTCTGTCTACCCCTGTATTGGGAATTGCGTGAAGATATTTTTCTTATTTTATTATTAAATCATTTAACTGTCAAGTAGGACTACTGTGGTCTCGGTGGTTGCGGCACTCGAGACGCCAGGCCGCGGCGGAGTAGTCACGCGAACGTCAAGGCTACATGACTGTTTGGTCTGGGATTCGATAATTAATATGCTAATGGTTCGGCTTAACCATCCTTGTATACGTGAGACGCGTACTACTATTGTGGGCATAGATTAAATGATCTGAATATAACGTTAGATTGTACATGTAAATTTTATTAATTGTTAAGTGTAATTTTCTATGCCCAGATTTTAAATCTGTGGGTTGCGTGTTCGAGTCTCGCTAGGGGCAAAAATTTGTGTGACGAATATGAATGTTTGTACTCGAGTCATGGACGTTTATATGAATATATGATTGTCATTTAATAAGTCAGTATCAAACAATACAATAAGGTTACTGATGATATACCTAAAATAATTAGTATATATTTAAAAATGGGTAATTGGAGAAAAACCAAAGCCTCGATAAAGAAGTACTCTATGTAACAAATTCTGTAAATTAACCAGTTTCTTGTTGTTGTCCCATAAAAAAAAATACATAATTTAATAAATACATACCACCTCTCCCATTTGCGGGATTTTTTTAATTGATTTTCTGACATTCTTAAAAGTTTTTGTTGAATTTGTATTGAAATATTTTACACGATTCGATGCAACATATATACAAAATACTTACGTTGTGTGTAAAAAAATACTTACGCTTGAGCATACACAGGTAGATTAACATCGTCTGATCTATACTTCGTCTACAATCTATGGCCTGTCTGATTTGCGTGCGCCGGCGCAGTGAAAACATCATAATTTACGAGCGGCCCTGACGTCTGACGGACATGACGCCGCGCCAAATATTAACACGCTTTTGCAAAAGCATTTAAAAATGTGTTCACGCGGACGCGCTTCGTTACTTTGTAACACCTGCTATGCAAATAACTATAGCAAGCAGTGGAGGATGCTAATAATATATTATATGCGTTTTTATTACCATTTCCGGAATCGCCAGCAATAATCGTGGATTCGAGTTGAACGAACTGTGCGTGTAAAAAACCGACTAACTTCTAGTCGGACGTTCGCATGAAGATTTCCATATAACCATAGAAGGTCATCATGATCAGAACAGTCTTCAAATCCACTGCCGACATAGGCCTACTCCAATGATTGCCGCATATAACGGTTCAGGACACTCTGCATTATTGTGCAGGTTGTCTCTCCTTCATGTGGAAGGTCGTCCTACACTGCGTTTGCTTTTACAGGGTTGCCACTCGATAACCTTTCTCCAAACGATTGTCAGTCCTAAGAGTTACAAGTAATACATATTATATTATATAAATGTCAATTAAGAAATCTATGTACATCGAATAATCTTTTACTTCAGTTCACTTTTACATCGCACTCACAGTTCAGATTTCGTTCATTCTTCCTTCCCTATCCAATCCATTATTAACTGGAGAGCTCGACACTCAAGATTAGGACTGCCACGAATCGTCACTCCTTCAAGGTGAAAGTAAAAAATCTACTTTTAAATAAATTGGCAAACTAATCTTAATACTCATTTCAAATAAAAAATCTTTCTAAAACTACATGTATATTGTGTGTATATGATATTTGCGTGAATATAAATAATAAATAAATATCTTCACGCAATTCCCAATACTGGGGTAGACAGAGGTCTAATTTAGACAATTAAGTCTCTTCGACCCACTTTCCACCGAAGATATTTTCGGGACAACGTGACAGGTGGTGAGTCCGTCGCCGCCTTTATGTCCAAGCCAACGATGTAATTCGTACATAAGTTTTTGAAAAACCCATTTACCAATGGGGATGCCATCTGGGGATCGAACTCGGGTCTCTCGACGCGAAATTCCGACCACCCAACCACTAACCTATCGTGACTTAACTTGCGTGAATATAAGTATTATATTATTTATGTATTTTTATTACATATTATTCATTTGATTATCTACTCTTTTTCTCTGTATCACCCGTTAGGTAGACTGGCAGAGAATGTTTCAGGCAATAAGTCCGCCTATATGCATAGATCATTTATGTGTATGAAGTGTAAATAAATAAATAATTTATTAAATACGTACACAGATAGGGACAATATCACATACAAGTACTATGCTCTCATCCCAAAATAAGCAGCTAAAGCATGCTGTTATGGAATCAAAAACAATGAAGATACCCCAAAAACCCAGAGCTGAGACAATGAAGAAAAAGTGTTTGTTCCAAGTATGTATATTATATCTTAACATATACTCGTATATCATAACTTCAACAAACAACACCAAAATTGCCACAAGTGACTTGGCAATCTTCGACATCAGTGGACCATGAAAACAACAGGAAAACAGGTGTGCATACCCCTCGCATGCACTGGGTTGATTCCCGGACGGGTCCAATATAGGAAACATCTTTTTTTACATTGTCTCGGAACCGGGTGTTTGTGGTACCTTCGTTGTTTCCGATTCCATTAGGCAACTGCTTTAGCTACTTATTTTGGGATCGGATCAATCTATATATGTCACGTTATCCCTATCTATGTATTAATTTTTTTTGAATATTTGTTTATTTAACTTTTATAACAAATAAATTTTATATATTTTAGCTACAAATATGTAGATCAAAACGTTTAAACTAAAGCAACGTAAGAGACACATTTTTTTTCTCAAGAAACAGTACGTATGCTCATAAACTGAAATAATAAAAAGCTTACAAACTCCAGAAACTGCATAACCATCACTTCATGTTAACTGCACATAGGTGGGGACCATCTTGACTGGACGACACATTGGATCTGTGCCCGTGGAGGAATTAGCTGGCTCGTATTTTAGGTCCCTAATCTAGAATCGGACGTAGCTGTGAAAATACTGCTTTAAATATTTAAAAAACCATTTTTAAACTGTGAGATAAGCCGTATTCGATATCTTTCGTGTCTAATAACAAGTGTAATGATTTCTTGTCTTTACGCGAATACTGGACATGTTTAAAAAATTTGGTCTCGTTTTATTTTTAAGCTTTCTTGCTTTGTGTGATGACGGATCCTGGGCCTTGAATCATTCTGCCTGCAGTGAAAGGTCACGTCTCGGTACCATAGGCCATCACTGATACCTGGCCCGCAGTTACCTTGGCCAAGACTAGCGGGGCCGCAGGGCACTGGAGCCCATTTTTTGTGTGCTCTTCATAGAGGGTTTTGCCATAGTTGCCACACTTGGCGAGCGTGTTGGCAACCACAGTTTTTTTTGTCTTTATGTTGTTATTTAGGAAGATTCTGCTGTTCATCTCCTGTTATTTTGATGCCCCTTTGTCGACTTTTACGACTCCCATGGGGATGGCAGACTCTCTTAAGCCGCTGCCATACGGCCGTGTCAAATAGTCGGTGTGCATTGATTTAAAAATGTTTTACTTTTTATTTGATCAGCCAATTGGATACACATAATACCCTCACATCATGCTTCTATATTTGTATGTGGGATAGTAGAGCGAAGTTGGGGAACCTTCGTTTATTTGTGAGTAAATAAGAGCATACAGTTAAAATTTTTCCTCAGGCATCTAGACATATTTCTTGAGAGATTCTCAGGAAATTATACGGAGTAACAGGGAGTGCGCTTCTATCAGGATCTAAAAGTGACGGAAGAAAGGTATCAGGGTAGATGGGACCGTCACATGATGCAGATTACTGGTGCTCTTAAAAAAAAATATAACATAAACGGCATTTACTACGGCATTTTCCTTAAGTTTGCAAAAAGTTTTATGGTATTTTCTTCTTTAAAACTTTTATGTATTTTAATATTAATAATTAACTTTTAATAATAACAATAATAACAGCGACAAGCTCGACATCTGTGGAGCTTGTCGCCATCCTGGGGAGTCGCTTCGGCATGTCATCTGTGGTTGTTCCATGCTTTCTAACTCTGAGTATCTGAGACAACTTAGTAGCCAGGATTTTACATCAGGAGCTTGCCCTTAAATACGATTGATCGATTGATCGTTGAACGGAAACTGCCTTACTATAAGTACTCTCCGGAGGCCTTGCTCGAAAATGACCGCGACAGGCTCTATTGGGACCGGTCCATCATTACGGACAGGACGATTCTGGCAAATAAGCCTGATATCGTGTTGATGGACCGGGCACAGTCAAGGATATTTTTGGTGGACATTACCATCCCGTATGACGAGAACCTCGTGAAAGTCGAAACAGACAAAAGACGAAATATCCGGACCTGGCTCACGAGGTGACCGTCATGTGGGGTGGTGTGCCCGCTGAAATTATTCCTATAGTTGTTTCTGCGAATGGGTTAATCCCAGTCAGCCTTGCTGTACATCTGAGGCAACTGGGACTCCGTGACGGACCGCTCCGAGCTCAAATGCAGAAGGCGGTGCTTCTCGATACAGCCTGCACCGTCCGCCGGTTTCTCTCCCTGTCGCCCTAACCCTCGGCCGTCTGGTCTCCCCTGTCGAGGGCTTCCGTCTGGTTGGGTCTTAATATTTATTTATTATTTTAATGTATTTTATGGATTTATTACATATATTTTATATAATAGTTTATTTTATTTTATTTTATTTTATGTATTTTTATTTTTATGTATATAAAAACCCAACAAAAATATAACTAAAAAATATAATAAATACCCCGGAACAATAATAATATTAAAACACAATAAAACAAAATAATTAATAATACTTTTCAATGACATTCAATATTTAAGACTCATTTATTTTCATATCTTTATTAATTTAAAAAACACTAAGATTAAAAAAACAGAGCCAATCTTCAAAGCCATCAATTGTTTAGTGAATTATTGGCATAGAGATACTACTAACCACTCTTACATCAAGGACAACAAACCAGTGTTGACCAGAGTTATCATCAGTAGTTGTCTGGATAGCCAGAGAGCACAGATTGCCAATTTTCAGAATCCTTGCATACCTCTATAACGTCTTTCAAATTCTATACTCATGTAGGATAATAATAGGTAAATAGGTAAAAGCCTATTCTTTGAAAGGCATAAAGTTTCAAATCGGAATACGTTGTTCCCTTGTTTGGCGGCAAAGATGGGCGATAGTTTAAGTATTAACTAGTAGTTTAAGTATTAACTATATAAGTATTAACTATAAGTATTAACTATAAAAGTAACTTACAATACTTTAAAAATAAAATCACATCCGTATACACAAAATGCAGATACAGATGATGATACTGTGGTGGACAGTTCAGGCCTTTGTGACTATTATTGTGTTAGAGGTCCAGTCACAGTCCCTGTAGCCTAAGCAACAATGTTAATCGTGTATAATGGATAGGCATATTTATTGAGTAGGCTTGTTGTTATTTTTTTATTGCTTTGTTTTGCTCTTAAACTGCCTGTATCACAACCAACTATACGATAATATCAAAAGTATAAGCATAAATCATGTTTTCATTTTATATTTTTCTACAGTTTTAAATATTATTTTTGAACATGCTTTTTATGTTACATTAAAAGGGTATAAACAAAAAGTTTTAACAACGACAGACCCATTAACAAATAAGTACTAAAAACTAAGTTCACATTATGCTAATCTCTTTATATATTTTCTTTATGAATTCCCTTTTAATTACGTTACTTGTAACAATAAAACTTTACAGACATAATTAAAATTATGAAAAATGAATGAACTGTGCCCACAACTTGATCAATTAAAAGGCGTATAAAGATGGACCCTGTGTACGAACATCCACGCGACATGGCCCCTTTAAATGAAGTTATATTTACGACTTCATCTTCGAGGAAATAATAAAAATGGACATGCGAGGTACACGTTGCTGCATTATTATGCAAATAAGTTTACGATCAACATGCATCTTGCTATATATCGTTTTCTACTTTAATTATAGTTTATTTTCCATCATATATTTTCGTGCATTCAAAGGAACTTAAGGAAGTCTTAGTGGCTACGCCAAATGATTTTTCCCTCTGTGAAATGACCTCCATCGAGCAAGAAGGCATTTATGAGGTCTATGAAGGAGCGAGTTTACTCATGAGAAGCTTGTGTACTCGCACCTTGAAGAAGTTGGTGAAGAAGGTTGTATTCTTTCGGAAATACAGAAGCCGCAAGAGCATTCCACTCCCTGGCCGTGGGCATTATAAATGTCGATCGGAACCGCATAGTCTGAATGTTTGGAATGTCTTCCTGATGGTAACCTGCGGTGCGTCTGGTGTGGTGGAGGGTATCCGATACAGGAATGGTGACATCGGTATGAGATTATGAAGCTCGTCAAACCCCAAAGTATTCACGCAAATTGTAGACAGAAGTCCAGAATATTAAGTCCAACTTTTTACCGAAGCTTTTTGGGACTACGTGTCAATTGGAGAGTTTTTGAGTCCAAGTTAACGATACAGTACTTATACATATATACAGTCAGGTCATAAATATTGTCACACAGTAAAAACTTTTCTTTTAGAATGCTGGCCACAAAAAAGTTTATTGAATTCGAATTTCGAATTGTTCATGAAAATAAAACTACATACTTTTTAGAATTTTACTCATTTTTAAATATGGAGTGGACGCTTAAAGAAGACCGTGTTGCAGTTATTGCGTTGCATCGTTGCGGTTACGCGCCAATTCAAGTTTTTGACAAACTGACAAATTTGAATATAACCAAAAGATTCGTTTTCCGTACCATCAAACGATACAATGAAGACTCTAGTGTAGATGACAGGTCAAGAAGTGGTCGCCCTCGGTCTGTTAGGACTCCAGCAGTGATAAAAGCTGTAAAGGCTCGAATTCAAAGAAAACCCAAAGGTAAGCAGAAACTGTTGGCCCTTCAGATGGGGTTAAGCAGAACCACAGTGAAAAGGATGTTAAATGAAGATTAGGGCTTCGGGCATATCGAAGAAATAGAGGGGAGGGTCATGAGTACTCGGATATCTCGACGTGCATGTATGAAGAAAATGATGAATCTGAAAGAAGCGAAAGAGGTATGTAAGGATCGTAACACTTGGCGATCTGTTCTCTCTGGCTACCTGTCAGGGACTGTGCGTGAAGATAAGTAAGTAAGTAAGTAATAAAATGGAGAAATATATTAGTGTGCAAGAAAAGTGCAAGTGTAATTGTATTATATGCTTTAATACAGAAATTATTTACTAAAATTTAAAGTATCGAGATTCGAATTTAGAACGCAACGTTGGTGGCATATTTTGATATTAAATTTCGTATCGACGCAAAACAACATCTGCGTCGAACATTCAATTCCAAAACAATCGGGCATTATCGACAGGAGTCGATTCACGCGCAGCACATCACTACTCAACGCGTCAGACAGCTGACGGCGCGCGTCATACGGCGGTCTTCTAAATTCAAATAGAGAGATTGACAGTGACGCGATATGGAACTGTCACGCCGCTTTCAGCCGCACGTCAAAACTCAGGGCTGCCAAATTGAATGGACCTTTTCGTTTTTTATTGTAATTTGGATTATAATTACTGGATAAGTGAACAAATGAGGAACAAATAAAGTAAACAGAAAGACGTTTATTTCATGCATTTACTATAAGTGTATTAAAAATTCCTTATCTTAATCAATTTACTAACATATAGAGGGAATTAGGTAGTCAGAGGTGTAGGCAGTGTCCTATCGATCCACACTTTAACATATAAGTTCCTTATTTGGAACAACACAGGTGGCGAGCTCATCGCCGTCTTAATATACAAGGCAATATACTGACAGATATTTTTTTACATCATATAAACATCCATTACTCGAGTGTAATATAAATAAATAAATAAATATCTTCACGCAATTCCCAATACAGGGGTAGACAGAGGTCAAGTCTAGACAATTAAGTCCCTTTGACCCACCTTCCACCGAAGATATTTTCGGGACAACGTGACAGGTGGTGAGCCCGTCGCCGCCTTTTATGTCCAGGCCAACGATGAAATTCGTACATAAGTTTTTGAAAAACTCATTGGTACTGCCACCTGGGGATCGAACTCGGGTCTCTCGACTCGAAATTCCGACCACCCAACAACTCGGCTATCGTGACTTTTTTTTTTCGAGTGTAATATAATACTAGTATTTATATCTACCCTAGAAGTACTGGCTAGTGGCGAATTTCGAACCCGCAAACCTCTGTTTAGATAGCAGGGTCACTAGCAACTAGACCATCGGGTTTTTTTGGCATATGTTTTCTTATTACCATACCCGTTAGATGTCTGCTGAATTTTGAACTGGTAATTTTAAGGTGGTTGATGGCATCCATCGGTATCCAATTAACTGTCGTTGCTTTTATCTTAATCCACTCTTACAATACCCATCGGGAAGAAAGGTGGTTGGAGGTCAAACGCTGTTACCTCACGACATCTAACTCCAATGAAAGCTCCCGGGTTTACCCCAAATCTCTGCGACTGATATGTGAATGGATGATCTCAATATCAAACGGCTTTCAATTTCATCATCATCATCATAACTTCCTATCAGAAGTCCACTGCTGAACGTAGGCTTCCCCTAAAGATTGCCACATCCTGGTCCTGTCTGCTCCATCGACTCCGCGCAACATTATGCAGGTCGCCGTTTCATCTTGTAGGAGTCGTCCTACACTGCGTTTGCCTGTACGGGGTTGCCACTTTCATGTCTTTTTTTCTTTTCAATTTAAAGCCATAAATATTTTTATCATTCACTATTTAAAGCGCCCTAACCGCTACGCTATCACGACTTCAAACTATAATAAATACAACACATGATTTTCTACACATTCCACATTCCAAGCGACCCAGCATCCCTGCAGATCGTTGCTGACGTTGACGTGCGAACTGACAGGTCATTTTCAGAGACGCCAACGCGAAATCATCCCGCGGATCTGTAACGCCCCTCATGTTCAACTAAATCCGGACGGGACGTGGTGATAGTTCAATTTAAAGCTGCGAATCTAATACGCCAGAGCGATCAGACAGAGCAGGCAATTGGTTTGTTGGTTAGAAATTTAAATGCAATACATTTGCTAAGTCTGATTGCGGGTACAGTCAGATTGAGCGCATTTTGATATTCTGTTTATTATGATAACCACGAGTGTTTGTGTGATCGTGATTCGAGTGAAGAGACTTGAGTTCGATCGCCCTGGTGGTCCAAAAAAATATCTTCAGTGGAAAATGGGTCATAAGGTTTTTTAAATTAATTGGTTTGACACCCTGTATTAAGAATGACGTGACGATATTTAATATAATCCTGTCGAAAATCAACGCTTTTATAGTTTTTAGCAAACAACAAAGAAATTCATTAATATTCGTCTGCTTTTACATGCGCTATTTCTTCTCCGTTAGAGGAACCTTACGAAATGGTGTTAGATTAAAAAAGAACAATCGATGTTTGGTACTGTCATCGTCTATCCGTTTACAAAGCGTGGCCACTAAAGCTCCCCTACACTCCTATGCCTTGCACTGAGCTGTTACAGGCCGCTAAAAAAACTAAAAAAGAAAAAGAACAAACGAAGCGTTTAGACTGAACACGTCATATCAAAACAAAGTTGCGAATTATAGAAGTAATAAAAGTTACAAAGTAATTTTATGCTGACATTATAAAAAAAAATGTCTTCACGCAATTCCCAAAACAGGGGTAGACAGAGGTCAAGTCTAGGTGAGCCCGTCGCCGTCTTTATGTCCAAGCCAACGATGAAATTCGTATGAATTCATAAGTTTTTGAAAAACTCTTTTAACTGTGGAAGAGCCACGCATAAGCTATTGTTGTTGCATGAATGGGCCGGCTCGACCGGAGAAGTACCACGACCTCATAGAATACGGGCGTGAAGTAGGTAACCGGTGGCCCACACACCCCCTCCCCCAAATTCTGGGGGATGCAACGCATATTTTGCCTCTGGTATTGCGGGTGTTCATGGCCGTCGGTAATTTCTTACCATCACGTGAGCTACCTGCTCGTTTGCCTCCCTTTTCTATATAAAAAAAAAACTCATTGGTACTGCCACCTGGGGATCGAACTCAGGTCTCTCGACTCGAAATTCCGACCACCCAACAACTCGGCTAACGTGACTTTTTGTGACGTCGACCAGACTAATGCCGGTTATCGTGTTTTTTTTCTGACATTGTAATAATGAATTTCCGCGTATTAACGCCTCGAATCTATCAATATAAAATATCAAAAGATAGGTATTTAAATTAAGAGGTATTGAAACATAATCTTATCACTAAAATTGATAAGGACAGGCGTGTAGAAAGTATATAACATAGTGAAGAAAATATATAGCACGAAAGTTGACATTAAAAGGTGTCGAGATAGGGCGAGACTAACTTACAAAGACCATGTGAGCAAATTGCTCGAAGAGGAGAGGGTCAAGAGCACTCGAATAAAGAAGAGAAAAAGATACGTAGGATTCGAGACATTTCACGATCTGTTCTTTATGGCTACTCCATTAGGGATTGTGCGTGAAGACAAGTAAGTATTTAAATAAGTTCCATAGTTAGTTAAATATTTATCTCTTGAAAACCGTAACACCAATTCAATCGCTAAGCGATGCATCATCGCTAACATTCACAATATGTAAAGACAACATTTTAATGGCATTTTAACTGACTTTATTTATAATGCTAATCCGTAATTTCTCATTCAATGCAACCCATCAACAGCCTAGGCTGTACAGCACCTGTTTTGACATATTTGCGTCTGTCTGACGGTATTATTATAGAATTACATATAAGAAACACCTGCATCAGGATAATGTAGCATGTGCGCGCTTTAAACGTTTCTTTTTCTGTCATTTAAGATAGATTCCACTCATTCAATAGATTAAAAACGGATACATGTGACATGGGTTTATGTGTGAAAAATTATATAGTTATTTCTAATTTATCGTTGTCCGTACATGTATATTGCGAAGCTAGTCCGTTTTGACACTCGTGTTTATTCGGTACTCTTTTTATCGGATCTGGAGGACATATGAACTAACACTTCACTTTGTCGTAAGTTATTACTGTAGACACCTGCAAACAGCTTGAGTCGGTGACTACAATTGTGTTTTCATGCTTTAGGAGTGAGATAAGATGTGTCAAAGTCTATAATTATACTGATTATAATTAAAAACTTAAAGTACACGCCTCATAATAATGTAAAGTAAATGATGTAATATAATAAATAAAATAAATAAATATCTTTACTCAATTCCCAATACAGGGGTAGACAGAGGTCAAGTCTAGACAATTAAGTCCCTTTGACCCACCTTCCACCGAAGATATTTTCGGGACAACGTGACAGGTGGTGAGCCCGTCGCCGCCTTTTATGTCCAGGCCAACGATGAAATTCGTACATAAGTTTTTGAAAAACTCATTGGTACTGCCACCTGGGGATCGAACTCGGGTCTCTCGACTCGAAATTCCGACCACCCAACAACTCGGCTATCGTGACTTTTTTTTTTCGAGTGTAATATAATACTAGTATTTATATCTACCCTAGAAGTACTGGCTAGTGGCGAATTTCGAACCCGCAAACCTCTGTTTAGATAGCAGGGTCACTAGCAACTAGACCATCGGGTTTTTTTGGCATATGTTTTCTTATTACCATACCCGTTAGATGTCTGCTGAATTTTGAACTGGTAATTTTAAGGTGGTTGATGGCATCCATCGGTATCCAATTAACTGTCGTTGCTTTTATCTTAATCCACTCTTACAATACCCATCGGGAAGAAAGGTGGTTGGAGGTCAAACGCTGTTACCTCACGACATCTAACTCCAATGAAAGCTCCCGGGTTTACCCCAAATCTCTGCGACTGATATGTGAATGGATGATCTCAATATCAAACGGCTTTCAATTTCATCATCATCATCATAACTTCCTATCAGAAGTCCACTGCTGAACGTAGGCTTCCCCTAAAGATTGCCACATCCTGGTCCTGTCTGCTCCATCGACTCCGCGCAACATTATGCAGGTCGCCGTTTCATCTTGTAGGGGTCGTCCTACACTGCGTTTGCCTGTACGGGGTTGCCACTTTCATGTCTTTTTTTCTTTTCAATTTAAAGCCATAAATATTTTTATCATTCACTATTTAAAGCGCCCTAACCGCTACGCTATCACGACTTCAAACTATAATAAATACAACACATGATTTTCTACACATTATACATTCCAAGCGACCCAGCATCCCTGCAGATCGTTGCTGACGTTGACGTGCGAACTGACAGGTCATTTTCAGAGACGCCAACGCGAAATCATCCCGCGGATCTGTAACGCCCCTCATGTTCAACTAAATCCGGACGGGACGTGGTGATAGTTCAATTTAAAGCTGCGAATCTAATACGCCAGAGCGATCAGACAGAGCAGGCAATTGGTTTGTTGGTTAGAAATTTAAATGCAATACATTTGCTAAGTCTGATTGCGGGTACAGTCAGATTGAGCGCATTTTGATATTCTGTTTATTATGATAACCACGAGTGTTTGTGTGATCGTGATTCGAGTGAAGAGACTTGAGTTCGATCGCCCTGGTGGTCCAAAAAATATCTTCAGTGGAAAATGGGTCATAAGGTTTTTTAAATTAATTGGTTTGACACCCTGTATTAAGAATGACGTGACGATATTTAATATAATCCTGTCGAAAATCAACGCTTTTATAGTTTTTAGCAAACAACAAAGAAATTCATTAATATTCGTCTGCTTTTACATGCGCTATTTCTTCTCCGTTAGAGGAACCTTACGAAATGGTGTTAGATTAAAAAAAGAACAATCGATGTTTGGTACTGTCATCGTCTATCCGTTTACAAAGCGTGGCCACTAAAGCTCCCCTACACTCCTATGCCTTGCACTGAGCTGTTACAGGCCGCTAAAAAAACTAAAAAAGAAAAAGAACAAACGAAGCGTTTAGACTGAACACGTCATATCAAAACAAAGTTGCGAATTATAGAAGTAATAAAAGTTACAAAGTAATTTTATGCTGACATTATAAAAAAAAATGTCTTCACGCAATTCCCAAAACAGGGGTAGACAGAGGTCAAGTCTAGGTGAGCCCGTCGCCGTCTTTATGTCCAAGCCAACGATGAAATTCGTATGAATTCATAAGTTTTTGAAAAACTCTTTTAACTGTGGAAGAGCCACGCATAAGCTATTGTTGTTGCATGAATGGGCCGGCTCGACCGGAGAAGTACCACGACCTCATAGAATACGGGCGTGAAGTAGGTAACCGGTGGCCCACACACCCCCTCCCCCAAATTCTGGGGGATGCAACGCATATTTTGCCTCTGGTATTGCGGGTGTTCATGGCCGTCGGTAATTTCTTACCATCACGTGAGCTACCTGCTCGTTTGCCTCCCTTTTCTATATAAAAAAAAAACTCATTGGTACTGCCACCTGGGGATCGAACTCAGGTCTCTCGACTCGAAATTCCGACCACCCAACAACTCGGCTAACGTGACTTTTTGTGACGTCGACCAGACTAATGCCGGTTATCGTGATTTTTTTCTGACATTGTAATAATGAATTTCCGCGTATTAACGCCTCGAATCTATCAATATAAAATATCAAAAGATAGGTATTTAAATTAAGAGGTATTGAAACATAATCTTATCACTAAAATTGATAAGGACAGGCGTGTAGAAAGTATATAACATAGTGAAGAAAATATATAGCACGAAAGTTGACATTAAAAGGTGTCGAGATAGGGCGAGACTAACTTACAAAGACCATGTGAGCAAATTGCTCGAAGAGGAGAGGGTCAAGAGCACTCGAATAAAGAAGAGAAAAAGATACGTAGGATTCGAGACATTTCACGATCTGTTCTTTATGGCTACTCCATTAGGGATTGTGCGTGAAGACAAGTAAGTATTTAAATAAGTTCCATAGTTAGTTAAATATTTATCTCTTGAAAACCGTAACACCAATTCAATCGCTAAGCGATGCATCATCGCTAACATTCACAATATGTAAAGACAACATTTTAATGGCATTTTAACTGACTTTATTTATAATGCTAATCCGTAATTTCTCATTCAATGCAACCCATCAACAGCCTAGGCTGTACAGCACCTGTTTTGACATATTTGCGTCTGTCTGACGGTATTATTATAGAATTACATATAAGAAACACCTGCATCAGGATAATGTAGCATGTGCGCGCTTTAAACGTTTCTTTTTCTGTCATTTAAGATAGATTCCACTCATTCAATAGATTAAAAACGGATACATGTGACATGGGTTTATGTGTGAAAAATTATATAGTTATTTCTAATTTATCGTTGTCCGTACATGTATATTGCGAAGCTAGTCCGTTTTGACACTCGTGTTTATTCGGTACTCTTTTTATCGGATCTGGAGGACATATGAACTAACACTTCACTTTGTCGTAAGTTATTACTGTAGACACCTGCAAACAGCTTGAGTCGGTGACTACAATTGTGTTTTCATGCTTTAGGAGTGAGATAAGATGTGTCAAAGTCTATAATTATACTGATTATAATTAAAAACTTAAAGTACACGCCTCATAATAATGTAAAGTAAATGATGTAATATAATAAATAAAATAAATAAATATCTTTACTCAATTCCCAATACAGGGGTAGACAGAGGTCAAGTCTAGACAATTAAGTCCCTTTGACCCACCTTCCACCGAAGATATTTTCGGGACAACGTGACAGGTGGTGAGCCCGTCGCCGCCTTTTATGTCCAGGCCAACGATGAAATTCGTACATAAGTTTTTGAAAAACTCATTGGTACTGCCACCTGGGGATCGAACTCGGGTCTCTCGACTCGAAATTCCGACCACCCAACAACTCGGCTATCGTGACTTTTTTTTTTCGAGTGTAATATAATACTAGTATTTATATCTACCCTAGAAGTACTGGCTAGTGGCGAATTTCGAACCCGCAAACCTCTGTTTAGATAGCAGGGTCACTAGCAACTAGACCATCGGGTTTTTTTGGCATATGTTTTCTTATTACCATACCCGTTAGATGTCTGCTGAATTTTGAACTGGTAATTTTAAGGTGGTTGATGGCATCCATCGGTATCCAATTAACTGTCGTTGCTTTTATCTTAATCCACTCTTACAATACCCATCGGGAAGAAAGGTGGTTGGAGGTCAAACGCTGTTACCTCACGACATCTAACTCCAATGAAAGCTCCCGGGTTTACCCCAAATCTCTGCGACTGATATGTGAATGGATGATCTCAATATCAAACGGCTTTCAATTTCATCATCATCATCATAACTTCCTATCAGAAGTCCACTGCTGAACGTAGGCTTCCCCTAAAGATTGCCACATCCTGGTCCTGTCTGCTCCATCGACTCCGCGCAACATTATGCAGGTCGCCGTTTCATCTTGTAGGGGTCGTCCTACACTGCGTTTGCCTGTACGGGGTTGCCACTTTCATGTCTTTTTTTCTTTTCAATTTAAAGCCATAAATATTTTTATCATTCACTATTTAAAGCGCCCTAACCGCTACGCTATCACGACTTCAAACTATAATAAATACAACACATGATTTTCTACACATTATACATTCCAAGCGACCCAGCATCCCTGCAGATCGTTGCTGACGTTGACGTGCGAACTGACAGGTCATTTTCAGAGACGCCAACGCGAAATCATCCCGCGGATCTGTAACGCCCCTCATGTTCAACTAAATCCGGACGGGACGTGGTGATAGTTCAATTTAAAGCTGCGAATCTAATACGCCAGAGCGATCAGACAGAGCAGGCAATTGGTTTGTTGGTTAGAAATTTAAATGCAATACATTTGCTAAGTCTGATTGCGGGTACAGTCAGATTGAGCGCATTTTGATATTCTGTTTATTATGATAACCACGAGTGTTTGTGTGATCGTGATTCGAGTGAAGAGACTTGAGTTCGATCGCCCTGGTGGTCCAAAAAATATCTTCAGTGGAAAATGGGTCATAAGGTTTTTTAAATTAATTGGTTTGACACCCTGTATTAAGAATGACGTGACGATATTTAATATAATCCTGTCGAAAATCAACGCTTTTATAGTTTTTAGCAAACAACAAAGAAATTCATTAATATTCGTCAGCTTTTACATGCGCTATTTCTTCTCCGTTAGAGGAACCTTACGAAATGGTGTTAGATTAAAAAAGAACAATCGATGTTTGGTACTGTCATCGTCTATCCGTTTACAAAGCGTGGCCACTAAAGCTCCCCTACACTCCTATGCCTTGCACTGAGCTGTTACAGACCGCTAAAAAAACTAAAAAAGAAAAAGAACAAACGAAGCGTTTAGACTGAACACGTCATATCAAAACAAAGTTGCGAATTATAGAAGTAATAAAAGTTACAAAGTAATTTTATGCTGACATTATAAAAAAAAATGTCTTCACGCAATTCCCAAAACAGGGGTAGACAGAGGTCAAGTCTAGGTGAGCCCGTCGCCGTCTTTATGTCCAAGCCAACGATGAAATTCGTATGAATTCATAAGTTTTTGAAAAACTCTTTTAACTGTGGAAGAGCCACGCATAAGCTATTGTTGTTGCATGAATGGGCCGGCTCGACCGGAGAAGTACCACGACCTCATAGAATACGGGCGTGAAGTAGGTAACCGGTGGCCCACACACCCCCTCCCCCAAATTCTGGGGGGATGCAACGCATATTTTGCCTCTGGTATTGCGGGTGTTCATGGCCGTCGGTAATTTCTTACCATCACGTGAGCTACCTGCTCGTTTGCCTCCCTTTTCTATATAAAAAAAAAACTCATTGGTACTGCCACCTGGGGATCGAACTCAGGTCTCTCGACTCGAAATTCCGACCACCCAACAACTCGGCTAACGTGACTTTTTGTGACGTCGACCAGACTAATGCCGGTTATCGTGATTTTTTTCTGACATTGTAATAATGAATTTCCGCGTATTAACGCCTCGAATCTATCAATATAAAATATCAAAAGATAGGTATTTAAATTAAGAGGTATTGAAACATAATCTTATCACTAAAATTGATAAGGACAGGCGTGTAGAAAGTATATAACATAGTGAAGAAAATATATAGCACGAAAGTTGACATTAAAAGGTGTCGAGATAGGGCGAGACTAACTTACAAAGACCATGTGAGCAAATTGCTCGAAGAGGAGAGGGTCAAGAGCACTCGAATAAAGAAGAGAAAAAGATACGTAGGATTCGAGACATTTCACGATCTGTTCTTTATGGCTACTCCATTAGGGATTGTGCGTGAAGACAAGTAAGTATTTAAATAAGTTCCATAGTTAGTTAAATATTTATCTCTTGAAAACCGTAACACCAATTCAATCGCTAAGCGATGCATCATCGCTAACATTCACAATATGTAAAGACAACATTTTAATGGCATTTTAACTGACTTTATTTATAATGCTAATCCGTAATTTCTCATTCAATGCAACCCATCAACAGCCTAGGCTGTACAGCACCTGTTTTGACATATTTGCGTCTGTCTGACGGTATTATTATAGAATTACATATAAGAAACACCTGCATCAGGATAATGTAGCATGTGCGCGCTTTAAACGTTTCTTTTTCTGTCATTTAAGATAGATTCCACTCATTCAATAGATTAAAAACGGATACATGTGACATGGGTTTATGTGTGAAAAATTATATAGTTATTTCTAATTTATCGTTGTCCGTACATGTATATTGCGAAGCTAGTCCGTTTTGACACTCGTGTTTATTCGGTACTCTTTTTATCGGATCTGGAGGACATATGAACTAACACTTCACTTTGTCGTAAGTTATTACTGTAGACACCTGCAAACAGCTTGAGTCGGTGACTACAATTGTGTTTTCATGCTTTAGGAGTGAGATAAGATGTGTCAAAGTCTATAATTATACTGATTATAATTAAAAACTTAAAGTACACGCCTCATAATAATGTAAAGTAAATGATGTAATATAATAAATAAAATAAATAAATATCTTTACTCAATTCCCAATACAGGGGTAGACAGAGGTCAAGTCTAGACAATTAAGTCCCTATGACCCACCTTCCACCGAAGATATTTTCGGGACAACGTGACAGGTGGTGAGCCCGTCGCCGTCTTTATGTCCAAGCCAACGATGAAATTCGGACATAAGTATTTGAAAAACTCATTGGTACTACCATCTGGGGAACGAACTCGGGTCTCTCAACTCGAAATTCCGACCACCCAACAACTCGGCTATCGTGACTTATTGTAATATAATAATAGAATTTTTAAATACAGTGAAAATTATAATATGATTTTATTTAAATAAACTATGGCAAGATTACTAGAGGAGCTCGGCACCATGCTCAAAGACCTCAATAGTGTCCCTCACCAGGTTGGTCTCAAGATGAACATGGACAAGACCAAATCATGCCTAACGTCTTTGTCAGACCAATGCCGGTTATCGTTGGGAACACTACACTCGAAGTTGTCGACGAATACGTATACCGGGGACAAATTGTCAGACTAGGTAAGTCCAACTTTGACCCAGCCGAGTTGGATAGACCTCTGTCTACCCCCGTATTGGGAATTGTGTGAAGATATTTTATTTCATTTTTTAAAAACTTATGTAACAATTATATCGTTGGTTTAGACATAAATACGGCGACGGGCTCACCACCTGTCAGGTTGTCCCGAAAATATCTTCGGTGGAAGGTGGGTTGAAGGGACTTACTTGTCTAGGCTAGACCTCCGTCTACCCCTGTATTAGGAATTGCGTGAAGGTATTTAATTATTTATTTTTTTATTTAAAACTACAATTTATTTAACACTCCCAAGAAATTTATTCTTGTCTCTCATCATCCAATCTCTAAAGTACCACACCAAAGTTCAACAAAAAAAAAAAAACAGACAATAGTGGAAAAGGGCTAGGTGCCATGTACCACCAAAATTAAATCATCCTCAGGTGAGAGTCTTATGTTCCGTAGGTTTTTATAAATAGTTATGTGGCAAAATTTATACAATTTTGTCGCTTAAAACATACTTGAAAACAATAATGCATCGCTTAATGATTCACCGGGAGAGCTAAAGCGCAGGAGGGGAGGGGCGAGGAGGGGAGGGGCGAGGAGGGGGGGGGGGTCTTAAGTGAATGAGAGCAAAACAAAGGGGGACAGCGTGTTGATGTAGATTTACGTGGCTGCGGACTCTGGGTGCTCTACTGGCCCGACCTGCGGACCCACAGTGGACGAATAGAGTCGCTAGAGTATTTATAATTTTTATTAAGTTTCTTACTTACCTATCTTCACGCACAAACCCTGACGGGGTAGCCAGAGAGAACAGATCGCCAAGTGTCACGATCCCTACATACTTCTTTTCGCTTCTTTCAGATTCATCATCTTCTTCATACATGCACGTCTTGGTATCCGAGTACTCTTGACCCTCTCCTCTTGTAGCAATTTGCTCACATGGTCTTTGAAAGTTAGTCTCGGTCTACCTCGACACATTTTAATATTAACTATCGCGCTATATATTTTCTTCACAGACAGGACAAACCGTCTAAGGTGCAAAGTGTCTGGTGTTGCGATCTCCAATCCGCTTGTCGAGCATGGTAACTATGGCAGACTCCTCTCACCCCCTCTTACGGAAGCGGCTTATGTCTCGGTGTGGACATTTCTGGCCGTTGTGTATGTATATATCCAACACTAACTGACTTTGACGTATGCTTAACAAACTAATTTGGTAATCAGTAATATCCAAAAATTGTTAGAAATTCAAATATCAAAAATAAAATTATAATTTATTTAAATGTAGGCAAATCAAATTTATATTTATAAATATTTTTATATATATAAAATAATAAACAAATAAATATCTTCACGCCCGCCATTCACAATACAGGGAATGCATTTCTCCTTCCCTTCTCTTATTATACACACATTCACAATTCCCAATGCACGCCATTCCCAATGCCCCCTGCATGCAGAGGTCTAATCTAGACAATTAAGGATGATCGAACACGGGTATCTCGACTCGAAATTCAGACCACCCAACCACTCGGCTATCGTTTATATATTTATATATAAATCAAAAAAATTTATACACAAAACGTTTCGAATTCTTTATTTAAAGAAATGAGGTACAGCACATCTCCACGGCAGCTCTGTTCCAACATTGGAGACAGGATCGCGAGCGTAGATAGCGCGGCTGCAGACATTTTTTGCCATGCGCTTTTTGTTTGCGTTTTCGCTTTGTGTCCACATACGTTGATACTAAAGGACGACCGATCGGGCCGGCTTCTTCTTGAGGCCTCGTGGAATGCCTTACGTTGAATAGAAACTCGTTACGCAAATATAAAATTTAAATATACTGTTTTAATTTGATAGAATGTTTTCGTTGGCTTGGTCATAATAGGGCGACGGGCTAACCACCTGCCTCATTGTCTCAAAAATAACATCTTCGATCGAACGTGAGTCGAAAGTACTTAATTGTCTAGACCTCAATCTACCCCAGTATTAGGAATGGCGTGAAGATATATTTTTTCACGTCGCAAATTTTCCTATAACACCCACACTTACAATAACACACATAAATCTATCTAAATATGTATCTATGTAAATATAGTCTTTAGTTAGGACTCTAAGAGGGTCTAGTCTCATCATCTGTCTCGTCCCAAATAAACTTAGGTGAATAGGGAGACGAAACGACTACAGGAAAATTGTACGGAGATAAATAAAAATTGCATTATAACGGCCCGCAATATTCCACTGCAATACAAAGGACTCTGCCGTACCGTTTGTTAGTCCCAATGGAAACCTTTGGCTCGGATTGGCGATAGCAGTACCAGACAGCATGCAAACTAGACGCTGCTAACCTATCCGTGTTAAATTTGGTCTGGTATTTTCGAAAATCCATCCTAACATCCATCTGTATCCAATCCTTTTATACTTTTTAGATCTTACCCTAGACCTAAGTCACGATAGCCGAGAGGTTGGGTCATGAATACGAGTCAAGAGACCCGAGTTCGATTACTGAGTAGCCGGCTCGTACCAATGTGTTTTTTTTTTTTCAAAAGTCATGTACAATTCACATCGTTGGCTTGGGAATAAAGACCAACATCTGCCACGTTGTCCCAGAAATATCATCGGTGGAAGGTGGGTCGGAACGACTTAACTGTCTAGACCTTTTTCTACCCCTGTATTAGGAATGGCGTGAAGACCTTTCCCTTAGTCGCCTCTTACGACACCCACGGGAAGAAGTAGTAGTGATATATTCTAATTGTCTAACCGATACCATACAGCACTCATCTATGGCTATAGTTGTTTAAAGTGCACTAACGAGATTTAAGAACTACGCTAAAGTACTCTAGCAAGATCTAGGTGTTGTTGTAAAGTGAATTTATAAACTTTACTATTATCTAGATAACATTTATATAGACCATGAACTGATATCGAAAAATATAGTTAAAAATTAAAATAACCATCAAATATTAATAGATACCCATACCAAGATATTCCACATTTTTATATCTACATAAAAATAGATTTATCGTTTCTTTAAAATCTTGATTCTTCTATCAAGAAATCATTATGATAGTGATGATTTGTTATTTATATAGTTAGATTGATAGATAAAACAAATTTATGTATCTATGCCGAGAAATACGTTGAAATATACATAATATTGTATTAGGGACAAACAAATATATAATTAATTGATTGTTATTTATTATCTTTCAATCATAAATATGGTGGTTTCTTTTTTATTGAATATAAAATGAGCAAGGTTTTGGAGGCGAAGAATTTGTAATTAATTGTAAACAATTGCTAAAATATGTCACAATTCGTTATAAGTTTTTGATTATGCGCCGATCGGATTTTTACAATAATAATATAGCTTTTTTTTATTAGCGGATTTTATTTATTCTTACCTTGTATTTTCGATCTATTCATGAAAATTTAATTTATCTATGCATGTAACAACAAAAATACTTTTCATAAGTATAATGATATACAATATTAACATTATGTACATCAAAAACACTATTTTTAGTGCCAATTATTAGACTCCATAGAGTAAGTCGTTCATGGGGTGGTGTGTACGCTTCTACAACAAAATGTGCCAAGCCAGTCTATTAACGGGTTTAGGACATTTATTAAAATAAACTTTATAAAAAGGGTTATTACAATACATTAATACGTTAATAACAGTAAACCCTGGAAATCAGTTGATAGCTTCTAAGCGGTTTCTAAACATTTGTAATCTCTAAATTTATCTATGAATATATATATATATATATATATATATATATATATATATATATATATATATATATATATATATATATATATATATATATATATATATATATATATATATATATATATATATATATATATATATATATATATATTTCACCATTAGCTTGGACACAAAGACAGCGATAGACTCTTGATCATAAGGTTCGGTGAAATGTGGGTCGGAAGAACTTAAATGTCTGAACTTCTGTCTTGCAGCTGTCTTGTACCCGATGTATATATCCCGAACTATTTCGGTCACAGTCACTATGACTATTGCGAGCGACGTTGATGTGCTCGCAGATGACTGACGTAACCGATTTTTGCGCTGACCGTGCGAGCACATTGAGCGCATGTCAGCATCCCTCCGACATAGTTGTAGGTGATGGCTGCAGGTGGCTCACGTGATGGTAAGTGATTACCGCCGCCCATGAACACCTGCAATACCAGAGGCATAGCAGATGCGTTGCATCGCTAAGAGCCCCCCCCCCCAGAAAAGGGGGGTGTGTGGGCCACCGGTTACCTACACTCACCAGACGAAACGCAGAAATTTGTTAGACTTCTACTTCACGCCGGTATTCTGTGAGGTCGTGGTACTTCCCCGTCGAGCCGGCCCATTCATTCAACAACAAAAGCTGATGCGTGGCTCTACCACTATCAAACTCATCAAACAACGCAAAACTACAGCAGTTGCATTGCTATTAAGCACCAAGTGAGAAAGTGATGCAGATGAGCGTACAGAGATATTCTACCAGCTTAAAACACTTTTCAAAATATGTGCTTATTATACCACTTCCCACTCTCGACACTAAGTTGACACGCTGCGTCGCGATTCATCGCTAACCTGCTCATTACGGATTTTAAAAGAAGGTGCGCGTGCGCACGCACGTTCGAAATTTAAAATTTTAAATGCATTTCGTCGCTATCTGTCATCGGTGGTAGTCGCGTCGAATGTATTACTCTGAGAAATCGATTAAATCTCCCAGTGAGTTGCCCAACGCAACAACCTGACTCTTAATAGTATTGATAACGACCGAATTACACTCTCGCTGTATACAGACGCAAGCCTCGTTCATAAATATTTAACTAATACGACGGTAACAGACATAATTCTTATTGTAATTCATTCAATAAATTGTTAATATTTATGCCTGGGGCAAGTAGTTTGACATACGATCTTTACATATTATTTATCACTATAATTAAGAAAGTTCTTTGTTTATTTGTTTTTTTTTTATCTTTACGCATTGTCTCGGAACCGGGGTAGACAGAGCTGTAGACAATTAATTACTTTCAACCTACCTTTAACCAGTACTTATTTGGTACAACATGACAGGTGATAAGCCCATCGACGACTAAGTATACAAGTGCACGATACAATATAATAGTAATAAGTATACTAAGTATACAAGTGCTCGATACATAGATATATATTTATATAAATATTCAATTATACATATAAACATGTCTATAGACTTGAAAACAGACATTGTTATTCATCACACAAATCACGACAAAAACCAGACCAAATATGGCATACCGGTGTCGAGCAGTAGCGTCACAGTTGTGTCTGATACTGCGATCGCCAGCCCGCCAAGGGTGGCGATTATGCCTCTTCATGGTAGAGGCCATCCCCTGCAGTTGGAAGTTACAAGACATTATATATGAGAAAAACTCAACTCTTTTGCTATCCGAACGATTTTTGATATAATGTACAGTATTTCAGAATCTACTAACTGCTTAAAGTCAATAGATAGGTAACAACGTCGGAACAGGTCCCCAGTGGTCTTAAAGAGCCTGTAATAGGCCGGTAATAGAGTGAAACGGGTTAGAACGCGTGTTAACTGCCGTAACTGTGAAGCCTAATTACAAATACATACGGACTGTGGGCATTAACTTTAAGCTTTATTTGTTTCAATGTTGCGTACCAATGTTAGTTATAACTGTTGATTATTGATATCAATAATAGTTCATATGTAAGTAAAAAGTCACGATAGCCGAGTGGTTGGGTGGTCAAAATTCGAGTCGAGAGACCCGAGTTCGATCTCCAGGTGACAGGCTCGTACGAATGATTATTTTTCGAAAACCTAAGTACGAATGATAACGTTGGCTTGTACATAAAGACGGCGACGGGCTCATTAACTGTCACGTTGTCCCTAAATATCTTCGGTGGAAGGTGGGTCGAAGGGGCTTTATTGTCTATACTAGACCTCTGTCTACCCCTGTATTGGGAATGGCGTGAATATATTTACATTTATATGTAAATAGTTGGACGTGTGGCGTAGACACCGGTTTTCTTGGTATCGCCAGCTCTGAAAAGTCGAGTTCGATTCCTGGACGAGGTAGAATTGTAACTACTTTTTCTATATTGTCTCGGGTATGGTTGTTTGTGGTGCCTTCGGTGCTTCCGATTCCATAATACATGTGCTTTGACTACTTACTTTACCCACAACCGTTTGGTTCGAAGACAGGGTTATCAACATTAGATAGATTTCTAATAAAACTTCCTATCACTAGACTGCCTCGTTAAAAAAATATTTAAATTAGATATACAAAGAGATAAAAATTGATAATTATTGGCAACATGACCAAATCAAAAGTTTTCTACTGCAACATGAGAAATCCAGGTGACACTATTGACACTGACATTTGTACACATTTGACATTTATACAAGGGTATAAATTTTTACATACATACAAACATAGATAGGGACCACATCACATACTTTACTCTGATCCCAAAGTAAGCAGCTAAAGCACTTGTAAGGCCGCGGAAACAACGAAGGCAGAAACACTCAGACCCGAGACAATGTAGAAAAAGTGGTTTTCTACTTTGAACTGTCTGAAAATCGCCCCTCAGATATTGCATGTACGCCACTCGTCCACAGAGTTAATCAAATATATACTTAGACCATTAACTACTTACCATGACCATAATCTACTATGACCATTGAACATGATAAGTTTCACGTCTACGCTCTTTACAAGAAACCCTCATTACGTAGTGTCAACTGTCAACTGATCCTTTCGCTTCTGGGGTAGACAGAGGTTTAGACAATTAAGTACTTCAGCCCACATTCCACCCAAACTTATATGGATCAACGTGACAGTTGGTGAGCAAACCGCTGTTTTGGTGTCCATGCAAACGGTATGTTACTTACATAGATATATATTTACATATATAAATAACTTCTCTCGTTACGCAGAAGTTAGAAAGTACAAACCTCCAAAGTCCGTTTATATATTTTCTTCAAACAGCTCATCAAAAATGCAACGACCTCGCTCGCTCCCGCTCCGAAATGAAGAAACAAAAACAACGCTCATGCCAATTCATTAAAACTTTTCCAGTGATGACCTCTGTACCCTCGCCGCCCCTACTATTTATACCGTCGTAGTGGAAATTTCTCGCAACTGGCAACACTAACGGCGCGACAACGAGCCAAAGTTAGATTGCAAGGCTATAACGCGCCTCTCTTTCTCCGAGACGAAGACGAGAGCCTTTTTAACAGTTGGCTACGATCGCTATTACGTCATAATTTAAGATTTGACTTTGAGAGATCTTTGCCCTCTATTGAAATCATTAAAAAAATAACAAACAATATAATTCATTAACCGTACTTCGACGTTAACAGAACTTTTTTCTATGTTCTCTGTTGCAGTTACTTTAGAACGATATTTCAATTTATTTTATTCATATAATACGTTTTTTAAATAAGCAGGTTGGTGTCGGTCTGTAGCGTGAAGGTGGAAGGTGTCTGGTACTGTGATCGCCAATCCGCTTGCCGTGCGTGGTGATTATGGCTAGCCCTCCCATGGGAGAGGCCTATGTCCAGCAGTGGACTATTAAAGGCGGTTATGTGTATATTTACATATGTATACAACTTTTTAAGAAAAGAAAGCCATTACAGCCGAGTAGTTAATCTGAATCAAAACACTCGGACTTCGATCCCTATGGGCCAATAGGTTTTAAAAAGTTTTTGTTCTCTTCTTCTCTCTTCTTGCACTATTTCCAGTAGGCACAGTGCTGTAAATAAATTTAATTAAAAAGATGAAACTTGCGTTTGCAACGCTGAACGAAACCATATTGTAATACGCACAGCGCCATCTATTAATAAAATTATGAATTGTTTTTTTCTACAGAACAAGGTTTATGATGTTTGATTCATTAGTCCAGAAGTCCAATTTTCAAGTTAATTATTTAAAATGCAAATAAACATTACATACTTCGTTTCTCAGTGATTTCGTAATTACTAACATACGGACTCATACATTTCAGACTTTATTTTTTTATAGAATAGGGAGACCAAAGGAGCAGGTGACTCACGTGATGGTAAGTGATTACCTCCGCCCAAAGACTGCCCATGTGTGACATCGAACAACTTCTCTTTTCTACGATACCCTAATTTAGACTTCATTGGGTCCATAAACAGCAGGAAAATTTGTAAGTTTTTTTTTTATATTAAAGTTGTCATGTACATACATATACATACATGACGGCCTGTTAAAGTCCACTGCAGGACGTAGGCCTCTCCCCTAGGAAAGATTTGCCATAGTCGCTACGCTTGGCAAGCGGATTGGCGGTACCAGACCACTCGCACCTCAGACCCTGCTGCCCGTCTTCGTTCTGATTATTTTGGTGTAATATGTTTAGAGATGGTTTTTCTGCCATCTATCGGTTGCCATAACGATATTTAAGGCTGTTTCTCTCAATCGCCTCTTACCATACCCACGGGAAGAAAGGAGTGGCAATATTCTAACGCCGTTACCACATGGTGTCCAGTAATATGATTTATAAATTTTTAAAGCCTCCAAAATAAAGATCTATGGATCTATTACCTTTTGTAATTGGCAATAATAAAGAAAAGTACACATTATAACAAACTCAGAACCGGCATGTGTTCCTAATGATATTGTTTGATTCAAGATTAAATTAACAGATAAAAATCATCAGCTTTTCATTTATATTTGTTTTTTTACCATGTAATAAACCACTTTGTAAACAGTGTTGAAGCTTATACACTTGAAAATTTATTTCAAATGGCTATTTTCTAGTGGCTTATAATAGAGGCAAGAGGTTTTTTTTCTGTATAGGCTTCATATAAGGTTACCCTTTATTAAGCATTTAATGGTTGGTAAAATGCTGCTTTTAATATTTCGTTGAATTACTTTATGAAGACTACTAGCGCCATCTATTAGTGAATTTATAAACCTTAATTCAAAGTATTCTGAACATCAAGTAACTTATTTCCTGTGTTATTTTATATCTAAGTCGCATTTATAAATATAGCTTTCAATTTTAAATTATTTTAAAATTTACCTAGATGACAATAAAACTCTCAATTTTAATAAAAGAAAAATACCTCACTGAAATATCTACGATGCAATTTCGTTTTCCATTTTTAAAAAAACAACAGAGTGCACTCGGTGCCTGATCTTGAATGTACGATGCACCTCTGGTCATCTGCTTTATTTTATTTATCATGTTTAATTAAGCGAATCGTGGCTGCATGGCCATTGTCCGACTTACCTGCCCAACGATTTAAATCTGTTCCCGCCGACCGGTTACACGGCCTGTCAACCACCTTTTTATTCTTCAATAATTTATTTACTCTTCAGTATCCCACAAGCACAGCCATCGACACAACAACAAACATTATTTTTGACTTTATTTAATTTCGCTTTCATTCGTTACACTTTTACAAAATGTTACCATAAATGTTTCGAAAACTAATAGAAAAGTTTCTTTTTATAAGTAAATTCTATTATGCCAGTTGCCGCGATGTTTCTACAGATCTCGTATACTTTTTAAATTACCTGCCAGGTTATGATTAAAACATACACGCATTCTAAGTTTGAATGTTTGATGCATTTCGAATTTCCCGTAGTTTGAGCATGATCGACGCGATTTTCGCGTTTCGCGCCACACGTTTTGAACATCGGGCGCTTCTCGCGCTTCTGCTGTCATTGCGATCCGTCAACAGTCGGAGGCGGATCGCGCCGAGGGTCGGGCCACGAACCACTTCGGGCAACTTCGTAGACGCAGCATTTCTCTCTCGCTCGCACCGCAACCGCAAAGTGATCTGAGTAACAAACACAGTACAATATTATTCTCTGACATATTTATTCGATACAACGGATTTAAGGACCGGTGAGTAACGATTTTGCGTTAATATTAATATTTGTTTGACCGTTTAGTTATATTTTAGTCGTCTGATGATATGAATATCAAATATGACATATTCCAAGACTGTATCATTGTTTTCATGGCGTCTGTATTTAAGTACAGTTTTTATTTATTAAACTACTTCTGTTAAGAAATAACATGATAAATCGATTGTAGAAATTTCTGCGACGCGTATAAACTATAAATTAGCGTATGCTATTCACTATATGTAAAGTTATCTTCGTTAAAAGTTATTATAACCTAAAAACTGTCTCGGACATGTGCATTTTCGTTCCCCGCTAAATAGATGGCGTTAGTTGTGGGGGCGGAGCTTGTTAACAAGTACGAGACAGCGTTTTTATGATAATTAAAGTTTAATAAGATTGCTGAAAACAATTGTTGACATTACTGCTTGCTTTATAATTGATTTAGAAATTTAAAGGGTGATTTGCATAATAATATCGAAAACTGAAACTTTTTGCATTGGTACTATGTCTATGGTGTAATGTATGTACATTATCATAACAACATAGATAGTTTATACATAAAAATAGAATCTAAGTGTCTGTTTTAACAATTTTTCGACAGGTATACACTTAAAAATGCAAGTTAAAGCAAATACGGTGGTTAGATAAAAAACATGAATTCAAAAATGTTTGTCTATCTGTCAGTCTGCCTTTTTGTTCCGGTGATTCTCTGCAACGGCTGGACCGATTTTAACGGAACTGCCACAGGCAGATAGCTGATGTTATAAGGAATAACTTTGGCTACTTATACGTTATAAAAATAATAAGGGTTCTGTATTAAACCGCGAGCAAATCCGCAGAGGGCAGCTGGTTGCACATATAGTGGTAGATATTTTTCCATAAGTCGTAAGATGTTTCCAAAAATCATTAATACAGTCACGATAGCCGAGTGGTTGGTTGGTCTGAATTTCGAGTCAATAGACCCGAGTTCGATTCCCAGATGGCTCGTACCAATGGGTTTTTCAAAAACTTATGTACGAATTACATCGTTGGCTTGGACTTAAAGACGGCGACAGGCTTACCACCTGTCACGTTGTCCCAAAAATTTTTTTAGTGGAATATAGGCCGAAAGAATTTAATTTTCTAGACTTCTGTCCACCCTACTATTAGGAATGGCGTGTAGATATTTCGCTTAATTTAGACTTCATCTACTCAGACTATCGTGGTTTACTTACTAAATATACTTATATTTCTTTATCTATGATATTACTATTACCATTATACTATTAAACTTAACTACGATTTACATTGTTAGCATGGTCATAAAGACGGCGACAATGTCACCACCTGTCACGTTGTCCCAAAAATGTTTTTAGTGGAATATATAGGCCGAAAGAATTTAATTTTCTAGACTTCTGTCCACCCTACTATTAGGAATGGCGTGTAGATATTTTTTTTATTATTTATGTAGATAGAAGATGAATTTAAACTAACGTATTGGCCCCGATGTCAGCTTTCAACCGTATTGACTACCAACTAGTCTACCACATCGTCATTTATGTATTTATTTCTAAAATACAGAATTACTACAACTAACTACAGAGTTAATATTGCATTTCACTAATGAACATTAATATCTTAGGTGGAGGGTGGGTCAAAGGGACTTAATGGTCAAAACTAGACCTCTGTCTACTGTATTGGGAATGGCATAAATTTATTTATTATTTTAACATTAATACATACGTTATTTTTTTTATTATGATGCTAACGGTACCAAGTATCTTCGCGCCGAGGGTTGAATGGTGACAGATTTATGGAGTGCGTGGCTTTCGCGTAGTGCCCAGTTTCGGACTCACCCTGAGGGTTGGATGTCGCATTCTTTCCAGAACGTACCCAGTTAAAGTGAACCTGACTTTTGTTATGCGACCGCAAATAATTTGTATTGCATTTAAAAACACCTTATGGTCTTAAGATACCTTCGCGACGTGTTTCCTTAATTCAGTGAAGCAGAAGATGAGAAATAACATAAATGTTATCTTAGAAGTTTTTATTCAAAGAGGAGTCGAACTGCCTACTCTGCCTACCCTCAGTATTGGGGAAATGCGAGAAAATTTTGTTTAATTTTAACACAGAATGTTATGATCCCAAAATAAGTAGCTAAAGCACGCGTGTTATGGAAACAGAAAAAAAAGAAATCACGAACATCCAGATCCGAGAAAATAGATTCCCAATACAGGGGTAGACAGAGGTCTAGACATTTAATCCTTTCAACTCACCTTCCGCCGAAGACAATTTTTAGGATCGGTGGTTAGCCCGTCACCGTCTCTATGTCGAAGCCAACGATATAAATCGCACAGTTTTTGTTCAAAAAACTCATTGTTTCAAGTCTTGAGGATCGAACTCGTGTTCTCGACTCGAATTCCCATCACCCAACCACTCATCTATCGTAACTAATAAAATTATTTTAAAATAAAAAAATCTTTGTAACGTGTTTGAATCAGATCATTAGATCATCAAACTAGTTTTATTTACTCGTATAAGAAATTTAATTTTTCTAGACGGTCATGTGAACGAAAGTCACGAGAAAATGCTTGTATTCCTATAATTGAATATTCACAAAAAAAACTAATTCACATTCTACAGTTTTTCATATATTCTATTTTTAATAAGACATCGTATTAAAAGTAGGGGGGAACGATAAATAACGTAATGTTATTAATGTAACACCGCGATAAATCGAATATTAATTACTGGCGTGTAGTTTTAGCGGCTCTGCCACGCACGAATAGCAACAACAAATAGATAATAAAGCGCATGAATTTATAATTAAGACGTAATGAATTGACTTAATTTTTATCTATGGAGTTCAAAAGTAAAGAAGTAAAAAAAAAACTTCGACGGACTTATATACATGGCATTTATTAGCTTTATATTTAGCTTATTTTAGCATTAAAATATTCAGATGAACCTAAAGGCAGGTAATACATTGCAAATTCTAATTTTATGAGGCCTGTAAAGTCATAGACCTCTTACGTACTAAGTCGTCTAAGTCAGGTACCTACGACTTTTTTATAGTCGCCTCTCGACACCCACGGGGAGAAAGGGCTGGTAAAACTCTTTATAATTAATAGAAAAGGTATAATAGTTAATTAAATAATTAAATATTGAGAAGTAACAATTTCGATAAGGTACTGGCTGGACACAGAAAATTGACGCCGTGGCAAATGTCATGGCTTTATGCTGGGAATTCCAGTTCCCAGATGAAACTTTGAGACATTCGAATATAAATAAAATAGAGAATAAAAGAAATATAAATTAATCGTTTTTATTTGAATTTATATAATGTTATCTGTTTTAGGAATAAACCGTTCTTTCTTTAAAATACTTTCTCTTTAAATTTGACATGAATCATGAATCCACGCTAAATATTTTGTAGGAAACATTATGTATCAGAAAAAAAAAAACATAAACAGATTTATATTTAAAGAACTTATCCCGCCCGAGTCAGCTAAAGTTTTAAAAATATTCATTGATTAAATAACAAATAGGACACCACATACTTGAAAATAAAGAATCCATCGTTCATTCCTAATGAACGTATATTAATCTTCGATATTAAATTAATTAGGTTTTATGATTAGTTTTTACGTGTAATGCAGTATATTATTGCACTGTGTAAGACTAAAAATAACATGAATATCATCACGTGTGTGGCTTACCTTTGTAATATTTTTTCATTCATAAATATAACAGTGATTTATTGCATTCTGTACTCTCTCGCGCAAGTAACCTTAGACAACAGAATTAAAAAAAAAAAACTAAATTTATGAGCGCGCCACAAAGCGCGTAATGCATCACTCGTCATAAAGGACAGATTATGTCTGTCTTGTTGGACAGATTTACGAGCTGCTTGCATAATAGTGCGTATGTCTGTGCAACGGACAACACCGATACTGAACAAAAAACTTTCACTGGCGTTGCATAATGCTTAATTTTAATTCTGCGCCAGCATTTTTCTTTTTTTTTTTTTTTTTTCTTGGGGTTAGAAAACATTATCGCATGTTATCGTAAGCGTTTTACTATCAGCTAGTGTTAAAGTGATATTTAATTTTTTGAAATCTTTTTCATATACTTCTAGAAGATTATTTAAAGTAAAGTTTTGTTGATGTTGATTAACCAATTTTAAATCGAATTTTCAAATAACTGAATGCTGCCAAAACATCTTCATCCGATTTAAAAAAAAAGATTTCGCGTCAAAAATAATAAAATATCTAACATGACCAATAACCGACACTGACAGTGATGTGAAATCAATTTAAAATTACTACATATTATCGATAAGCCATTGCTTAGATAAACATGAAATATTATAACACCATTAATTCCTTTGTTTTCAATTAAACACCAAAAGTAATTAGTTAGCCGCAAATTTCAATTATTTAAATTTAAATACATTCAGTACCATTATAGACATTTGTGCGTGCACAATATAATATAAGCTAATTAATAATAAATCAACGCACCCTGGATTATCCGTGACGTGGCGGGACAAATGTTTCCGGTCGGCACGCAGCGGCCATTTTATTTTGTTTTCATTATTTTCATTCACGAAATAAAAAAAATACGATCGCATAGACCGCCTTCCGAGAGATTTAGCGAGTGTGTCATAGACTCGAGTTCGAAACTCGATCCGAATTGAATTATGAAAGGCTTTAACGGCCCGAGATTTTCGCGTCCGATGGGGTGTCATTTATTAAGTAAATAAATAAATAAATATCTCCACGCAATTCCCAATACAGGGGTAGACAGAGGTCTAGTCTTTACTAATTAAGTCGCTTCGACTATTATTAAGTCTTATCTTTTATTAAGATTAAAATAAATAAAATATCTTCACGCCATTTTTGGGACAACGTGATAGTTGGAGAGCACGTCGTCGTCTTTATGTCCAAGCCAACGATATAAATTGTTCATAATTTTTTTTAACACGATTTTATGCTCATATTTGGTGTAGCACCTGTCGCCTAGACCCAAAATATTTTGTCGGGCTTATGGATACGATCGATTCCATGAGACAAGTGCTCTAGGTACTCACTTTGAGATCAGAGCAATGTATGCAAATTCGCTTAGGATTTAAAGAAAATCCTACTATGAGTTATCCTACATGATAATGGGTTAGGTCCCATAGAATAAGAATATACGATAATAAAATAACAGATACGTGGATATTTTTGTGAACAATTTTTTCCCGCGTCAAACTTAAAACACGAATAGGGGAGGATCTAGAGTACTCGGATACTTAGACGTGCATGTATGAAGAAAACGATGAATATGAAAGAAGCGAAAGAGGTATGTAAGTATCGTGACATTAGGCAAACTTTTCTCTCTGGCTACCCCGTAAGGGATTGTGCGTGAACTGAAATATAAACTTAAATGACGCCGAATATTTGCTAGCTGCTAACTATTAAACAAAAAAGTTGTTAAGTTAAAGATGAAATACATAGAGATATGTTTTATATTTATTATGCCTAATCTTACAATGACGACGGACGTTCGTGCGCTATAAGCTTATTAAATTGAGAAGAGCACTATCTGAGTCAATTTATCTGCAGCTGCCTAGCGACGTACGTACACACCGACAATAACTTGTACTACAAGACCGCGTACAAATTTAGTTATCCACCCACTCCATTCGACTGCATTATTTATAATAATAATAAAAAAAAAACAAAAACCTTTTATACGTTTTGTTTCCGATTCAACGTAAATAAGATATGTTATTTAAAGCCAATATATCACTTGACAGGTGGTAGGCAGGGCATAGGAATCTGACGAGCCAATTCGCACCCAAGACTCATGTGATTAGGAGACGTTATGGCTTGGAGATACGTATAGCGAGGTCGGTACTTGGTTAGACGTTCAGTAAGATTTATACATATATCAAAGTGAGGCTTTGTGTGAATGCAGTGAGAGATTTTAATCAACGTCCCGTCGGTCGGCGATAAGTGGCGAGGCTCGGGTTCGATTCCCGTCTGAACGAGGGATGTTCAGTGCGTGCAATTAAGCGACTAATTAGACGGATGCATCTATCGGAGTGTCCCCAACGCCAGAGATCACAGGTATTTAATCTGATTTTATGATATCGTCTAACTAATTTCATTTTACTTTTAAACGTCTATTCAACGGACGAGTGGTGAAAGCTCTGAGGGTTCGATTACTGCACATGTTAAAGTAGACCTCTTTTTTGCATTGTCTGGGGTCTGGATGTTAAGGGTCACTTTGTTTTGTGGATTCCATAACACTATTGCTTTACCTTGGAATTAGCGCAGTGTAGGCGATGTATTAATTCTTTTTCTACCTATTCTAAGTGATAGGAATTCGAGTTGAGAGACACGGGTTCGATTCCCAGGTGGTGGTACGCTCGAGCCATTGAGTTTTTTCAAAATTTGCGTACAATGTATATCGTTGGCTTCGACATAAATTAGACAACTGGCTCACCGCCTGTCACGTTGTCCCAAAAGAAATGTCTTCGGAGAATGATGAGTCGTAAAGACTAAATTCTCTGGACCTCTATCTACCCCTATATTAAGAATGGCGTGAAGATACTTTATTTAATAATATTGGTAAAAATCTGACTAATTTTTTTCAGCTAAATCAATGCCACAGAGATAAAAGATTGCGTATCTTTATTTATTATTATTAGTAATTTTTTAATATACGTAAAGTAATCCTATTGAGACCTTCAAATAGCTTTAAGAGGTTAAAATTGCGCTATTACATTAAAGAATACTAAATTTATTTGCCCGTTAATGTCCTGGTTCTATATAGATTCCTTGAAATCGAAAAAGAACCGCTGTTATGCCGCAGTTTGTCGCCAGAAATAGTTGAGAGTGTGATGCTGATCCAGCGGACTAAAAGTCCTCGATGTGAATCACTTATAATAGTCAGACATACAAATATGCGAACATTTTTGTAAGTAAATGAGTACTAAATTAAACAGAAAAAAATATTTTAAAATTTCAACTGACACTTTTTAGATTTTAAATATTTTTCTCTGTAATTTAATAACAAAAAGTCTAGCATAACTTATATGTTTGAAATCAATAAAAAATTGCGTTCTGGATGAGTAATGTAAATATGTGTTATGTTATTTTATATATTGTCAAGAGCTTTCGCGGAGTACGCCAAATGACTTTTTTTATATATAATATACATATATAAAAAGTTATTTGGCGTACATCTATATTTTTAATCAGCGACAGACTTTATAATCAGCTTTGCAGCCAGCAGCCAAGCCACAACAAATTTGTAAATAAATTAAAAAAAATTTACGGTACGAGCCTTCCTCGTGATGATCTAATTCCAATCCCTTGATTCGAATTCCGACTTTTCGACTTTCCGACTTTCCGACACAGCAGTTAGGTTACCGTGACAGCATTATTTTTAATTTGTAATATCTTTGACATAATAATTTAATGATTCTATTAATCTTTAATATTTGTATTAACAAGAAAAAATACGCGAACTTAGATTTCCTCAAGTCTGTCAAACTATAGAAAATATTGCTTAATGTGGTTCTTAAACCTATAAGATTTACATGAGGCAATCACGCGAGCACCGTATCAATAAATTATGCTAAGCGGACGGGAAATCGACGTGTATTATATTGACAGTTCATAATTGCAAACTTCTCCGCTTGTTTGACATATTGGTATAATTTCCCACCTTATTATCGGGCTCCGACGCATTCTGTTTTTGAAAAAAAAAAACATTACGTTCTTTAAACGAAAACTTTTCAATACGATTTTTATAAATAGTACAAGTAACGCCATCTAGCGATGAGAAAAGTAAACATTCCATTCAATACAATTCCTTTTATTTTCAGTTATTGACATAATCTCAAAATAGACGATGCGTTAATTGATAAAAATTATATTCGTGATGTACAAAATTCTCGGATTGTGTTAGCCGTCTGTGGGTTACGTTGCGTCGGCGGCTGACGCGGCGTCGGGCGCTAATCGATGCGCGCCTCTGCGCTGTCTTCCTACGTCGGCCATTACGCACCTTTATGACCGCCCGGCCCCGTCGCCCGCGCGCCGCACACCCCCGGGCCCCTCTAAGGCGGCACATGACGAATCAATATGCCGCCAACCAACTCAACACTTATTTATTTGACTCGATTTATTAGCCGAATGCCTGTAAAGTTTTATGCCCCGCTCCCCCGCGAGCGAGGGTCGCTTTGATGGACATCGACGATAAAAATCTATGTTTTTACCGCCGTCTGTGTTTATTGCGTTGCGGAACAGATGTCAGTGGTAAATAGATCTGGGTTGGGGTGCGTGGTGGGGAAGATTTTGAATGTTCGATATGGCAACACTAGCCTAAAAAAAATTACCAAAAAGGAGGATAGCTGAGGAGTTTCTTTCGCCTGTTTCTTCTCAGTTAGAGGAATGTCTTTCCGAAATGGTGGTAGATAAAAAATATTATCGATAAACGGTATATTCTTATTTCAATTGATAATTAAGCTGCATATAGCTGCAAAATGTTGTTGCTTACTTACCTACTCATCAACCTATAAAAGAATTTTTTGGAGTTGGTATCACGCCGTCTATCAATTGACATTACGATTTTGATGACTTTTCTCTTGAGCACTTAGAACTACTACTTTTTTATCGCAACTTCGATCTCATGACATTTGTAGCATTAATAAATTTTTGTATCGGAAATTTGGGAAAAAATTAAAGTGCTTGTATACAACAAATATAATTCAAAGTGTAATATATAGAATTTAATGATATTGATATTGAAAATTGCATAAGTCTGACATATATAAATTTATAATAAAAAAATAAACCGAAAATATCTTCGGTTGAAGGTGGGTCGAAGGGACTTAAATGTCTAGACTAGACCTCTGTCTACCCCTGTATTGGGAATAGCGTGAAGATATTTTTTTCATAATAACAATAACTAAAAAGCTAAAGCACATGTGGAATGGGAATCGGAAACTACGAAGACACCACAAACACGCAGACCCTAGAAAATTTAGAAAAAGTGTTTTTTCTACATTGGCCCTTCTGGGAATCAAACCCGGGACCTCGATATGGTGACACTATGAAAACCGATGTTTACGCCACGAAGATCGACAATTTTTTATTTAAAAAAACTACTAATTAAGTAAGACTATGTATAAATAAAAGGTACAATTTAAAATAAATTTACACGCCACTCTGTGCCATATTATAGCTCTTAAAATATATGAGACCTTACGTTCTCAATCCATTTATGTATAATTTTGACAACCTTCGTAGACGCGTGGCGTACACACTGATTTTCATAGTGTCGCCAGCTGTGGGGTACCTGGTTCGATTCCCGGTCGGATCAATGTAGAAAACTCTTTTTCTACATTTCCTCGAGTCTTTTTCTTCATTTTTCTAGTACTTTTTGTGGTAACGTTGTTTCTGATTCCTTCTTACAAGTGCGTAAGCTGATTACTTTGGGAACAGAGCAGTGAATGAGATGTTGTCGATATCTATATACGCATTCTAAATATTCTCGTGTCACGCTGTTGTTCACGATGAACTCCGAATCTATCTGACTTTCAAAGTCAAAGTCAAGTATTTATTTGTTATGAATAGGTTTTTAAGTTGACAATTATAACAATTGTCCTGTATTCAGCTATATAATTAATGTCCCAAAAACATCTTCGGTGGAAGGTGGGTCGAAGGGACTTTGTCTAGACTAGACCTCTGTCTACCCCTGTATTGGTAATGGCGTGAAGATATATAATTAATTAGCATGCAAAATATAATATAAAAGGCATTGAAGTTCACTTAGTAAAAAAAATACAATATAATGTGGTTAATTCACTTCTGTCAATTATTAAATAATATAATGTCAAGTTACAGATTTTCACGGGTTTTTACTATGTTTCGCTGGCGTGCATAAGATATATTTTATCGCGTATTTTCTATTAATTCCAAGGCAGGACTACGCCTGCCGGGCCAGCTAGTAAATAAATAAATATATCGAGATTATGACAGATCAACGACTTTCGGCTCAACTTTTTGAAGACGAGTATTACTTCACTAAAAAGGCTCACAGGTCTTATCTTAAGGACGATTGGTTTGACTTGCTCTTGGTTACGTTGTCAGCTGTTTCAGTATGGTATCATACATCCTCCTTAACGATTTCTCTCCCTTTTTTAAAAGTACTAATAAGTTTTAACATATATAAAAATATCTTCACGCCATTTCCAATGCTGCGGGAGACAGAGGTCCAGACAATTAAGTCCTCTCGGCCCTCCTTCCACCGAAGACATTGACATTCCACCGAAGAATTTTTGGGAAAGAAGACAGTTTTAACTTATAGTTACATGAGTCCGAGTGTGCAAAGTCCATTGGGTTTTTTCAAAAACTTACGTAAGATTTATATCGTTGGCTAGGATATAAATACGGCAACGGGTTCACCTCTTGTCACATTGTCTCATAAATTTCTTCAGTGGATGGTAGTTGGATTGGACTTAATTTTCTAAACCTTCGAATGGCGTGAAGATGGAGTTCTAGAAGAACAGTGAATACACTAATTCTATAATATAACAACCTGAAAGGTCGTTTCAGTGGCTAATTAGTTTGTGTTACAACGAGACGGATCGCCACTTAGAATGTAGCGACTTCGAATCCCGAAAATCGAAATAATTGTGCATATGTATGTATATCATTGCCATTTAATTTACCATTGTAACTTAATAGTGTTGATGTTTTTAAATAATTAAAAAATCTTCCTGCTATTCCCGACGCCGGATTTATGCCAAAAAACTTATTTCTATGAGCCTACCAGCTGGGGATCGAACGCGGGTCTCCAAATTTCGATCACCTAACCAGTCGGCTATCGTAACTTCTAATTCCTTAAATTATTAATTAAATTATTAATTAAATCAAGTAATGTATGTGTTTTTAATTATTCCGGTTCGGGCGTTGTTGTTTGTACTATTGGGAAATACCGAGATGAAAAAAAAAACACGACATTTTAAAGCATTTTTTTCTTATAATTCTAGGATAGCTTGCAAAGCTCAAAGCTGGTTCCGCGCGGTAGAGTAGACTAGAGCGTTTTCATGAGAAAATTTCTTAACTTATTATACCATACTTTGCCAGCGTGTCTATCAGTCTACCGACAATAACCCACTCTCACAGATTATTCGACCGAATTTAAAATGTATGTCACGATAGCCGAGTGGTTGGGTGATCGGAATTTCGAGTCAAGAGACCCGTGTTTGAACCCTAGGTGGCAGACCAATGGTTTTTTCAAAAACTTATGTTCGAATTATATCGTTGGCTTGAACATAAAGACGGCGACGGGCTCACCATCTGTCACGTTGACCCGAAAATATGTTCGGTGGAAGGTGGGTCAAAGGGACTTGATCGTCTAGACTAGACCTCTGACTACCCCTGTATTGGGAATTGCGTGAAGATATTTATTTATTTTAAATTAAAATGTCATTACTGAACTATTACTAAAATGTTTATAAATATGATGTTTAATAATAACTAGTTAATTACTAATTATTATTTAAAGAAAAGTCCCTTTTACACAGTTTATTGCTTTAAATTTCAACCATTCTAAAGTTAAAATTAAAAGAAATAAACTATGAAAGAAGTCTTTAACTAATTAAACATGGATTTCTACCAAAAGACAACAATTGTGAATAGGCATTCAATAATTAATTACTTATCTTCACGCACATTCCATAACAGTGTAGCCAGAGAAAACACATCACCAAGTGTCACGTTACATATATCTGTCGCTTCTTTTAAATTTATATATAATATACACATGCACATCTTGAATGGAGGTCGAATGATCCTCTCGTCTTCGAACAATATGCTCACATGTTCTACGTAAGTTAGCCTCGGCCTATTTCGATATAGGCACTTAATAATATCTTAAATATGTATTTCTTCAATAACATGCAATATTAGAATACGTAACGAAGACTTCAGCAGCAGACCTGATGAGGGGGCCACATAGCTCGTAGAACTGGCAACTCCTGGAGGACATTCTTGAGTGGCAATCTCATATAGTTATACCTAGTAAAGATGGCCACCACACGTTGGAGCAACGACCTGCACAATATTGCTTGAAGATGAATGCAAGTGACTTTAAATGTGGCAATCTTTGGGGTAGGCCTATGTTCAGCAGCGGACTTCTGATAGATCTGATGATGATAATGATTTACTAACATACCAGTATGTAGCACATGCTAAGTGTTACAAATGCATTCACATAAGATAAAAATAAAAATTAGTTTGTTGTCATTGTTCAGGATAGAACAAGATAGAAAAAAAGTCTTCTTTTTGTATTAAACAATATTATTGTAAACAAAAACATAATATTTATAAATCTTCACTTCCCCAATACAGGGGTAGACAGAGGTCTCGACAATTATGTCTTTTCGACGTACCTTCCACAGTCCCCGTCGTCGTCTTTATTTCCATGCCGCCGATATCGAACACGAATCTTTTAGTACGAATCTTGGGGATCGAACTCGGGTCTCGTGACTCGTATTCCGATCATCCAACCATTCAGCTATCGTGACTATATTTTAATTTATAGTATTTTCTATTAATAATACGATAATTTTAATTTGTATGCGTCAATTCGTATCTAATTTGATTGTTAATGGTTCAAACAATCAGAAGCGAATGTGAATTAAATATGTCCAAAATAAATACTACGATTGCAATAAAATTACTACATTTATGAATTGTATGTATTATTATATCTATATTAATCAATTACACTTTGTGGGCTCACCTCCTGTCACGTTGTCCCGAAAATATCTTCGGTGGAAGGTGGGTCAAAGGGTTTACCCCTGTTTTGGGAATTGCGTGAAGATATTTATTTTATTTATATACTTTGTGGCGCTGTCACTGCAGAAAAAAATCTTTATTTTATCTTAAATCTGTTTATAATATGGCATGGACAATGATTGAGTCACTTGGTGGCACAGGAAAAGCTACACAACATCCTGTGGCTGAAACTTCAAGATACAACTGTATTACATATTATTATTCACATAATGAATGAATGAAATCAAATTAAGTAATACTTTGGTCATAGATGGTATCCATTGCTTGTTTTGTACACTTTTATCGTATAAAATTGCGTAATCTATTTGTATTTAATTACAAAATTTCACTGTTCAAGACACTACGGACAGCGATGGGCTCACCACCTGTCACGTTGTTCCAAATGAGCTTAAATGTTGCCCCAGTATTGGGAAACCACTGCTTGCCCCAGTATTGGGAAAAGGCATTAAGGTATAAATAAATAAAAAAACTTTGTAATGAGAAAATCATACACTGCATACTTATATTAGTAATAAACTTAAGAGACGTTATGGTACCTAACTAAAATTTTTCCTTCTGTTATTGAGGAGACGTAAATAAAGTCGCTCTTTAATTGACTTATTTCCTTCAACTGTACTTTAAATTTTTACCGAGTTACAATAATTTTTCCTACTTTATATTACAAGTTTACCCCATCATTATTAGGTTAGGTTATTCAACTTAATGTAACTCGGTTCGTTCCGACAAAAGCTTAAAAGAAGTTTTGCTTACCGATGCAGACAATTACCTTTCATTGCCTTCATTAATTACGAACAGTTTTATTTCGAGCAATTAACATTCGTTGTCTTTTTTCGCGCGCCAACGAAAGCGCGGCGCAGACAAAATGTCGGCCGGAAGCGTGTAATTTTTTTCACAAATATTGCGGAAGGAAAACGTCGCTTCTAGACTCTGTTTAGATGTTTTTTATGCTAATCGCGAAGGTCCGTTGGGTTTTCTTTTAGCCGGGACAATTATTTATTATTTAGCGATTAGAAGTAGGGTCGCGATGAGGTTAAATAAAATATAAATAAGTATTTTCTATAAAAAGTCACGATAAGCGTGTGGTTGGGTGATTTAAATACGAGTCCAGAGATCCGAATTTGAACCCCAGGTGGCAGGCTGGTACCACTGGTTTTTTTTTTTAAAACTTATGTACGATTTACATATCGTTGGCTTGAACATAAACACGGCGACGGGCTCTCAAAATGTTGTTCCAAAAAATGTCCCCCCGGTATTATAAAAATGCTTGAAGATATTATTAAAAAAATATAATGGAAGGTGACCTTGAAGAATTTTGATCCTGGCGATATGTATGTAGCGGTTCACGAAGATCTGAAACAATTTCGTTTGCCTTTCGTATTGAAGTTCGCGTTACGTTTCGCGAATCGACGCGGCAAAGACGTGTTTACACTGACGCCTTCAATGTAGAAAGAACTTATAGCCAACTCTATAATAAATACATACATACATAGGTACAACATTACATACATTGCTCCGATCAAAAAGTATGTAGGTTAAGCACTTGTTTAATGAATTCGGAAATAACGAAGGTACCACAAACACCCAGACCCGAGGCGTAAAAAAAATGGTTTTCTACATTGACCTGTCCGGGAATAGACCTGTCACCTCAGAGATAAGGATAACATAAAAACCGGTGTGTGTCACTCGTCCACGGAGGCAGTCTTTATAAACAGTTATTGTTCATTATGAAACCATGTCATAGTCATAACTTAAAAATATGTAAGCATGTATGTAATGCATTTATAAAATTTCAGTATTTGTAATTTCATAAATAGATTTATAAAGACACGACAGCCGAGTGGTTAGGTGATCGGAATTCGAAGCAAGAGTTCCAAGTTCCCCACGATTCACAGGTGGTAGGTTCGTACCAATGGATTTTTATCTAAACTTATGTACGATTTATATCGATGGCTCAGGGCGACACACTCACCATCTGCCACGTTGTCCAATAATGTCTTCGGTGAAAGGTGGTTCGAAAGGACTTAATTGTCACGACCTTTAACCCAGTATTGGGTATGGCGTGAAGATATTTTTTATTATGCAGGAATGTTAAATAGAAATGTTGTTTTGTTAAATACTTCTTCGTTTTGGTTACTTTACACCATTCATGCCGCTGAGAGATAAAATAAATCATCCTTGGACAGATTTAATAAGTATTTACCTCCACTAACTAACACATTGATTAGATTTCTGCTAGATTGCGATGTAAGGCTTGCGTTCCTTGTAAAATTTTTTAACTTTCGCGTGTGTATATTTTTTTAGATTTCTAATCGAAACATGTTTAACATGATTAACACTGTTTACATTTCTAGAGATTTCTTATCAAAACGTATTTAACATGATATTTTTTTTCATCGCTGTAACAAACCCTTCGCGGCAAGACGGGAAACGCGAGTATGGGTGCGGCTTTAACGCGTCCCGTCTCCCGTTTCCACACTCGAATGCATAACAGACAAACAGGCTAATCCCGGCCTTATCGTAAATTGTCAGTTTATGACGTGCTGAATGGCCGCGGGGGTGGAGGGGAGAGGGGGGGGCCCGCGGGTGAGTTTTCTAATTTCGCCCCCTGCGCCCGTTTTGACGCGCTAATTCGTGTAAGCAGTTTCTGAACGTGCCTGTACCGAGTTCACTTCAATCCACCCCATCTTAAATCCGCATTCGTTATTCTCTTATTGCAATGTCAGTGAGTCGGTTATTGCGAGATCTGTCTGCACGATACGTATAGCAAGTTTATCGTCGGCCTTTACATAAAGTTGCCCAATTTACATACATTTGTTTATTCGGTTTTTAAATTGGGAATTAGCAGTGTTAATCGGCGGTTGTTTTGGGAAATGTAGCGCGTGAAGGTGCGCGGCTATTTTGCGAACTATTGGGTTGAGGGCAAAGGTCATGTCATAAGGGATAATTTACAGAACAGTTGTAATAATAATGTGTGACTGGTTTTGTAAACTGCCTCACTCTTTAAGCAGTATATATAATAAAATGTGAGAAATGTGTGAAGAAAGGAGGTGGTAAGTTCTTACGCCGACACCATTGTCTTACGTCTCACGTTATTAGTATGCTTCGGCGTAAAGTAGTTCGTAAATATTAAATTGTTTAGACCTCTGCCCATCCCAGTATTGGGAATACGGCCGTGAAATTGGTTTTTGTTTCATATGGCAATTTTCATCTTTATTTACCCTAATAAATGCTCCAATTTATATATAAAAAATATGAATAAAAGGATAATTTTGTAATGTATTGAAAAAATTTAAATATTGGATATGTATGTATTAGATATTTATTTATACATGGCAGAAAAAGTTTCGTGTTCTAACGTGTAGAGTAATCACTGAAATTTATAATATTTTAGAGAATGAGGTCACACTATCAAATTTAGCTTTTCCATATTATGACCGGTTATTTAAGTACCACATTGCTGCAAACTCATATGAAAGTACTAGTGTTTTAACTCAGCAAATATTTGAATACTGTCAAGTGACAACAATTTAAAATGGCGTCACATAAGAATAACAAATTATAGTAAAATAATACAGATTTAATTTAAAATTTGTTTTAGTCTGCATCGACTATCGACGTCGCATTTTATATTTTACAGTGGTAGAGCCACGCATCAGCTTTTGCTTTTGCATGAATGGGCCGGCTCGACCGGGGAAGTACCACGACCTCACAGAAGACCGGCGTAAAGTAGAAGTAACAAACTTCTGCGTTTCGTCTGGTGAGTGCAGGTAACCGGTGGCCCACACTCTCCCCTCCCTCAATTCTGGAGAAGGGGGGCGCTCTAAGGGAGGCAACGCATCTGCTATGCCTCTGGTATTGCGGATGTTCATGGGCGGCGGTGATCACTTACCATCACGTGAGCCACCTGCTCGTTTGCCTCCCTTTTTCTATAAAAAAATCACATAATGTCGACACCATTGTACATATTTTCCAACTTCAACTTTTTTTTTAATATGATATTCGTCACTGAAACATTAATTCAAAATGCGCAAATGTCAAAACATTCTTTCGATTTTTTTAAAGAGGATAAATGACTAAAACAGGCTCGGATAATACTATATTAGAATCAAACACACTAACAGCGGCACGGATAGCCTCACGAGGGCATATCAAAGAGCGCGATGCGCTCTCGGACCTGCGCCGGCGCAGCGACAATTAATACTCCTCATATAATCGATTCCTTCAATTATTCCACACTGATATATGTTAATCCCGTCCAGCCTGCCTCCCCGGGATATTGTTGGCTATAATTACATGGGAGGTGACCTCTATTGACAAGTATTGATGTTTTTAATCTGATGTTAGGATAAAGCATTAGTATGCGCGTCCGTCCGTAAGTTGATTTGTGAGCGCCCGGCTCATTGGTACGTAATTATTGGATTTCGGCGAGATATTTATTGGCATCTCTTCTCAGTCCCATTGATTTATCATTGAGCTGTCGCCCCCGAGATTTATTGCCGAAGGAATAAGTTTTTTTTCGTGTCGTTTATTAAGGAATCCTCCCACCGGTAATATGTCATATTCCAATACGTTGCTCGGTAGGACACATGATCACCTAAATTAAGGCCGCGTCTCCCGACGGATTAGGGCCGTCAGCTCGCGTAATGAGATGGCGAAAAATATTGGAAATAACAAGCGACAATAATGAAGGTACCTATAATGGAAAGAGGTACGCAGGTGCGACATATCACCGCCAGGGGCGCTGCTGTCGCTTTAAGCCGTCGATACGTAAAAGTAATTTGATGGATCTGGTCACAATTATAACAAACACCTTTTCAGCAATCTTTGCATTTAAATTATCTTAAAAAGTTGTCTAAGGGATACTTATACCTTGTCTTCACTCATTGTCCTAATACTGTGATAGCTAGATTTAGTGATAATGTATTCGTTTCGATCCACATTTCACCGGAGCTTAACTGTGACAAGTGTTGAGCCTGTCGCCGTCTTTGTGTCCAAGTGTACGATACATAGATTTGCAAAAACATTTATTTATATAGACAATAACATCATGACTAGTGTACAAAAAAATATTACTTCTAATCACACAAATGGAGCAAAGTACCCGCCGGAAGCAAATAGCGGGACTCGACGCCACAACCCTTGCTTTAAAGAATCCTTCTTATAATCTGTCTTATAACTAATTTTGATTTATAAAATTTATTTCATAGTTATTAGATTTGCAGATTTATACATGAAGCAATAATCATTGAACAATTAGCGCCATCTATGTTTCGTCAAGCGTTTTATTTTTTTCTGTCATAGATTAAAAATTTAGTTATCAAATGAAGCTAATAAACATCTAGTGAAGTACATAGAATAGTCGATAAAATGTAACACGGGCACCGTGCGCCAAAATGATGGATTAATGTCACGAGAGAATTTTCTTTTAAAAACGCAAACAATGGCGGCAAAATTGCATCCAGCTAATATTCCCTTGCCAATCATCTTACTGAGTCAATTTTCAATTTCCCCCGTTAATAAGCACGTCAGCGCCCCGCCTCGGAACAATATCGTCGGAGGTTTTTTTTTTTTTTAATTTTATTACTCGTTGAAACACAATGTGCTAGGTATTTCTATAGAGTAGCTCCGCTTATCATATATTTTACGTAATATACAAGTATGTGCTCAAGTATGACGTTTGGTTCAGGTTTATAGTTACCGGTATTACATACATAGATAGGGACAACATCACATATATTGCTCTGATCACTAATTAAGTAACTAAATATACTTGTGTACTGGAATTAGAAACAAAGAAGGTACTACAACCAGACCCGAGATGTAGAAAAAGTGCTTTTCTATCGACCCCAGGAGCTCAGAGCTGATAACACCTTGAAAACCGGTGTATATTCTACTCGACTTTGGACGTCGTCAAGTTTAGAAAATTTAGCAATTCGTTACAAATATTAGACCAATTATGATACTTAATTTCACATAGCACAGCAAGAGCAGAGTGGCGCAGTGGAAGCGTGCTGGGCCCATAACCCAGAGGTCCGTGGATCGAAACCACGCTCTGCTATAAATCTTTTTTTCTATTTTTTTATTTATATTTATTTTAAACATATTTATACTTCATTAATCCTAATAAAAACCAGAATATTTTTTTTATAAAAATGAATGTAACAAATAGCGCCATCTATCGCTGCGAACTGTAAGTTATACATGAAGTTACTTTTCGTTACTTGTGTCAGTTCTATGTCTTATTGTTTGTGTTTTTGTTATTAAAATCATGTCGCGTTTAACAGAGACAGATAATTATGTAACAATAATAATCATTAGTATTTTGTATACGCTCATCTATATTTTGTAACCCATTTTACAGACACAGATACTAAAAGAGATTTCTAAAGAAATAAAACAGCGCCTTTAACAAATTACACTTATAATTATGTTTTAACCGACTACAAAAAGGAGAGGGTTCTCGATTTGGACATGTTCTTTTATATTTGTTACCTCATAACTTCGTGATATGTGAACCAATTTTGATAAAGAAGGTTTAACTACGAAAGTTATGACGTATATTTTTTTTGAAGAAGATAAAAGAAAAGAAATCAGTTTTGTATTTACGAATTAATAATTCAAGAAACATTTTGAATTGACCAACAAGTTATAGAAATAAACAACCATATTAATTTAAGATGGTTTACAATTAAATTGCAGCAATCGTCAACCGTATAAATTGTTATCTACAAATAGCTTTGCTAGTCAAAAGAAAGTCAGTTTGAATCCAGGAACACGCGCTGAATCTAGACTGTACCTAGTAATTAGAGGCGCGCCACGCCCTGGTTGTTTTTATACCATTACAAAAATAAGCAAGCACAATCGTCAATAGGTAATTGCCGGCTCTTGAGGGCCAAAGTCTCAACTCCATTAAGCTTACGTCAAATGAGATTTATGTATAATTGAAATCCGGACTTTATTGTGCCACCATTTTGATTTATGTATGCCCTCATCGTGCCGTCCCGTTCTTATAATACCATCGCTCTTGGCGACCGAATAACAATAGACATTGTTTGATTAAAGTATTTGTGTTACTGTTTGTTTCATTATTGTGGTAGCTTATACATAAATAATCCGGGTTCGATTACCGGACGTGTCAATGTAAAAACATTTTTCTTTTGTCTCGGGTCTGGGTGTTTGCGGTGCCTTCGTTGTTTCCGATTCCATAACACAAGTGCTTTAGCTACTTACTTTGGGCTGTTGCTCTTGTCTATTAATTAACACGCTTTTATTTGCTTGGTTTGAAAGTTGGTTTGCATGTAGCGGAATCTTTAAATATGATTTTCATACCCTTTGAAACATCTCTCAATAATGAAAGTGGACGAGGCGAAACAAGTATGTAAGGATCGTAGCAAGTGGAAAGAAGTGGTCTCTGCCTACCCCTACGTAAAAGAGGCGTGATTGTTTGTATGTATGTTCAAACATCGGATTAGATTGAAACTTAGGCGAAACAAGTATGTAAGGATCGTAGCAAGTGGAAAGAAGTGGTCTCTGCCTACCCCTACGTGAAAGAGGCGTGATTGTTTGTATGTATGTTCAAACATCGGATTAGATTGAAACTTCGCACACTTATCGAGGACAGTTGGCAATACAATTTTTAAATTGTGTCGGTTGCCTAAAAGCTAAGAAATAAAACTAGAATCATTATTAGTCATTAAAATAATTACATTATAGACATATAGCTTATGTATTTACTTTTTACACACTGTTTACTTGCTTTAAAATACTTATTTTTTTATAAAATAAACCTGTATGTTATTAGTCTTTAATTGCTCCATAATGTTGTTGCTTTTTCATAAAATTGTGGTTTGCACCTGTAATTGGAGTGACACTTAACTTTCCTTGTACTTATGTTAATTGTTTTAGTGTTTATGATGTGTGTGCACTTTGTTGGTGCAACTTTTAAATAAAAACAAATAATAAGGCATTGACAAGCATTTGTATTGATAATTATGTCTTTTCAACACGACTTTCACCTAATTCACTTATTTGAGAGAATGTGACAGTTCGTCACTTAAGTATCCATTGGCGTCCTGCCAACGGTATAATATGAATGGTACTTAGGTTGATATATAGATTCATATAGATAAATATTCAACTATATATATATATAAACATTCAGGACTCGAGTACAAACGTTCAAATTCATCAATATTTGTAACGTTTTATAAGTTAATGGGCCGGCCTCATATCTCGTAGAACTGACAACTGTTGGGGAAGAAAGGTTCTCGAGTGGCAACCTCGTATAGGCAAAGGTAATGTAGGACCCCCCACAAGATGGAGCGACGACCTGCAGAGTATTGCGGGGAGTCGATGGATGCAGATGGCATAGGACCGGAGACTGGGTAGGGGAGATACTTGATGCATTTTTTTTAATAATAATAATTATTACTACTGTACATTTCTTTTATTGACGCTAGTTCTAAAATTTTATATAAAAACTTGCAGGTATGCTACAGGAATAAGAAAAAGCTACTGAATTCTTACCATACATACATACATACATTCATAACGTCCGCTGGACATAGTCCTCTCTCATAAGGCTTTGCCAAGCGTGGCGATTGGAGATCGCAGTGCCAGGGACGTCGCACCGTAAACGCAGCTGCCACTTACCAGGCTGCTTAATTTTGGTGTGATATTTTTCAAGTTGTTTATAGCGCCATCTGTTGGCTGCCCGAACCCGCGAGCTTGTGTTTTACAGACCCGCACCTTAAGACTATTGACGGGTAATATGTAGAAATGTTAGTTCATATTTTAATCTGCCAGATTTATACAAACATATGCATACAGATCGAAATACAGCTTAAATTTATATATATGAGTACTTTTATGTTATGTTATGAGTAAACGAATCTCCTCTTCATGTGCCAAAAAAAAATCAGATAAAAAAGATATAAATACGATGTCACCGAAAACTTAAAAGCCCGCAATAAGTCGTCCTGCAGACAAATAATACATGCGATCCGTTCAAATTAATGTATCTTACCTTCTATATACACAAGTATTGAGGAGCACGAATACGTTCCAAGTCGTGTAAGTACGAGCCATGAATAATATTAAACTCAGACGATTTCATCTCATTCCACTCGTCGAATAAAAACTAATAAATCGACAACAGCCCCGACAGCGTAATATCGCGTTTAATTACCGCACCGATAAGGGCGAGAATCGCGTCAATTACTTTACCCGTGTAGGTCAGTACGAGAATAAACAGGCGCATCAATTTCCACAAATCCGTGTCATGGAAACGATTTTAAAAAAAAGAAACGTAACAAACTTACACGGCTCACGATAACTCCTTCGCCGTGTTATTATTTATCGGAAGACACGCGAAGCCTCCATGGTAACGATGACGAATGCTATGTGTTGTATAGGCCCCTTTTGATTTTTTGACGTGTGATATATTGGTGCGCGCGCAAGTTATAAACAACTCTACGGGGTGCGCGCGCGCAGGACGCCGATTGGTTGGCGTAATGAGCGCGCGATGCGGCGCGGCGACGTGGAGTGATCGCGTACGTTTGTGCGCCAATGACGGATAGGTGGCTCACGGCCCATTGTGCCCGGGAACAGATGTACATAAGAGATGGAGCCCTTCAAGTCTACTGAACGGGATTAGAGTCCCAAGTGGAGAGATAGACACACGTGTGTTATACTTTACTTAAGTTGAATGTTAGAACATACACACTTGTAATAGTGTTGAGTTAACGTATTTTATGTCACACATGTTTGAAGTCACGATAGCCGAGTGGATGAGTGATTGGATTTGAGTCGAGAGACCCGAGTTCGATTCCCAGCTGGTAGGCTTGTACCAATGGGTTCCTCCAAAACTTTATATACGATTTATATCGTTGGCTTGGACAGAGAGACGGCGACATGCTCACCACCTGTCCATTATCCTAAAAAATTTCTTCAAGGAAGGTGGGTTGAAGGACTTTATTGTCTAGACCTCTGTCTACTCCTATTGGGAATGGTCTGGAGATATCTTAATATCTTAATTTTGACAAAGTAGAGTAGAAATAACTTACAGTTGATATCATGTAAAAGTAACACAATCTTTTCAGATGCTCTAGTCCATTTTAACATGGTCCCTCATATAATACAGTCGTTAAGAACTTCAGCTGCCCACCCCGTGGTGGCAGCACCGCAGTGTATATAAAACCGACGTCTCTGCACGGTAATTAATCTATCAACCCCGCGGGGCCAATACATTCGCCGGAGTACGTTTGACCAAACGTTAAAGTCGAATAGTTTTAGATAGATTGCACCGCGAATTGATCACTCGTGTCCCCCTTACGTATTATAATCCGTTTTAATTAGCAATGGACGTAGTGCTGGTGCGAAGAACGAAGAGAAGTCGAAAGAATTATGATAAAAAATATCTCTACCCCTTTCTGAATGGGTAGACAGAGGTCCTAGACAATTAAGTAATTTCGACCCGCCTCTGACCCCAAAGTAGGTAGGTAAAGCGTGTTGTGGAATCAGAAACAACGAAGGTATCACAAAGAATCAGACCTGAGACAATATAGACAAAGTGTTTTACATCGATTCGTTCTGTAATCCAATCCGCTTGCCAAGCGAGGGATTTATTTTCTTCTCCGGTTGTCTTTATCCGAGAGTGTTATGTTATGTAAATTATGTAGCGTAATTAAATTAAAGAGAAAAAAGTTTTTTCAAATTTCAACTGACACGGGCGGGATTCGAACCCGTTGCGAAGCGTTGCCACGGATCGGCGAAGGTCGCGGGGGAAATTTTAAAAACTTTTTTCTCTTTAATTTAATCACATGAAAGTTCAGCATAAATATACTTTAAAAATCAATAAAAATGCATTATGTAACGTAGTTTATTCAGTGATTAATTCTTTTTTAATTATTTGAAGTCACGATAGCCGAGTGGTTGGGTGATCGGAACTACAGTCAAGAGACCAGACTTCGATCCCCAGGCTCGTACCAAATGTGTTTCTTCAAAAACTTATGTTAGAATTATATCGTCGGCTTGGACATTAAGACAGCGATTGAATCACCACATTTTACGTTTTCCCAAAAAATTTCGTTAAAACCTCTGTCCACCCCTGTATTGGGAATGGCGTGATAAACAAATTTGTTATCCCTATTTAACATCTGCTTTAGAAAATATACATACATATCACAGCTAAGGCGCGTCTCATGAGCATGCTTGTAAGGAAATCAATTATGATTTCCATTATATTAAGGCGGGGTCGGCAGATTTATGGGCACGTACAGATAAATCTATTCCAATGCACCTTGCGTTTGAAACTTATCAACATACTAGCCTGTTATAGATTCTTATTTACCAGCTTGGCTTCGGCTTTTATGAAAAATCATTTACGATACAGGCAGTCAAATTGTGGAATTCCCTGCCATTAGCAATTCGTGAAGCGCAATCTATTGGCACCTTTAAAAAAGTAGTACGAGAGCATTATCTGTCTCAATCAACTGAATACCATAAGGATGTAATACTGCATTATTGATATTTATATTGTATTTACTGCATTACAATTATTTATATTGATTACAATGTTTGTGGTCTAGTATATGTATATATTATATATTCATGTATGTATATATGTATATAATTATGAGTGTTTATGTGTGATATGTATATATTATTGTATGTATCTGCTTTTTTTTTATTTTTATCATGTATATTGCTATTGCACCACTTACGTAGTAATCTTTTCCTTCACACCATTGGTTGCCTGGAAGAGATCGCTATGAAGCGATAAGGCCGCCAAATTGTGCACGTCATAAAATTTTGTATCCTTTGTGACTTTTGTGTATCCTATTTGTGGTGGACAGTAAAAGTATATATATTCATTATTCGACGGTAAATCGCCAACTGGTGGTGACCGTAGTACAGTATGATTAGTTTTGGTTTAATTGGTATCGACGACCTTTTTTATTTATAGAGAAGGGAGGCAAAAAGCATGAACATGAACATCCGCAATACCAGAGGTATAGCAGATGCGTTACCGGCCTTTGAGTACCTCTATGGAGAAGCGTACGGGTGGTAGATACCGATGAGTTGTTTCAAAACTTATGTACGATTAACTTACGTCGGCTTAGACGTAAAGACGGCGGCAGGCTCGCTCAAGTCACGTTAATAAAAAAATGTCTGCGTTGAAAGGTGGATCGAAAGAAACGATTGTGTGTGCCTCGTGTCTTTCCCGGTATTGAGAATGGCGTAAAGATATTTCTTTTTAATCTTTATCACATATTAAAATAAATAAATAAATGTCTTCACGCAATTCCCAATACATGGGTACACAGAGGTCTAGTCTAGACAAATAAGTCCTTTTGACCCACCTTCCAGCGAAGATATTTTCGAGACAACGTGACAGGTGGTGAACCCGTCGCCGTCTTTATGTTCAAGCCAGCGATATAATACGTACACAATTTTTTTTAAATATCCATTGGTACGAGCCCGCCACCTGGGGATCGCACTCGAGGCTTTCGATTCGAAATTCCGACCACCCAACCACTCGACTATCGTCACTATTACAGTTTAATTAGTTTTGGTTCAATTGGTTTCGACGACCTCTATGGAGAAGTGGCACACCGCGGTTTTCATGGAGTCGACAGGTCTAGGACGGGTTCGTATCGCGGTCGGGTCATGTAGAGAACACTTTTTCCACATTATCTCGGGTCTGCGTGTTTGTGGTGACTTCGTTCTTTCTGATTCCATAACACATGTGCTTAGCTTAGGTTAGCTTTGTGATCGGAGCAATTTATGTGTTGCTGTCCCTGTCTTTGCATGAAGTGTTTTTTTTTTTTATTATTTATATTGATTACAATGTTTGTGGTCTAGTATATGTATATATTATTGTATGTATCTGCTTTTTTATTTTTATCATGTATATTGCTATTGCACCACTTACGTAGTAATCTTTTCCTTCACACCATTGGTTGCCTGGAAGAGATCGCTATGAAGCGATAAGGCCGCCAAATTGTGCACGTCATAAAATTTTGTATCCTTTGTGACTTTTGTGTATCCTATTTGTGGTGGACAGTAAAAGTATATATATTCATTATTCGACGGTAAATCGCCAACTGGTGGTGACCGTAGTACAGTATGATTAGTTTTGGTTCAATTGGTTTCGACGACCTCTATGGAGAAGTGGCACACCGCGGTTTTCATGGAGTCGACAGGTCTAGGACGGGTTCGTATCGCGGTCGGGTCATGTAGAGAACACTTTTTCCACATTATCTCGGGTCTGCGTGTTTGTGGTGACTTCGTTCTTTCTGATTCCATAACACATGTGCTTAGCTTAGGTTAGCTTTGTGATCGGAGCAATTTATGTGTTGCTGTCCCTGTCTATGCATGAAGTGTTTTTTTTTTATTTTTATCATGTATATTGCTATTGCACCACTTACGTAGTAATCTTTTCCTTCACACCATTGGTTGCCTGGAAGAGATCGCTATGAAGCGATAAGGCCGCCAAATTGTGCACGTCATAAAATTTTGTATCCTTTGTGACTTTTGTGTATCCTATTTGTGGTGGACAGTAAAAGTATATATATATATATATATATATATTCATTATTCGACGATAAATCGCCAACTGGTGGTGACCGTAGTACAGTATGATTAGTTTTGGTTTAATTGGTATCGACGACCTTTTTTATTTATAGAGAAGGGAGGCAAAAAGCATGAACATGAACATCCGCAATACCAGAGGTATAGCAGATGCGTTACCGGCCTTTGAGTACCTCTATGGAGAAGCGTACGGGTGGTAGATACCGATGAGTTGTTTCAAAACTTATGAACAATTCATATCGTTGGCTTGGACATGAATACGGCGACGGGCTCACCACCTGTCACGTTGTCCCGAAAATATCTTCGGTGGAAGGAGAGTTGAAGGGACTTAATTGTCAAGACCAGACCTCTGTCTACCCCTGTATTGGGAATTGCGTGAAGATATTTATTTATTATTATGTATTTTATTGTTACAATAACATTAAACAATTAGAAAGTAAAAAATCAGCTTAACCGCATCGATGTTGTTGTTCTTATTTAGTTTTATTTATTGCTCTGTATGCAAAAGTCGCGATATGTCTGTATACGTCTGGTTGGGTGGTCGAAATTTCGAGTCTAGAGACCCGAGTTCGATCCTCTGGTGGCAGGCTTGTACCAGTGGGTTTTTTCAAAACTTATGAACAATTCATATCGTTGGCTTGGACATGAATACGGCGACGGGCTCACCACCTGTCACGTTGTCCCGAAAATATCTTCGGTGGAAGGAGAGTTGAAGGGACTTAATTGTCAAGACCAGACCTCTGTCTACCCCTGTATTGGGAATTGCGTGAAGATATTTATTTATTTATATTTATATTTTTATTTTACTCTGTATACAATAATTCAATGCGTTTTTGATTAAGTGCTCTATAACACTCCACACTGCAGTGCCGAGGAAATCAAATCGTGAAATTCTTCTACGATTGCACTTAAATAAACTGCCTGGTGACATGCGACGTATTACAGATTGATTATTTAACAAGCTTTGCTTAATAAAAGAGTAGGAAGAAGTAAGAAGAGTAGTAAAGAGGGCGTTGGTAGTGGCAGACTAGTTGTAATGGATCAATTTATAGATTCCATAATACGCGAAGTCACGATAGCCGAGTTGTTGGGTGGTCGGAATTTCGAGTCGAGAGACCCGAGTTCGATCCCCAGGTGGCAGTACCAATGAGTTTTTCAAAAACTTATGTACGAATTTCATCGTTGGCTTGGACATAAAGGCGGCGACGGCTCACCACCTGTCACGTTGTCCTGAAAATATCTTCGGTGGAAGGAGAGTTGAAGGACTTAATTGTCTAGACTTGACCTCTGTCTACCCCTGTATTGGGAATTGCGTGAAGATATTTATTTATTTATATTTATATTTTTATTTTACTCTGTATACAATAATTCAATGCGTTTTGATTAAGTGCTCTATAACACTCCACACTGCAGTGCCGAGGAAATCAAATCGTGAAATTCTTCTACGATTGCACTTAAATAAACTGCCTGGTGACATGCGACGTATTACAGATTGATTATTTAACAAGCTTTGCTTAATAAAAGAGTAGGAAGAAGTAAGAAGAGTAGTAAAGAGGGCGTTGGTAGTGGCAGACTAGTTGTAATGGATCAATTTATAGATTCCATAATACGCGAAGTCACGATAGCCGAGTTGTTGGGTGGTCGGAATTTCGAGTCGAGAGACCCGAGTTCGATCCCCAGGTGGCAGTACCAATGAGTTTTTCAAAAACTTATGTACGAATTTCATCGTTGGCTTGGACATAAAGGCGGCGACGGGCTCACCACCTGTCACGTTGTCCCGAAAATATCTTCGGTGGAAGGTGGGTCAAAGGGACTTAATTGTCTAGACTTGACCTCTGTCTACCCCTGTATTGGGAATTGCGTGAAGATATTTTTTTTTTCATAATACGCGAGTTACCCAAGTCCGATCGTAGGGCCGGTATTAATGAAAGGAGATACTTTTTTCAATAAAACTGACTACAAAAGTCACTTGTATCGCCAGTTTTAAGACTCCATGAAGTAATTAGTTCATGGGGTGGTGTATACGCTTCTACATCAAAATCCCAGTAAATGTGTAGTCTGCCTATTAAAAATCAAACTCGACTAAAAATCGACTTTAAAAATGTTGCTTACTTTAGAATCAGAGAAATGTACGTGATATCCTTATCTATCTATTTAACTATTTATTAAACCAGATATTAATCAGGTCTAGATATAATAACTAAATGGATAACGTACCTGACCAGTTGCGCGGCTGTTGTTGCCACGAAAGAGCATTGGTCGTGAGGGCATCGTCTCTCGACGGAAGAGCAGGATGACTCGTGATGAGACAAAGTATCCCTGGAACATGAGAATAGTTAACTTGTAACGCCAGTTACTAGACTCCATAGAGTAAGTAATTCATTCATGGGGTGGTATATGCCAAATCCCTGTAAATGTGCAAAGCATGTCTATTAACAGGAAAAACACGCAATTCCCAATACAGGGGTAGACAGAGGTCTAGTCTAGACAATTAAGTCCTTTCGACCCACCTTCCACCGAAGATGGTTTCGGAACAACGTGACAGGTGGTTAGCCCGTCGCCGTCTTTATACCCCAGCCAACGATATAATTCGTACATAAGTTTTTAAAAACCCATTGGTACGAGCCAGCCACCTGGGGATCGAACTCGGGTCTCTTGACTCGAAATTACGACCACCCAACCACTCGGCTATCGAATGGTTGGGTTAATGTTACTTTTAATGAATGTCACGTTGTCCTTATCTAACAAAAAATATCTTCACACCATTCCCAATACTGTAGACAGAAGTCTAGACAATCAAATCCATGCTATCATCATCGTTGTTGTCCCTAAATCTGTATATTATTATTTATAAAGACAAAAAGTTTCACTGCTACATAACAACATGAATGAAGCCGTTATACATGTAGAGCGTTAATATCGAGTGTAATATGAAAACATGCAAATGTTATCGTTGACTTTGAGACAATAGCTGACGGCTAGGAGTCGAGTGACCGCTGCCGAGCTGCCTCCGCGTCAGGTCTAGGAGGCGAGGTGACAGGGCGCGGCGCGGATCGATGCCGAACTCGTTATTAGGGCGACAGCCTTTGACGACGTCTCGGATGGTACACGCTACGGGAGAGTCCGTTTGAGAAAAAAATTGCTAACGAAAATAATAAATATTGTTATACTTTTTTTGGCCAAGAGAATTCGCGTCTTTTGCGTAAATAGTTTAGAGTGCGGACAACATGTATTGTCGTAGGTTCGGGCTCGACTTTCGACTATTGCCGTGTACCACTCCGGAGACAATAATTGCAGCTTAGTTGGAGTTGTTAAAACGTATACAAGGAATGTTATTTGGCATTGCTAGTATTTGTTTTAAAAACTATATCTAGGGCGTTATGTTTTAGCGTAAGAATATCCATTACTTTTCTTCCCATGGGTGTCGTGAGACGGAAGAGCCCAAAATGTCAATGGCAACCGATGTAAGGCTGGATAATCATTTAAAAATATTCCCAACCAAAATTCAGTAGACCGGCGACGGGCAGCAGCGTTTAAGGTGCGAAGTGATTGATAATGTGATCGCATATCCTCTAGTCAAGCATGAGAATTATGGCCAACCCTCCCTTATGGGAAAGGCCTTTTTGAACTTTTATAGACAGGTATATCCGTGAATGTAACTCTGTTTGAGGCACAAGTTCGTAACGCTATTAGAATGCAGTTACTCGTGTACTTAAAGATGGAATAAACGAATGGATAAGTAGAAATGGAAAGTCACAGGGAATCCTAATTTGGTACTAAATGATGTGTGAGTTTATTTGATTATTATTAATATGATAATTATAAATCTTGTCGCATAGATTAAATCCTGAAAATTTTTTAGCTAGTTTAGTAGGTTTGCGTCCCTTCGTTGTTTCCGAATCCATAACACAAGTGCTTTAGCTGCTTTGGGATCAGAGCAATGCATGTAATGTTGTCCCTATTCATGTATTTATTTTAATATATAAAATCGCTTCCAAATGCATTCTTTGCGAAACAGAAACGACCTTGAAGGTGCCCGCGCCAGGCTCTGCTCCGCGGACACGTGACTGACGGACGTCTACACACAGACAAACACACACACTAGCAAACATATACCACTGGGATATATACCCACACTAACGAAGCATTCTATGATACAACACTCAAGACATCGCGTGTGCAGCCTTATAAAAGATGGATAATGATTGATCGTCGCCGACATGTGAGAATGATGCGAGGAAATTATTGTTCTGTTTGTTTTTAGTGTCCTTCATGCCTTCAAAACTGAAATATTCTACACACGATAACTAAACTCTAAGGAATTAATAAAAGTAAATAAATATGTTCTCGCCAATACAAAGGTACATAGGGGTCTAGACAAACAAGTGGTTTCCCCCCCTCCACTGAAGATATTTTTGAGACTACGTGACAGGTGGTGAGATCGTCGGCGTCAAAACTGCAATATTCCACACACAATATAACTCTAAGGAATTTATAAAACTAAATAAATATCTTCACGCCATTCCCAATACAGGAGTAGACAGAGGTCTAGATAATCAAGTCGTTTCGACCCACCTTCCACCGAAGATATATTGGGGACAATGAGTTATGTGGTGATCCCGTCCCCATCTCGATGCTCAAGCCAACGATATAATTCGTAGTAATGTTTTAGAAAAACCCTAAGCAATTATATATATATATATATATATATATATATATATATATATATATATATATATATATATATATATATATATATATATATATATATTTCTACCTATTGATTATTATATAAACACGCATTGTACGTGAACACCTTTTAACTGTCAGTTAGAATTAGTGATTGGTCATTACAGTCATAATAATGTTTTTTAAGTTTTATATATGTATGTATGTATATGTATATTTATGTATATATGTGTGTATTTATGTATATGTATATATATGTATATATGTGTGTATGTATGTATATGTATATATATTATATTTATTATTTGTATTAGTATTTTATATTGCATCTTTATTTTCGTTAGGTCCTATATTGATTTTCTTTTTCTGTAACCCAGTTTAAAGCACCTTAACAATACTTCTCCACGCCTCGGGTTGACTGGCAGAGAATGCCTAATGGCATTAAGTCCGCCCTTTGTATAACTTTCTTTGTGAGGTTTGCAATAAAGTGTAAATAAATAAATAAATAAATTATCGTTGAGGGGGCAGCCAGAGAGAACAGGTCACAAGTGGTTCTATTATTTAATACTTGGTGACCTGTTCTCTCATAGATACATAGATGGGGACAACGTGACTTACATTGCTCTGATCCCAAAGTAAGCAGCTCAAGCACTTGTTTATAGGATAAGAAACTATCAAGTTACCATAAACACGCAGACCCGAGAAAGTGCAGAAAAGTGAATCGGTGAACGCCACTCGTCCACGAAGGTCGTAAATTCTTCATTTTCATATTATATTCATCATCCACGTGTATACCCGGGTTGTACTTTTAACCCTTCCCCCATTCAAGCATTCTTTGCTCACGTGGTCTTCGAAAGTTAATCTCGTCGACGTCGACCCCTTTTATTGTTATCTTTCGCGCTGTAGGTATATACCATTCGGTCTTCACTCATTCGCTCAACGTGCCCAAACCATCGAAGCATGCCCTTGTCAATTTTAGTGATAAGACCTTCATTCAAACATGCCATATTGACAATCTCTTCGTTTCGTTTTCTGTCGGCCATTCTGATGAATGCATGGTGTGTCTATTCTCATATACGAAGTTGTTTGTTCGTAATGTTTAAGAGCACTTCTTTTGAAGCCAGGTGGTAGGCTTAAAAATATGTATGATTTATATCATTAGCTTGAACGTAAGGAAGGCAACGGACTGTCACGTCGTCCCAAAAAATTGTTTCGGTAAAGGTCGAAAGGGCTTAATTGCCTGAACTTCTGTTTATGTTAGTAATTTGTGTTATTAGAAATAGCGATAAGATAGTTTTTAAATAAAAATTAAGAAATTAAGGAACAAAACTATTTATCTTAAATAAGAGTGAGATGCTTTTTAAAATCTTTTATAATATCTAAAAATTGTCACGGAATGAACGTCACGATAGCCGAATGGTTGGGTGGTCGGAATTTTGAGTCAAGAGACCAGAGTTCGATACCCAAATGGCAGGCTCGTACCAATGGGTTTTAAAGAAAAAACTTATGTACGAATTTATCGTTGGCTTGGACATTGAGACGGACTCGCCACCTGTCACGTTGTCCCGAAAATGTCTTCGGGGAAACGTGGGTCGAAAGGACTTAATTGAATACACCTTCTCTACATTTGTAATGAAAATAGCGTGAAGATATTTATTTAACAAAATATTTATGTCATTTCACACCTGCTGCGTCTACCATGGTGGGGAAAGACACCGTGGAATAATTGAAATCTTCCACGAACCGCGTGTAATGACTTTGACGACACACCGATGCCGTTTCCCAACTGTCATTTGTCAGCTGACCGTCAGCCGTCGGCCGATTAACGTGTACACCGGATACTACGAAAACTCGAATTCGAATCAACTTATCGACATTCTCCTATAAACATTTTTAACTAAGATGGTCATGAAAGGAAAACTCTATGAACAGGGTTATTATAAATCGAAAAAACCCCATGGGAATAAGGTGACCGCACCCCAGCCTTTTTCTTGACAAAAAAGCTTAATATTGCATTAAAATAAAAATAAATAAATATCTTCACGCAATTACTAATACAGGGGTAGATAGAGGTCTAGTCTAGACAATTAAGTCCCTTTGACCCACCTTCCACCGAAGATATTTTCGGGACAACGTGACAGGTGGAGAGCCCGTCTCCGCCTTTATGTACATGTCGTACATAAGTTTTTGAAAAACTTATTGGTACGAGCCTGCCACTTGGGGATCGAACTCGGGTCTTTTGACACGAAATTCCGACCACCCAACCACTCGGCTATCGTGACTTAATATTGCATCGCTATCGAAAAGATGTATAACCCACAAAGAGGATACGTATGAAGTTTCTTTTATCTGTTTCTTCTCCGTTATAGGAACCTAATTACTTTTGTAAGGAAGTGGTAGATTAAAAAAAATACTAGACATGAACGAATTTGTTTATTCTAAATTTCACTATAGCCGAGTGGCGCTTGGAACTCCAGTCAAGAGATCCGAGTTTGATCCACAGGTGATGAAAAATGTTTTCGGTGGAAGGGGGGTCGAAAGGACTTAATTGTCTAGACCTCTGTCTACCCAGTATTAGTAGTGGTGTGAAGAGGACTAAATTATTTGAATTATTAGATCATGTGATTTCTTTTATCTTCACTCTTTCCTATTACCTGATAATTTTTAAGATAGTTAATTGACTCAGGCGTTACTTTGCGCAAATTCATTGTAAAGTTATTATTGAAAAAATTACTTCGCAACCCGACCGCAGAGTCTACTCGCTTGATAATGCCTTGTTTTGAGGCGAAACACGTGTCGCGTTTTCGGTATTACCTGATAATTTTTAAGATAGTTAATTGACTCAGGCGTTACTTTGCGGAAATTCATTGTAAAGTTGTTATTGAAAAAATTACTTCGCAACCCGACCGCAGAGTCAAAGTAGACTCTACGATGAGCGACCGCAGAGTCTACTCGCTTGATAATGCCTTGTTTTGAGGCGAAACACGTGTCGCGTTTTCGATGGTGGTATATGGTACCTGGTTTGAGTGTACTGGTGGTGGTGCATACAGTGGAATTAGTGCATGCATCTGTGGGAGGGAGGGTGGTGCTCTTCTTCTCTTCGGACCAGGTAACATATACCTTTTTATATTTGCATGCGGAGGGTTGCGAAGTAATTTTTTAAATAACAACTTGATAATTTTTAGTCATTTCGGTTCACTTTTCATGATTACTGGGAAATTGTAACACTACAAAGCCAACGCTACAAATAGTAAATAAGTCGGAAAAAAAACTAATCGGAGCCTACCCCCTGGTGGTCAAACTCTGGTGTACGTAGTAGCTCTTCAAGATGTCAACAATACATCGCGAGGTATCGTACTACCTAAGTATAGTACCTACCCCTTTCTTCCCAGGGTCGCATAAGAGGCTAATAAGGAAGAAGCCTTAAAGATGGCGTTGGCTACAGACAGATGGCGAAAAGTCTTGGAAAAGCCATTGGCTGCCTATACATGGCGGGACATCTTTGTCAAAAATGTCAATACAAAATTCAGCAGACTAACGGGTTGTAGGGTGTACGGTGCGAGGTGTCTGATACGAGATACTACGTACGTACGAGGTGCTATTATGGAAAACCTCCATTACGCGAGAATCTAATGTCGTATGTAGAAGTAAATATGTACACTAACTTCTATTTATTTATTTATTTTCATTTTATCTACAATACTAGCAATGCCGAATAACATTACTAGTATTCCTGTTAACCACTCCAATTAAACTGCAATGCTTGTGTCTGGAGTTGGTTTACGTCAATAGTCGAATGGCGGGGCCCGAACCTGCGACTTCATTTTTCGCAGTCCGCACACTAAACCATTAGGCTTTTGCCGCTCTATACAATATTTAGCTTAATATCTTACTTATTATTATTTCGTAAAAAGTCACGATAGCCGAGTGGTTGGGTGGTCGGAATTCCGAGTCAAGAGAGACGAGTTCGGTCCCCAGATGGCGGGCTCGTACCAATGAATTTTTCAAAAACTTATGTTTAACGAATTATATCATTGGCTTGCACGTTGTCCCGAAAATATTTTCGGTGGAAGGTGGGTCAAAGGGACTTAATTGTCAAGACTAAACCTCTGTCTACCCTTGTATTGGGAATTGCGGGAAGTTATTTTTTTATATTACTTCGTTTGGAAATCGATATTATCAATCGCATATACTATCACTACTAGTTTTAGATCTTTTATGATAAAAAAAATCAAGTCAAGTTTCGTTCCCAGGTGTTGGCACGTACCAATGAGTTTTTTTTTTTCAAAACTTATGGTGGCTTGGACATAAAGACAGCGACAGGCTCTCCACCAGTTAAGTTGTCCCAAAAAATGTCTTCGGTCGGTCAAGTACTCAATTCTCTAAACCTCTGTCTACCCCAGTTTTGGGAATGGTGTGAAGATATTTTACTTCATCTTTTTAATTATAATGCAGTTTAAGGATTATGATATATACGATGTATGTGTTGTAGAAGTAGAGTAAGCTAACCTATAAAACGAGGTTATAGTCCATCTGGTAACACTTGCAAATCATTACAAGTCGAGACTAAAATGTATGTCATTTTGGTTTCTGCGGACCGAAAAGGAATGCCTGTGATTACTCGGCCTCTCTGATTTCTGCCACCGGAACACAATAGTTGTTACACAGCTATTCGATGGCAGCAATAGTTAAAAGTGTGGCACTGACCTCTACATATCCTATTCAGAAAAGGAATCTACTACCTTTGAGAGGTCAGAGGTCTAGTCTAGATATTTACACCTTCCACCGAAGATATTTTCGGGACAACGTGACAGGTGGTGAGCCCGTCGCCGTCTTTATGTCCAAGCCAACGATATAATTTGTACATAGGTTTTTTTCTGTATGAAGCGTCTTAACATTATAGAAAAATGTGAATACGAGCTAGAGTGAAGGCCACTGTATTAATGGTTCATTGATTCTTCGCCTAGCTCACGTCAAAGTGTTTCTTGGGTCACGTCATCGATCTCGAGGACAATGACCCTAGAACCGCCTTTATAACTTCTAAAGGAATCCTAACGAAACACCATGATTTATCGCTCTAAACTTCCGTCATATTGCGGTACTCCCTACCTTATCCGCAACCTACTTATCAAAGCGAATAAAACAATCAAATACTTTCATAACTTTGTTCGAATTAATGCTAATAGAGTGATAGATCGCCTCGTGCAAATGTCTGGTTATTGCATCGCAAACTTCCTCAACATTGAGTCGCATTGAATTGCATACATTATAGATCATCACGAAACATCGCCGACTAATACTGGAGAATTTAAATAATTCGCATTGGAAGCATGTTTCATGAGACATTTCTATTTGACGGTTTCCGAGACGTCAGCAGTTAACGTCTATACACCACGCGATTAATGAGTCTCCCACCCGGCGATGTCGCCACCATTTTATCGACAGTGTTTTGTTTAACGACAAATAATTGATTCCAGATGCTGTCGCCTCGAGAAGACGACGATGACGACAGTCATCTCTGCATCAAGTGCAACGCCACTATCGTCGGTCTCGAGAATTACATCAAGCATAGAAAGCATCGGTGCAACAAAACCAAACCTGAACCTAAGTCCGTTTTGCCTATCGATTCATTAGAACCAACTTACAGCCTCGGCGCGGACGTCTTTTTTCAATCTTTAGAACTACAAAGCAGTGTTAAAAAGACATCTCTATCCAGACTGACGCCACCTACTTCAATTTCGAAGCCTAATGTAGAAAGAAAAACCACTTTGTCTGTGGCATCCACTTCTAGGGAAGTTCCGAGGATAAGTCCCGTAGAAACTAACCTTAGAGGAGTGGATTGGATCGGTGGGCATAGCTTAAGGATAGGAAGCAATGAGGATAATCAAACAAAACTGATTAATGCCGTTGCTAGTATAAGTGGCAATGTAAAAAAAGATTTACAATCTACTTCTTACAGTATTGCAACTTTTAATGATTTTAAGGGTGACGATGATTCTGACGAATGTGAAGAATCAGATGAAGAAGACGACGAGGAAAATGGTAATGAAGGTAAATGGAAACCACCACCAAATTATACAGGTGGTAAATGGCGACCAGCGTCACCTGAAAACGAAGAATGGGACATCAGAGATGAACATACTGGAGGTAAATGGAAGCCTTTAACAATTACAGATAATAACCAACGTGAGGAAGACTATGACGCACCTCCACCTGAACACACGAAGGGTAAGTGGGTACCGGGAGCACCAGAAAAGACGCAAATTATGCAAACTACTTTACAAAGTAAAGGCTCTGTACAATATTGGTGCGGGCCCTGCAACAGACGTCTCGGCTCTAGAGCTATTTATGAAAAACATTTAATGTCGAACTTGCATATAAAAAAAGTTTTACCAGAGCACGAGTTGGAATTCTCTGGTCATTTGCGACCTATAAAAAACACAACAGAAAAACGATCAAGCCGGCCATCACGATTTGTTGATAATAGCATCTACTTACATCCTCAGAGAAAGGTAGATAAGGTTGCCGGTACAAAGATAGACATGAAAATTGAAAAAATTAAGAGGAAAAGGAAGCCCTGTTTTGTTCATTGCTCAGTTTGTAAGTCGAGGGTCAGACATAATTTGATGGGAAAGCATCTTATATCACACTACCACTTCAGAAAAGCAACCGATACACAGAGCCCCACTTACCAACAACTCGTTCTTGATAACATTGATGTTATAGTCCATCAGTCCCCTTTCCAGTGCAGTCCCTGTAGATTCTATACGAACTGGTTATCAAACTTTATGCAGCATTGGTCTTCCGATGAGCACAAATCTAAAACAGACTCAATGGAAGGTCGATACTGGTGTTCGTTTTGTAAATTCGAATGTGAATCTTCTGAAGATATAGTTGATCACATATCAGGCCCAGAACATAGCGAAGTCATTGCCGTTATCAACAGATCGATGCCAATAATAATCCGGAAGAAGACAGTTTTCAAATGTAACACGTGCTTAAAGGAATTCAGATATAACATGGAGATAAGACAACACTGTCGCCAGACTGGGCATGAGTTGTCACACACAGCAACCGACAATTATCAAGAATTACATAAATGCCAGCACTGTACTGAGAAATTTAAATCTTCATTAACGCTGGCTGCTCATTTGAAATCGAAACATAAGCAAAGGGCTTATTTATGTCTTGTGTGCTCCTTAACTTTTAAATCGTCAAGTGATGCGAAACAACATAGACAGACTTCAGAGCACAGGGTTCGTAGAAAAGTAATTCTTAGAGAGAAAGGTGTACCAATCAAAGACTTGAGCAAAAAATGTCCATATTGTACAGACAATGTTCGTCTTCCGAATATAATAGAACTCAAGAATCACATTCGGAGAGTGCATCCAAACATTAGGAAAAAGTATGTATATTCAAATATATTTCTGTAAACAGCAAATGGCATGCGAATTGACCGTAGTATTACAAAACAACTTACACCTTACATGCCGGTCACCAGTCTGGTTTGTTCTGATCTTATATTTTTAGAGATGTTCCTAATTCATGGGGTATTCAAGAGTTTTCCCGGTAAGCTCAACAATGCTATCGATATTTTAAAGTTTTGCAAAATTTTCTAAAGTAGCGAATTCTAAATTAAGTCGCTACACAAAAGTTTTATGGAACAAAAGTGTAAATTATAGCAGTAAATTGTGCTAGGATATCTTTTTTCTTTACTTTAAATATCTGTTCCAGATGCTACAAATGCGGAATGTCTTTCGTACTATCTCAAGAAGTAACACGACACGTCAGATCTAAAGCTTGCCAATACCAAAGCGCCAGCTCCTTAACCGCTCCAATTATTTGGAACTGCAGCCAGTGTCTGTTCACGACGGATTCTCAAGCGGAATGTTTCTTCCATGAAATTCTACACTCTCCTTCTATAGCTAAGACTATCAAAGGTGACTCCGGGAGAGTGGTGGAGAAGTATAACTGTCCCCTCTGTCCAAAGTTCTTCACTAAGGCCTCCTTGAGGTACCATTTGAAACGACACACCTTCGAGAGACCGTACGCTTGCAACACATGCGGTGCCAACTTCACGAGACAGAGCAGCCTGACAAATCACTGGAGAACTGAACACGGGAATGCGTCAGTGAAACAAGCCCAAGAACAGTCGATTCAAAATCTATCTAAGGATACGAGTTCCACCGACTTTAAGTGTGGTCACTGCAGGAAGAAATTTAATAATAAGTAAGTGCAACTATATTTATACGTAACGGTCTCTAAATATCCACTGCAGGGCGTAGGCCTCTCGCCAGTCTTTGCAAGCGGATTTGTGAGCGCAATACCTGACAACGCGCACCTCAGATGCTGCAGCCCGTTTGTTAAATGTTAGTTTAGTTCTTCTTCATGGTTATACATCTTTTGGTAGCCAATTATTTTTCCAGTGCTTTTCTTTTAGCCGGCTCTTACGACAGCCCACGGGAAGAAAGAGAGTCTCGTAAGACAAATAAATGTGTAAAAGGAAACAATAATTTATTGATTTAAGTATGCACTTTTTAGTGTTCAGACGAGTCACGGATGAGTCTCGGCGGCATAGTTCGTCCGAAATAGACGTCGCATCACAGCTTCGCCGTCAGCATCAATTGAAAAGAGCGACGAGTGCGCGGCGGATGCGCTCGTGTCTCACGTCACACAACTCCTTCACAAATATCGGGAAACATTCATAATTTGACGCGCGCGCTTTGATAGTGCGCCGGCGCGACGTTCTCTCGCCGCCCGCTGTGTTGCCAGCGCTGACGTTTTTATACCCGACTGTAATAAACTTTGCCTACCGTCCCGTATTTCGAGCGCGAAGATCAAAATATTAGCGCGTCTGAAAGAGATGGGGCGGCATTTAAATTTTATTGTACGCACGTGTTCCGTTTGTAACGGTTGAAGCTTACAGGTCGATGTGATTTGTAGTTGCCAATTTGGCGATGTTTTATGCAGTTTATCGGCCTCGAGCTTTGTTGTTTTATTTAATATCAGCTCAAAATATTCGCATTATTTAATTTGAGTTCGTGGCCTCTTTTTTATGTACCGCTTAAACCGTTGAAACAACAAAAAGTCCCTCTTTATATTTGAATCTAATCAAAGTAACTATGAACAGACTGCTGTAGAGGATGGTATGCTGCAGAAATAGGGTAACTATCCGCCAGGTCGGGTGTTCGCAAGATAGAGAGTATATCTTCTCCTCCTATGTCTTATCAGTTTTTGTACATATACTTATAATCGCGAGGACTTCGATAGCGCGATGTAGAATGTTGTGTTTCTTGAATTGCCGCCTTTTGCGAGCTTCTACACAGATGTCGCCACAACTCTAATAAAAAAGTTTACGTGTGTGTGTTTGCGTGGAAGTGAATTTAAGCGGTAAAATACAGAAGAAAACGACGAGTGCAACCATTCACCAGATTTAATTCGAACCACAAACCGCATGAGTCAAGACGAGGCGGCCATTATCCGAACTTTCATCGTCTCCAGAACATTGTAAAGCCATTGAGGGCGTCTAATGCCGCTGATGATCCAACTTGTGTAATATCTTATGCATTATTGCGACGCCAACTTGCATTAATGCAGTCGAGACTCTAACGCGTTCCATGTTACGGGAAAACGGATGCACGAAATGTCAGCATGTTATCCAGCTAATGATTTTAAATATGTATTGACAGGTTTTATTACGAAATTACGATTTGTCGAAGTTAATTAATGAGAATCGGAAAGTTATAGGCACTATAACGCTCCTATTCATAATTCTACTAAAATTTTCAAGAAATATCCTCTCTGCAAGTGTTACCCCAGAAGTATATAAAAGGGCTTATTTCGTGTACCGTAAACATATATATTTTTAATATATATATTATTTTGCTTTTAACGCAAGTTCAAATTGCAGTGGGCCAACTGTGACATAAAGAGCTTTATGATCTCTTTATTACGTCCTGCGCTAGCGTCTCTACTACAGCTGTATCTAGGACGATCTTTCTTAAGCAAGAGATGATATCACAATATTGCAGGAAGTCTATGTATACAAACCGGTGGTTCAAGATGTTAGAGAATTCTTGAAATTAACTCTTGTGATGATGATGGTGAATTTAAATTGATACATTTTCCACATGCCCGGTGTTGTTTTAAAACATTGAAAGAAAATTGTTGAATGGGCAGGGTTCGTAATACTAAATGTTCGTAACTAATTCCATGCAAACTGGGGTAGGCAGAAATCTAGTCATCGTCTTATCGACCCAATCCTCACCGAAGTGAATTGGGACATCGCGACAGGCGGTTATCCTTTTGCCACCTTAATATCCAACGGTACAATATTTATATATTAACATATACAAATATTTATTCATTCATATTCGGCACAAATGCTTGCCCCCAGTACACGAACCTGCAACATTGCATTTCGAAGGCATGGTCGGTACTAAATGGTTATCGGGTCCTCAAAAATAGCAGCTTCAAATAAAATCAATAATAAATATCTTCACGTAATTCCCAATACAGGTGTAGTCAGAGGTCTAGTCTAGACAATTAAGTCCCTTCGATCCACCTTCCACCAAAGATATTTTCGGGACAACGTGACAGGTGGTGAGCCCGTCGCCGTCTTTATGTCCAAGCCATCGATATAATTTGTACATAAGTTTTTGAAAAACCCATTTACCAATGGGGATGCCATCTGATTAAATTACAGCTTTAAAAAAAAGTCACGATAGCCGAGTGGATAGGTGGTCGGAATTTCGAGTCGAGAGACCCGAGTTCGATCGCCAAGTGGCAGGCTCGTACCAATGGATTTTTTCAATACCTATGTACGATTCATATCGTTGGCTTGGACATAAAGACGGCGACAGGCTCACCATCTGTCACGATGTCCCGAAAATATCTTCGGTGGAAGGTGGGTCAAAGGGACTTAATTGTCTAAACTAGACCTCTGTCTACCCCTGGATTGGGAATTGCGTGAATATATTTATTTATTTATTTATTTATTTTTTAAATTTCCAATTCTAAATCATGGGTGTGTGGTTGACGTTGTTTGATCAGTGGTTATCAGTTTTTATTATCATTTATTTATGCTACTTTATGAGTGTTACATTTTATTAGGCGTAATCCCTCTGGTTGTTCTTGGAGAGGGATTGCAAGGAATTGTTGAGTCACGATACCCGATCGAAGAGACTTAATTGTCTAGACTAGACCTCTAACTACCCCTGTACTGGAAATTCCGTGTTTTTCCTGTTACCGGGCATGCTATGCACATTTACAGGGATTTCGTACTAACCACCCCATGAATGAGTTACTTACTCTATGCAGTCTAGTGACTGGCGTACTGTCTGTCCTCATGTTCCAGGGATGCTTTGTCTCATCACGAATGATGAATGAGTTACTTACTCTATGCAGTCTAGTAACTGGCGTACTGTCTGTCCTCATGTTCCAGGGATACTTTGTCTCATCACGAATCGTCCTGTTCTTCCGTCGAGAGACGATGCCCTCACGACCAATGCTCATTCGTGGCAACAACAGCCGCGCAACTGGTCAGGTAAGTTATCTATTAGTAATTATATCTAGACCTGATTAACAATCTGGTTTAATAAATAGTTAAATAGATAGATAAGGACATCACGTACATTTCTCTGATTCTAAAGTAAGCAACATAAATAAAGCACTTGAGTTATGGAATCAAGAAAAATTAAGGTACAAATAATAATACCCAGACAAGGTTTTCAACATAGACTGGTCCGAAAATCGAACCCGGACCCTCGGGGCTAGTAAGGACCATGAACTCCGGTGTGTGCGCCACTCGTCCACAGGCGTCGTCATAAATAAGAACAATGTCACATAAATTTCTCTGAGCTAAAGTAAGTAGCTGATAGCACTTGTATTATGAAATCAAGAACAACAAATGTACTACAAACACACAGACCCGAGACCATAAGAATAAGTGGTTTTCAACATTCACCCGTCCGAGAAACAAACCCGGGACCTGAGACCTTGAAAACCGGCAGCACAACCAAGGTCCACGGTCCAAGGTCTGCTTCGCCATATAACTATATATGTATGTAGTAAAACCTGTCCAATTCCGTTTGACGAGTTGCGCTGAAAATCTGTGTTGTGTCCGCCCGCAACTCATACTGAGCGCAGACCCTTCTGTTGCTGAACTGGAATGTCGCTAATGTAATTTTCTTTCTTTAAAAATTATTTTTTCTTTAAAAATAAATATACAAAAACCTGATTAGTGAAGAATTTTTCTCCATACCGGGGTAGACAAAGGTCAAGATAATTCAGCTTCGTCATAAAGAGCTTATTTCGGACAACGTGACAGATGATTTCTTAGTTACCATGTCAACTGTACAATATAATTAGATAAATGTTTACATCAATGACTACAGTACAAACATTCACATACAAATGTTTGCCACTAGTCGCATTCGAACCCGCAACCATAAAGGAGTTGCGGGTTCCATAAATGCTTTGTTGTAGTTTCAGCTATCGAGGTCTCGCAGTGGCGAACAATGAGTGTTATTTTTAAAGGTAGCGATATAACTTCTAAGGCTGGCTTATCCTCTTACAACACTCGTACCCAAAGAGTGAAGATGAAGAAGAAGAAAGATTCCATAGACTCGCCGAAGTTATTCGGCGACTGTTATTTGTGGAAACAATTAAACACTATGCTCTGCACTGAACTATTATTAACGCGATGACTAATTTAGTATATTTTGAAAATTTACAGTAACATTGGTAATTTTATTACAGCGCCATCTAATGGTATACACTGTAACTAGCTAGTAATCGTTTCAAAGTTCTGCACGCTTAACATTTGAATTGCTGTTTTTAAATTCGTAATTTTATTACAGCGCCATCTATCGGCTTATATTGTAATTAACAAGTAGCCTTTATGTATTATGCCAGTGATGTAACTATTGAAGACCATACACTAAGTATTGAATACTTTAAATACGGAACAGTAAAATTTAAATAATAAAGATCATTAAATGTCTTCCTAAATGTGATCTAAATGTTTTTCGAGGCTATAAAATTTAAAATACTAAACTAATGACTAGACGATAAGTTCAAAAATAAATGCCGGTTTGTTTCAACAAAATATCATTCTTGACATTGTTTTTATTACAGGCATCGTCGAGCTCACGGCGAGAATATAAAAAATCACAAATGTCCGCTTTGTCCGTTCGCCAGTGACCAGACGAGCCACATGAAGAGACATATGCTATGCCATGAGGGTGTCAAACCTTATGCATGCCCCCATTGTCAATTTACATGTGGCAGCTTAGTAAGGAATTTTCAATGTACAAAGAATACTTAGCGGGCTGAAAAAGTCCAGAGCAGGACTTAGTGTATTTGTCGTAATCGCCACTTTTGGCACCTCGAATCTGAGAGGCAAGAGTTTGCAAACAGTGATTGTACTTTAAGCAGAATGAACTGAAATAACAATAAAAATTCGTTAGTTTTATTTAAAATTTAAAACAAAGGAGATTCAGTCTACCAATCCGCACTCAGATGATACAAAGTGGATTTTAATTTTGCATCGATCATCATTATTATAACCTGCAGCCTCTAATAAACAATATCGAATAATAAATAATTTGGAGATATACTTGCAATTACGCATTCCAAGTTTATGCCTTCAGATTATAAATAATTTTATATAATTTTTATTTCAGGAGAACCTTCGCAAGCATGTGCTTAAAAGTGGACGACACGAAGGATTACATTTGTATAAATGTCCGGATTGCGAATATCAGACAAACATGGCCACCGAGCTACGTACGCATTTTACGACCTTACATTCCGAAAAGTATGACCAGAAAACTGCCCTGGAAGCAGTCAAGACACATCTGATGAGGAACGTTAGAGGAGACAGAGAAACTGATTAAAAACATTTGAGGCCTTGTGTTGATGCATAATAAGTGCCATCTAGTGACAGTAATAGAAACTAGTAATTTACCAAACAATATGGTTCCGTGTAGCTGTCTGATGCTGAATGTCGTCACTAGATGGCAGTCTATTTTTCAAGTTATTTTAATTTTTAGATGCTTTTGTGTTCATGTTGTTTGTAAAATAGTCTTAGAAAATAAACATGCGAAAATAATGACGACAATAATTTAAGAAATACTTCACTCGTTGAATTTAGATTTGCGTCGGAGATTTTATGCTATGGTAACACTATGATCTTGCATTGCAAATGTCAAATCGCGAATACGGTCTAAAATACAATGCAATCGACTAAAAACCAGAGCGAGGGAAAAATTTATTAGAAGAGGAAGGACTGTTTCGGTGTAGAGCGCACGTATTTAGTGTTGTTTATGAATTTAAAACTACGAAACGTGTTTTATATCGTATGACTATTGAGCTATTGTGAAAAATAATGTTGATTATAGTTACGTAACAGTATATTTTACGCTGTACAATTAACGACGATAAAATATGTTCATCGTTTAATTTGCTGTGCAAAATAAATTTGATGTGAATTATGTTTGTTTATTCCCACGTGTTGTGAATAGAAAATCGATTGAAGTTCCAAAATGTCGCTTAAGGTAAGTTATAATACTATATCTGAATAAAAAATCTTTCTTTTCATTTATTATTTACGTTTAAAACACCGCATTGCGCACTTGTTCGTATGCATGCCTTAGATATTATTTATTACTTGTTAAAAATACGAAAAATAATATTGCTTATAAAAAACTACTAAAATCGTTTTTAAGATTTTTTATGTGAGAAATTTATTTCGTATTCTATTCGATCTGCATAATATTTATATACGTAACAAACACAATATATACGTAATAACTAAATAAAAATAGAAGGTTCAGTGTACATAAAGTAAACATGTTACTGTTATTTTCGTAACTTTGAAGGTCAAGATATTAAACGGCAAATAACGTCGATGGCAAATGACAATGACATTGAACAGTCTTAATGCCAACAATAATTAAAATTTAATTAACATATTCGACACTAATGTTTCTATACTTTGTTCCAAACGACATCCACTATTTCTGCTTTATTGTTTCATATTTCTTTGCGTGCAAGAAGCGCATCGTATCTTTTGATTTCGGAACTGAGTGTGCAAACGAAATGCACCAAAGCCATGCAATAAGACAAACGGCTCTATACAGAGACACTGGATACATACTGAAACATGTTGTATTCAGACATAAAATGTGTCGCTATCAATCGTCTCGGAGTGTTAAAGCTATTAACTAAAAAAATATCTTCACGCAATTCCCAATATAGGAGTACACAGAGGTCTAGTCTAGACAATTGAGTCCCTTCGACCCACCTACCACCAAAGATATTTCCGGGACAACGTAACAAGTGGTTAGCCCGTCGCCGTGTTTATGTTCAGGCCAACGATATAATTTGTATATAAGTTTTTGTAAAACCTCTGTCTACCCCATTATATAGGGATCTAGACAATTAAGCGTAAAAATATATTTTAATAACAACGTACGTATAAAAAATATATGTCTAATTTGTACTTTAGCAAATTGGGGAAAATACCTTTAATATGATTTGTTCAACTAATACATATTTATCTAGACTCAAATATCTGAGACATAATTGCACTCATTTCACTTCGCGTGGGCGTTGTGAGAGACGACTACGAGAACAGCTTATAGAATAGTTTTGACTGCCGTATGATGGCGAGATACCTTCTCGAAAATATCAGACCAAATTTGAGACAGTTTTTAAGACAGTAGCGTCAAGATGTTCGGTACCGCGGTCGCCAATTAGCCTACCAAGCGTGGCGATTGTAATAATACGTCCCTTGTAGTAGCGGGCTATGTCCAGCTATTTTTTACTGGCAGTTATTTATGTTTGTATCGTACATACATACATACATACATGTATTTACTGAGCTTATATAGTTCTGAGTGTTTTTACTAGAGAACTTTGTCCCATCATTCTTCATAGACAATGTTTATTTTTTATATATTTATTGTAAAGATGTTAACAACAACGTTCTCTATTCGGAAATTAAAGTAATTTACTCACCAGTATTCTCAGAATTTAGACATTTTTAAATCCTTACAGTGGTAGAGCCACGCATCAGCTTTTGATTTTGCATGAATGGGCCGGCTCGACCGGGGAAGTACCACGACCTCACAGAATACCGGCGTAAAGTAGAAGTCTAACAAACTTCTGCGTTTCGTCTGGTGAGTGCAGGTAACCGGTGGCCCACACACCCCCCACTCAGGGGGGGCACTCTAAGGGTGGCAACGCATCTGCTATGCCTCTGGTATTGCGGGTGTTCATGGGATAATAGAGGTACAGATAATTACCTTTTACCGAAGACAGTTTTTGGGACAACGTGACAGGTGAGCCTGTCGCGCCTTTATGTCCTAGCAGACGATATAAATAGTACATAAGTTTTGAAAAAACTCATTGGTACGAGCCTACCACCCAGGGATCGAACTCTGGCATCTCAACCCGAATTACTTTTCCCCAACCATTCGGCTATCGTGACTGCTTACGGACAAAGTGACTGACTAAACTGAATTTATCATTCAATAACAACTAACAATGTTTTCATTTTTAATTTCGACTAAATTCCCTGATGCACTATGTTATAGTGTCTACACATGAGTAATGTCTAGACGTAAAAAACTTTTTGTTTTCTATATGTGCACCAAAATTAAATATCGGTCCAGTAAATTTGGAGAAAATTTACTGTGATTGACTGCCAGACGGACACACGAGAGTGATAGTGAATATAATAAATATAATGAAGGGTTCCGAGTTTTTACTTGGACGTACGGAACTCTATAACAGGATGAAAGGGCTCTCCATGTTAGTTTTAAATGAAAATAGAGAAATGCAGGAAACATTTTTCAGTTTTTTACGAAATGTCCGTGTTATAAATCCGTTGTACAAAGGACAAAGCACGTCGTAGTTTTGTCCACACGTTGACGTTTTGTTATTCTCAAATCTGCACGATACGACGCGTTTGTCTAACAGGGTAGGCAGATAGGAATAGTTAAGAACATCGGCTAGATACTGCCGATATCTGTCTGAATAATTTTGGTCTGGTATTTACAGGATAGCCATTACTACTTTTAAGGATTAGCTTCTTGCGACCTTCCACGGGAAGAAAGGTAGTGGTATATTTTTAGGCCGTCACCACCACGAAAAGTTACCTTTAAAGTATTTATGTTTTTATTTTTTTTTTGTATATATTTAAATAAATAAATAAATAGGAACAACATCACATACATTGCTCTGATCCCGATGTAAGTAGCTAAAGCACTTGAATTATGAAATCAGAAACAACGAAGGTACCACAAACACCCAGACCCGAGATAAAGTAGAAAATGTGTTTTTATTATTTTATTTATACAATTTAACACACACAAAGAAAGTACATTTAAAAAGGTTACAAATATTTTTTTTAGATTATACAATTGTATTTAAAAATGTTTCTCATAGGAGATTTAAAAAGAAACTTTTCCGGGAATGAGTATACAGGAACAAGGGTAATTAGATAAATATCATATACGTTTTCTACATTGACCCGTCCGGGAATCAAACCCGAGACCTCAGAGCTGGCGACAACATCGAAACCGATAGATAATCGATATTTTATGTACGAATTTGCAAATTTTAATTTGCTATTAAAAATTCGCAAACGTTGTTGCAAATCACCTGATATATTTACGCTAAGTTCAGATGGAACGAGGGTGGTTTCCATATTTAGCCGGCGGCAAGGCTTGCCACCGGTTTTTAAAACCAGTCCGTCCTGCTCCACGAGTCACTGAACCAAGAAATCATATGAAAAGGCCAGATTAACATTAGCTCAGTGATGCCACGGTTGTGTGCAAGTTATTATTATTATTTTTTTAAAACTTCAATGCATAAAGTTATATGGCGGATTGTTATTACTCTTTGGATTCTGGTTATATATTCTTTGGTGCTGTAAATGTGGACTTGACCTTGTTTATGAACTAAAATATAATATAATTGTGTACTTTATGAGAAAAAAATATCTACACACTATTCACAATGGACAGGGGTGGACCGATGACATTTTTTTGGGGCAAGGAGACAGGTAGTGAGTTCGTCGCCGCCTTTATGTCTAAGCCAACTATATAAATCGTACATAAGTTTTTGAAAAACTACAACTTGGGGATCGAACGAACTCTTGACTCGAATTCCGATCACCTTATCATATAAACTTTACTCCTAACCGTAAATAATACCCTGTGTTTTCTAGTATTTTCGCTTTACTCTGCCTGTCAAACACTGTATGTCTGTATTTTGTCTGTATTCACTCTGTCTATCTGTTTACATCAAAGAGCTATCCACTGACGTTAGCTTGAGCGCAAGATGGTTAAAGACGATAGTCCCGTATTTGCGGAGCGCATCCTGCTCTGTCTAGACTTAAACCGTTAAGATGCAATGCATTGTAACTTTTTTATTTCTTAACCTACAATTCTCATATCCAAGTAATTAAGAGGAAATCTTAGGGATTCAAACGTAGTTAGAATTCTAAGATTGATCAAATAATTAACAGTTCAGTTTTATTTACATTGAACAGTTCCGAAAATAAAAATGTATTTTATGACAATATTTCTAATTTTTGACGACATCCGACAACAAGTGTCGTAAATACCAGTTTTCAAGGTGTGCCCATCTCTGAGGGAACCTCAGTTTCGGTTCGATTCCCTGACGGGTCTATCGAGAAATACCACTTTTTCTTCATTTTCTCGAGTCTGGGTGTTAGTGGTGCCTTCTTTGTTTCCGATTCCATAGTGTATTATGGATTAGTTTTAATAGTTTAGCTGCTTGCCTTCAGAGCAATGTATATAAAATTTGTTCTTATGTATTTATTTACAGTCATTATTATTTACCACACACATCGCGTGTATGTAATGTACACTGACGTACCAGTTTCTGTATTAGGGGAGAGATCTCATTCCCACGTCCGTACCTTCCGCGATGTACGGGAATGTGGGTGTGCCAGATTATGGACTGTTATGTTCCGTGGCGACATAAATGACATTCTTAGTTACGTTCTAGAAGTCACGACAGTCAAGTGGTCGGGTGATCGGAATTCGAGTCAAGAGACCCGAGTTTGGTTTTTTTTGAAGCTTATGTACGAGTTATATCGCTGACTAGGACATAAAGACGGCGATAGGCTCAGCACCTGTCACGTTGTCTCAAAAAATGGGACAAAATCGTAAGGATTTAATTGTCTAGATTTCTGTCTAACACACTCTGGGGTTGACGTGAAGTAAAATTCTACGTAATATGACTGTCGTACGTCTTATATCGCTGATGATAAAATAGTTCGCACGACAACTTTGTCGTGTCTTTCCACCCTTGGGTGTCATAAAAGGCGACTAAAGGAAAAAGTTTAAAAATACCAATCTCTAATGTTAGGTGGCGGGATAACTATCACGTAAAATACCAGATAATCAGAGATCAAACAGTCAGGGGATGGGAAGCAGTGTCTAAGATGCGAGCTGTTTGGTCCTGCGATTGACAATCCGCTTGCCAAGCGTGTTTTGGCAAATTATCTGATAATGATTTACGCGAACACTACACATCTTAAATAAAACGAATTTCGGAGTACCCCTAACTAACTTTTCGGACTAACCCTATGGAGTAACTGGTGTTACAAGCTTGTGTTTGTCCCAGGTGTTAATATTATGTACATCAAATAATTTCTTAAATAAAACGATTTTCGGATTTTATCGCATTTTTTATTAGTTTTTAACAAACTACTTTTAACTTACCGATGTTTCTGGATGCTTTACAGCATCCTAGGTCACGGAGGGACTGAGGTCTTGAAGGTCCCGTTGTCATTGCTACCTTCGGTTACCGTCAAATAGTTTGCTAAAAACTAATAAAAGAACGTGATAAAATCCGAAACTCGTCGGAATTCCGACCACTCAACCACTCGGCTATCGTGACTTTTGAAATTAGAAATTAGAAAGATGTCCTGATTTTTATATTTATTATTATTTTAAAAAGTCATAACAAATGGAATTTATCTTTATTCCTTCCACTTTCTAAATTAATATGATATAAATAATGTTAATAAAGAAAAGCAAATCTTAAACTGGTGAATTTACATAAATATCCCCCTACTACTTTCTATAAGTTTATGGTTTACGGTTTATAGTTTAGCTAACCAATGGTTATGGGGCCAATTGCCGCGTTGGTAGTCGTTACAGTCGTTATCCTTGAAGAATTACGCGATACGCAATTTGTACGTCTCGTAACGTCTCTATGTAATTTATTTTGCTTATTTTGTTTCTTTTTGTTATATTTTCACGCCATTCCCAATACTTACAATTAAGTCTTTTCGACCCAGCTTTGAGCGAAGTGTTTTTCTGGGAAGTTTTTTTGGGACATCATAACCTATATATAGTGTAGCCCGTCACCGTCTCTTTGTCCAAGTCAACGATGTAGTTGTAAAAATATAAATAAAATTGGAGTATCTGTTTGTGATATTGAAATAACTGCTTTTTACTACATCTATATGAATATATACGGTTCGTACACCGATATAACTTTTTTTTTTAGAATTTTTCTCTGTCTGTCTCTTTGCTACGGCTATTCTCTGAAACGGCTGGACCCATTTTAACAGGCTCTTTCACTGACAGATAGCTAATATTATAAGGAGTAACTATAAGGGTCATATATAAATTATGAGGAGTAACATAATTAGCCACGATAGCCGAGTGGTTGGGTGGTCGGAATTTCGAGACAATAGACCCGAGTTCGATCCCCACTTGACAGGCTCGTACCAATGGGTTGTTCAAAAACTTATGTACGAATTATATCGTTGGCTTGGACATGAAGACGGCGACGGGCTCACCACCTGTCACGTTGTCCCGAAAATATCTTCGGTGGAAGGTGGGTCGAAGGGACTTAGTTGTCTAGACTAGACCTCCGTCTACCCCTGTATTGGGAATTGCGTGAAGATATTTATATTTATTTTTTATTTATTATATAATATAATTTGGATTCCGCTTTAAGTTGTTAAACCGCGGGTAAAGCCGCGGGGGCTGCTAGTCGTTTACAAAGTGCTTATTCCGATTTAGTATTATACTCTTGTCCGTTGGTTTAAACTAAACACTCCAGATATGCTGTCGACATTTCTAATTAGGGCCAACTTGGCATCATTTAACTGTAATTAGACGCTTGTACATAACTCTCGAAGGAATACTTAAGCCTAGAGTTTCTAAATAAACGTTTAATATTCTGTACTTTATATTACCAATTACATTTGTAAACTTTTTGTAAATAAATATAAAATAAATAAATATCTTCATGCAATTCCCAATACTGGGGTAGACAGAGGTCTAATCTAGACAATTAAGTCCCTTTGACCCACCTTCCACCGATCTCCAGGTGACAGGCTAGTACCAATGGGTTTTTCAAAAACTTATGTATGGATCACATCGTTGGCATGGACATAAAGACGGCTACAGGCTCACCACCTGTCACGTGGTCCCGAAAATATCTTCGGTGGAAGGTGGGCCGAAGGAATTTAATTGTTTAAACTAGACCTATGTCTACCCCTTTAATGGGAATTGCGTGAAGATATTTATTTATAAATAAAATAAATAAATAAATATCTTCACGCAATTCCCAATACAGAGGTAGACAGAGGTCAAGTCTAGACAATTAAGTCCCTTTGACCTACCTTCCACCGAAGATATTTTCGGGACAACGTGACAGGTGGTGAGCCCGTCGCCGCCTTTATGTCCAAGCCAACGATGAAATTCGTACATAAGTTTTTGAAAAACTCATTGGTACTGCCACCTGGGGATCGAACTCGGGTCTCTCGACTCGAAATTCCGACCACCCAACAACTCGGCTATCGTGACTTTTATATTTATTTATTTTAAGGAAATTATCCTTAGTCGCCTCTTACCTACGAGAAGAAATGTAGTAGTAAATTATTACGCCGTACCACACATCTCAGGGAGAATAACGTTCGCTCCAATCTCCGATCGGCCTTTAGGTGTGTCCGTTCCATTGCAGCATTACTATGTTTAGTTTAAACGGTGAAGTCATGTGGCTGATTGTTGCCGAGCCAATGTATTATGTCACTAACGATTTGATTAATGGACTCATTAGCAACCTATTACGCCACTGAATCCAGTACACAATTAAATAAAACATTTGTCAAACGGTCAGTGTATAAATTTTAGAGCTTTTTATAGTCTTATAATTGTCATTGTTGCCTCTTTGTAAGATCAATTACAGCCTGAAGCTGTGTAAGTTAAAAAAACAGCACTGACTTGTTCTTGTTTTTAGTCTTCAGTTACGTCCGTAAAGACATACGTACAGAAATGACTAATTTTTCAAGTAGTTAGAAGTGCTCTGATCCCAAATTAAGTGGCTTAAGCTTTTATGTTATGTAATCAGTAACAAACAATGAAGAAAGAGTGTTACTGCGTTTAGCTAAACAGGAATTGAAGTATGGAACCTCAGCAAGCGACTGCATGGATACCGGTGTGTACTCCACTCATCCACAGAGTCGTCACATGTACATACACGTCGTACAAATACAATTTAATGTGTGCTGTCTGTACGTCTGCGTAATTCAGTATTTATTTAAATGGACTATGGACTCCGTTATTTTAAAAATAGACGAAAACGATGACTTAAATCTTTAAACAAAATCAAAAAAGCCTTTAATAATTGCCGCTAAGCTCACTACTTGTAAAATTGTCCCAGATAAGCTTCGGTGGAAAGTAGATCGAAAGGACTTCATTGTCTCTCCATTACTGCCGCACATGGTCGTCATATGCCTATCCTACTTAAGAAAATTGCGTAAAGGTATAAAAAAACGATAACATGGTTGGTTGGTTGATTTGTAATTCGGATAAGGGTTCCTCAAGTGACTCGTACCGAATGGTAAAAAAAAATATCTTCACGCAATTCCCAATACAGGGGTAGACAGAGGTCGAGTCTAGACAATTAACACCTTCCACCGAAGATATTTTCGGGACAACGTGACAGGTGGTGAGCCCGTCGCCGCCTTTATGTCCAAGCCAACGATGAAATTCGTACATAAGTTTTTGAAAAACTCATTGGTACTGCCACCTGGGGATCGAACTCGGGTCTCTCGACTCGAAATTCCGACCACCCAACAACTCGGCTATCGTGAATGGTAAATAAATCCTAATGATTTAGGTAGGCAGGTAAAACCGCAGGGTACTGCTAGTATAAAATACATTTGTTCACTTAACGTTTTACCTACGGCTTCTTATAAGTTAAAAATAAATAAACCTGTTTACTGAATCTTAAGGCTAACATCAAGTACAACTTTGTTTCACAATAAATTTCAGATTTCTGTGTATAATTTTTTTTTTTAATTTCAATTCAATTTGTATGTAAGTATGTCGTATATGTAAAGTTCAATACCTGTAGTGTTTGTATATATAGATAATTTTTTGAATACGTTGTTTTTTATGTAATTTAATTCTTATTTTTTATAAACGCCTTCAATGTTTTCCCACTACGTTAAGGTTGACTGACAGGGAATGCTTTTAGTATTAAGTCCGCCTTTGTTCCTTCACATATTGTAAGATGTGTGAACAAGTAAATACTCTATAAATAATCCATCCTCTGGTGACACTGGTTCGATTCCCGATCGAGTCAATGCAGAAAACTCCTTTTCTATATTTTCTTGGATCTGGGTGTTTGTGGTATCGTCGTTGTTTTTCATTCCGCAATACAAGTGCTTAAGCTGCTTACTTTGGGATTAGAGCAATGTATGTGATGTTGTCCCTATCTAAATGAATATCGAAATGAAGCAATCCTAAATGAACAGCTATTCACTAAATGCATATGCTAGGAAGTACGGTAATTGCATAAAAATCCATTTTTTTAAATTCTTGTGTATCTGTCTGTCTTGTCTGCTTGTCTGTTTGTTCCGGCTACCTTTTGAAACGGCTGGACCGATTATAACGGTAATCACTGGTAGTTATATGATAAATAGAATAATTATGATAGAATAATTCGGGTTTCGCGTTAATAATTAAACAGCGGGCAAAGTCGCGGAGGGCAGGTAGTTAGTTACATAAGTCCAGAAAAGGAGAAAACAAAATATTAAAAAAAAAACGTTAAAAATTATATCAAATGAAAAAGAAATAAAAAGATGACACTTAGCACCTTAGACGCTACTGCCTGTCACTGGTCTGCTGAAGTATGGTCTGTTATTTTATGTGATGCTAAACTAAGAAAAGATGTGATGCTATATTTATATGCCACCAGACGGCACTTGCTTACTTTGTGCTTAAATTCAATGAAAATGCTATTAGCAACCTTCAACTAATTTTAATAAAAGTTAATATTGATCTAGGCTCTGCTCCAATGACAAATATGAAGGTAAAAGAAAGCCTTTGCCTCATTGAAGCATATTTTCCAGAATATTCCAAGTCAAACGAAGCTATGTAACGAGCGGAGTGACGTGATGCCACATGCTAAGTAGCTCCGACATGTCGTGACCCTGCGAACACAAGGTTTTTGTAGTTAATGGCGGATTTTCATTTAAAAATACCTACGAGGAACACTATATTGTTTACAATTTCAAAATCAGAAACGGATGTTTAAAATTAAAAAAAAAAAACAATTATATTTTGTTATTATACCGCCGTATCGTGACTACGATCTTACCTCTGAGTCTCGGACGGGTTCGAATCCTGCCCGAGTCCGTGTGAATTAAAATAAATAAATAAATAAATATCTTTACGCAATTCCCTATACAGGGGTAGACAGAGGTCTAGTCTAGACAATTAAGTCCCCACGACCTACCTTCCACCGAAGATATTTTCATGATAACGTGACAGGTGGTTAGCCCGTCGCCGTCTTTATGTCCAAGCCAACGATATAATTCGTTCATAAGTTTTTGAAAAACCCATTGGTATGAGCCTGCCACCTGGGGATCGAACTCGGGTCTCTTGACTCGAAATTCCGACCACCCAACCACTCGGATATCGTGACTATATCCTCGACGTCGTTTCAGAATTAGACATAAGCGTGGTTCGTGTCAGGACGCACATGTGACCTTAATGGGTTGATTAATTTCAAATCTTCCTTCTTGTATAATGTCTTCATACTGACACGGCCTAATGAGTTCGAGAGAATATTTAAATGAAACGTGTTGTAGAAACCAATTGTTTTTGTCATTTAATATTACAAACCAACAAAAGCCACGATAACCGAGTGGCCGAGAGATCGGAATTCGAGTTAAGAGAGCCGAGTTCGACCCACAGGTGATAGGCTCGAATCAATGTTTTTTTTTTCAAAAACTTTGTACAAGTTATATCTTTGCCATGGATATAAAGACATCACCTATCAAGTTGTCCCAAAAAAATGACTTCGTTGGAAGATGAGCCAAAAGAATTTAATTGTCCAGACCTCTGTCTACCCCTGTATCGGGAATGGCGTGTGGATAATTTTTAAACTAACAAGAGAAGGTGTAAGTGACAAAGTATCTACATGCTATACATCAGAACACTTAAGACAAATTATTATTATTATTATTACTCACTTAAGTCGTATGGCCTTTAACTAAATTATTATAAATTACAACATACCGCTCAAAGTAATGGCGGGGCAAAGTATTGCATCACGTAACCTAGCGACTCTATACGTTGCATTTAATTGTAGAGTACGTACCAACTAGTGCAAATAGTGCAAGCCCGTCTGCGTCTACTATCGATCTAACCACGATTCCATAAACATTACAAACTTTGCTTGCATAAATTACTACGGAATAATAAATAAATTTGAGCGTAAACGACTCAAAGATGGGTCGAGAGTATTCGGATACTCAGACGTGATGAATGAAGAAAATTATCAATTTGAAAGAAGCGAATTAGATATATAAGGACCGTGACTATTGGCGATTCGTTCTCTCTGGCTACCCCGAAAGTGACTCTGTCTGAAGATCAACGGCAATGGGCTCACCTCTTGACACGTTGTCCAAAATAAGTTTCGATAAAAATTAGGTTCGAAAGTAGTTCATTGTACTAAACCTCTGCCTATACTAATAAATATATTTAAGTAATTGCGTTAAAAAAAAGAATAATAAATAAGATTCAGTTAGTATTTTAAGCAGTACAGATATATAACAGTATGTTGAAATCTATCGCAGGATATTGGCCATTCCCGTGAAGATAACTTGCCATAACCGCCATTACCATACTAGACACTTCAGACAGACCCACTTGCTCGTTATTGGGACGAATTGAGTCAGGGAAAGACAGAGGACGGTATATTCGTAAGCCGATATAAAAAGGCAAATTTTCAGCAAATTTTTGTTTGCAGTTATCTCTTAAAACACGTGGCTAGAAGGGACTTTATAGTGCCAACCTATAGATACTAGCAGTTGAGCAAAGATATTTTAACAAATATTTGTTTTTTAGATGCTACAGCAGGGAAACACTAGCCATACTTCATGCAGTGCGGGCTTGATCGTGACTCCTCCTTGATATATTATTTTCTAAATTATTATTTACTTTTCTACGTTCACGCTACGCTCTTAGTAAATTTAGCGCTTAAAATCGATATTAACAATTTTACCAGGGATCGAACCTAGGTCACAGCGCTCTGACCATAAAGGGACAGCTCAGGCTCATAAAGGCCTATAATCTTCCAAACCACAAATCTATAGACTTTGGTTCAAAGGTGTATAGCGAAAATTGAGTTTTAAGTTTTATTTACTGCCTATTTCTGCCTTATCCTGTTACAAGTTCCATAACGTCTGTCAACACCTGTGTATTATAGGTGTACGTGATTACACAGACAAGGTCAATAGAATGTTCGACTCGTACGAACGCAATGTTTAATTCTAGGACACTGACTTATTAAATATTAGTTCAAACACTTTACCTGTTACGTTTATCGAATATAATTGCGCCTAGGCATCAAGCATCGCTAGATGTCAATAGATTACATCATGTCGACGTATTATTCTCAGAAATGACACCTAACTAGATGACTGTAGACTAACTTGTATGGAAAAAACAATCATAATCTAAATTCAATTCAAAATCTTATACGACATAAACACCTTAATTTCACATGATGTAGAAAATGATAACCAAAATGATAATCGGCGGAAGAAGCTTCGTAGGTAACCTATGTTTTGTCCTATGGTTTCTTTCGTAATTTACAGTTTCAAAATTTTTAAGGTAGCAAAAAATAGTCTCACTGACGATCAAAGTATATACTAAATTAAAATGATAAGACTAGAGGGAAAAAATATCTTCACGCAATTCCCAATACAGGGGTAGACAGAGGTCGAGTCTAGACAATTAAGTCCCTTCGACCCACTTTCCACCGAAGATATTTTCGGGACAACGTGACAGGTGGTGAGCCCGTCGCCGTCTTTATGATCAAGCCAACGATATAATTGGTACATAAGTTATATATTCATACATAAGTTTTTGAAAAACCCATTCCGACCACCATTCCATATCAAGGATTGAAAAAACATTGTTGTAATAGTTAGTTTCCCACATAACACAGTATACACTTATGTTTTGTATACATACATACATATCAGTCTGTTAAAGTCCTCTGCAGGACACAGGCCTCTCCCATAGGAAGGATTTGCCATAACACCGTCACTTGGCAAGCGAATTGGCGATCGCAGAATCAGACCACTCGCACCTCAGAGGCTGCTGCCCATCTTCGGTCTGATTACTTTGGTCTGACATTTTTTTCGTGATGGTTATCCCGCCATCTATCGGTTGCCATAACGGTATTCAAGGCTGTGTCCCTTAGTCGCTTCTTACGACACACACACGTAGAAAGGGAGGGTCAATATTCTTTCGCCGTTACCACACGGCACATGTTTATCATGCTAGTTGTTTATTAAAATGCCTGCGAATGTTAAGTATTCTTTTTTCATACCGATCTTCTTTCACTAAATACTAAATTTTCTGTGTTTACACGAATGCCAAAAAGCCCATCTATTTAGTGAGTTCTTATTTCAAAGTTAGTTGAAACATTTCAAGACATTCTATTACTAAGTCATCCTATTTCAGTCCACTACTAACGTAGTCCCTTATGTTCAATTACAGTACCCAGCCCTGTGTAATGACTTATTAGCGTCTGCAGATTTAGAGTTTAAATAATTTTATTAGCAATTTTGATTTCCTTCAAAGCGTAACGTCGCAAGTTCGGGCCCGCCATTCGACTATTATCGTGTACCACTCAAGACACAAACATTGCAGCTTAGTTGCAATTGTTAGCAAGAATATTGGTATTGCTAGTATTCTGTAAAAATATGTAGTAGAGATAACATGCTTGAAGACATATAGTCTTCATTTTTAGAGCGACCATTAATGGCACACCCACAGAGCTTTTTATCCGGCGGAAATCTTAATTTCAGTCATAAATTTATTTAAGGTAGAACGATTGTGTAATTTCCTTATTCTGCCGGTGCTTCTACGTTTAAATGCAGACATTAAAATAGTTATTTTAATGATTTCTTGTATTTACGCGAATACTACACATTTAAAATATACCTGTTTTATTTTAAATAGTTATTTTAATTTAAGAATGTTACGGATAAAATTTTTAATGGATGTTTTTGCCATCTATAGACAAGAAGTATGCGTCATGTTTATAACCAAACTGAATATAATAGTGGGAGGAAAACAATTAATGTATTTTTCAGTCTAGTCAAATCCATAACTACTTCCTAACAATATTACATCCTATGTCACTAGCAATATCAAAATTATATATAGCGAAAAACTTAACATTAAAAGGTGTCGAGGTAGGCCGTGGCTAACTTTCGAAGACAATGTGAGCAAATTGCTCGAAGAGTCAAAAGTTACTCGGATACCTAGTTCATGAATGAATGTAAGTGATGAAATTGAAAGAAGCGAAAGAGGTATGTAAGGATCGTGCCACTTTGCGATTTCCCGTCAGGGTGTGCGTTAGGATAAATAAAAAATAATATGTTGAATTCCAATATGCGAAATAGAGAGCGATATTTTTTTCAGTGCATACATGTACTGCAAAAAATGTCGCTCTCTTTCTAGACAATCTTAAAACTCTTCCTCCTTCAAGGTTTTCTCGAAGCACGTCATCAATTAGTTGAACTGTTTTGTTTGACTGATGGACTTTAAAGTTATCTTAACGCAGCTTTGAAAACAAAAGACGATATATATCGTAATTTGTTTTAATTCATTATTGTTCCATTTCCTTGTTTTGTGTAAAAATATGCTTTAATGTGTTATACACACAATAAATAAGATTGACTGGCAGAGAATGATTTAACATTAAGTCAGCCTTTGTTCCTTTTTAGTTATAAGCTGCAATAGAGACTAAAGAAATAACTATGTTCTTACTATGTACAAACATTGGTAAACATTGATAGCATTAATGATGTCGCCAGCGTTGACGTGATGGGTTCGATTCCAGATCGGGTCAATGTAGAAAAAACTTTTTCTCTTTGACCCTACCGGTACTTTTTCGGGTGTTTGAGGTAACATCGTTGTTTCTGATTCCATAATACAAGTACCTAAGCTGCTTACTTTGGTATCAGAGCAATGCACGTGATTTTGTCCCTCTATGTATGTATCTATGCACTAAGATATTTTCATTAGATATATTTATTGTGTCGTCGACTTAAAGTCCTAGCTAGCAAAGCAGACAAACAATAATTGTTTCTCAGGCCTTCTGTACAAAGAGAAGTGAGTACGAAAGAATCTCTTTGGCAACTTGCATTGTTTTCAATTGTGAACGAGAAATGCCAAGGGCAGACGTAACTTGGCTAATGTTTTGTTATAATTTACATAAACTGCTCACTAACCGTGACAAAGGAGCAATTATTTTTTTTAAAGAAATATTGTAGAACATTTTTTCATTTAAATACAACGTAGTTTTCAAAACCAGTGTTTTAACTCAACTCTGATGTGTTATTAAATGTTCATATATTTCTTTTCTTTATTTGTTATATTATAGTAGTATTCTTTGTAGTCTTCTGCTTTGAGTGCCTCTCTGACTAGCGAAATTTAATAAATTAGTATTAGCAACTTGTAAATATCTGCCAGTATCAGAAATAATATTAAAAAAAAATATTAATTTGAGGGCGTGTGAAGTCCGGCCAACACGTTCGCAAGTATCTACTTGTTCTAATTAAGAAAAGGCTTTTGCCCAGCGGGGGGCATTTACGGTTTGCTGCTTTACTTTTTACTATTCTGTTGCCAAGACACATTCCAACTTTGGGGCTGGATTATATGTACGATTGATTATTATTATTTCTACAAATTCACCCAGATCGTTTCTCTAACTCGTCGAGCGCCTGGTAAAGCACTTAAAGTCGCTACAATTTTAGTAACGCCGTCATCGGGCATCGAAACCAGGTCACTCGAGACCCGAGCACTATGAAATTGAAGTGAACGCCATCACAACAACGCTACAACGTTTCATTCATAATTCAATTCAGTTGTTTGCGTTAGATAATCAAGTTAGTTTCTCAGATAGCTTAAATTTTAAACCGATAGCGATATTTCTTTTGTCCATCTTTCCAAAAGTGATAGTCATCTGACAGAATCTGATCTCTTTTATTCTCCAATACTTTATTTACAGAAACAAAATTATGTGGATTAGATTAAATTCTTCTTAATGTAGAGAAATAAGTCGCGGACAAAGCCAGAGAGAAAAGATCACCTAGTGTCGATCCTTACATATCTCTTTCGCTTCTTTCAAATTCATCATTTTCTTAACACACGCTCGTCTAGGTATCCAAGTACTCTTGACCCTCCTCTTTTCGAGCAGTTTGATCACACGGTCTTCGAAAGTTCATACTTCAATTAGGAATTTACCGTTCGAACTTCCATAGCAGTAACATAATTATCAATCGATAATAATTTCCAAAAATAGAATAGGTACCCACCGCTAAAACAAATAAATAGAACAAAGAAAAAAACATTTTGATACAGTTTGTGTTTAGTTTAATACAAAACACGTTTAAGCATAACTTCTCACAACACAAGCTGGGAAAGTTCTGACAAGATTTAAAAAGAAATGCGTCAGCAGCATACACGTCTAAAGAATAAAGAGGATTAAGAGCGTGCGAGAATGAAAAGAAGCGTGAAGAACGTTAAAAGTGAGAGGCATAGTTATCATGGTGTATATAAAGCATGCTTCGAGACGAAGTTCTGTAAAAGTGGACAAAGCTCATGATTAAATGAAAATGAGACTAGATAAGTGATTTACGTGACCAGATAAGTGACTATAAGACCAAAATAATCAGACCAAGATGGGCAGCAGCGTCTGAGGTGCGAGTGGTCTTCTACTGCGATCGCCAATCTACCTGCCAGGCGTAGCGATTATGACAAATCCTCCCTTGGGAGAGGCCTATATCCTGCAGTGGAATTTAAAAGTCCTTTATATAAGTATGTATCTTAGTGATTTATGGACGTCGCTAAATGAAAGCTCGCAAGCTTAAACTAAATCTTGGATTTGGTATTTATTGACGATGTACTTGGATAAGTGCCCTCAAACCGGTTTTAATGATGTCGCCAGCTCTGAAGTCTCGGGTTCGATTCCCGGACTGGTCAATTTGAAAAACCTGTTGATATGAGACTCTTTGGTAGTTAGATTCCATAACACAAGTGTTTCTGCTACTTAGGGATCTTTAAAAAAATCTGTTCTTTCATCTGTTCTTACAAAAAGTCACGATAGCGAGTGGTTGGGTGGTCGGAATTTCGAGTCCAGAGACCCGAGTTCTATCCTCAGGTACGAGGCTTGGACATAAAGACGGCGACGGGCTCACCACCTGTCACGTTGTCCTGAAAATATCTTCGATGGAAGGTGGGTCGAAGGGAATTAATTGTCTAGACTAGAACCCTGTCTATCCCTGTATTGGGAATTGCGTGAAGATTTTTATTTATTTATTTGTTCTTACATAACACGCTTAATTTTATAAGGCGTTTCGAGTACTCGCACCGGTTCCAAGGCCGTACCTCCGCGTCCGGTTTTTTCACTCAAATTGTTGAATGACGTTGACGCAAGTCCGTCCGCCTTTCAAATTAATCATGCTTTCGACACTGACGCTTTTTTTTTTCATGTTGAGCAATTTTAAACAAAGAATACGTGAGCTTTATGGTACAGCCACTGCGTGTTTACTTTTTTTCTTGCCTGGTAAGTGTACTTTGAAGGTACTGTTATTCGACACAGTTCGCTTTTAGCGTTTTGTGTGGTGTTATGTAAAATTGATTTAAAAGTTTGTAGGAAATTATTAGCGCATGTGAAACGGGTTTTATGAAATTGGTCGAGTTTATTTTTATGGTTTTAATTTCGGCCAATTGATTATTGCAATCATTCACGACTTGGATAAGTGGCGGACACATCGGTTTTCATGTTAGCCAGCTCTTAAGGGCTCAGGTTCAATTCCCGGTCGGGTCAAGTAGAAAACACCATTTCTACATTTTCTCGGGTCTGGGTGTTTGTGATAACTTCGTTGTTGCTGATTCCATAACTCAATTTCAATCTTTTATTTCAAAGTAAGTACCTAAAGCACGAGGTACTTACTTTGGGATCGAAGAGTATGTTAATAAATAAATAAATAAATAAATATCTTCACGCAATTCCCAATACAGGGGTACACAGAGGTCTAGTCTAGACAATAAAGTTCCTTTGACCCACCTTCCATCAAAGATATTTTCGGGACAACGTGACAGGTGGTCAGCCCGTCGCCGTATTTATGTGCAATTCAACTATATAATTCGTACCTAAGTTTTTTGAAAAACCCAAACGAGCCTGCCACCTGGGGATCGAACGCGGGTCTCTTGACTCGGAACTCGACAACCCAACCACTCGGCTATCGGCTATTGTGTTGATAGATCAAATCTATCGTGATGCCTGCCTCCGAAATGTTAATAATTTAGGTTGTTTCAAAATGTTTATGATACACTTGTTACGGGTAACGCATATCGTAGCTGTGTTCATCCTTTCTAATTAAAAAAAAATTAAGCGCACTGTAAATTTTACAAGATATCTAAATAAATAAATATAAATATAGATAGGGACAACATCGCATGCTTTGCTCAAAGTAGCTAAAGCACTTGTGTTATGTAATCGGAAACAATAAAGTTATTATGAAGTCTATTCGCCTTCTCAATACTAGGTTGTTCAGAGATCTAGACAGTTCTATTTCTTTCTAATCTAAATATCCTTGAATTGTTATTGTGATCGGAATTCGCGTGAAGAAACCCTAGTTCGATCCTCAGGCTCACACCAACGAGTTTTTAAAAACGTATGGTATAATTTATATCTTTGACTAGGAAAATAAGACTGAGATAGGCTCACCACCTGTCACGTTGTCCCAAAAAAGACTTCGGTGAAAGGTTGCCATCGACCCTAGTCTTGGGGATGACGTGAAGATATGCATTTTTTTATTTATATAAAACTAAAATATTTAATTAATTTTCTAGACCTTTGTCTACCACAGTGTAAGGAATATGCGTGAAGATATAAACATCATGTTTTCATCCGATAGCGTACAGTGTGCGGCGAGATTTTTCCATCGGCTAAACCGTTATATAAAAGCAATCAAAACTCCATCAACGCATCGGGATAATTCTCTCGCAACAGTACTGGAATTTGTAATAAAATAAGGACACCCACACACGTACATGTGAAAAAAGTCGAAGTCGCTTTGTGAATCGTGAAGCACTCGGTCCTGTTAGCACTCGCTCTCTTTGTGTAGTGTTTTTGCACTAGTAATACAGTCTAATTTATTCTTATCAAAAGTTTCTCCCCCAAGTGACATGGAAAAGGTTGCGGGAAGTCGATGGATGCAGGTAGATGAGGACCGTTGTTTGTGGAAAGCTTGATAGGCTGTAAAGAAGAAGTGGAAAAGTTTATCATATGTACTTATATATTAAGTAATTAATCAATTACTCCTCTAATGATTTGGACAATGTTTTCTATTTACATGGTGTTTAAGATTGAGTGTCAATTGATATTATTGTTGGTAGTTGTTGTGATAAAAGCTTTACAAAAAAAAAGGTCGACAAATTCCTGGACCGGTCGAAATAGAAAACCACTTTTTCTACTTTTTCTCGGTTCTGTGTGTATGTTACCTTCGTTGATTGCATAACACAAGTGCATTAGCTACTTATATAGGGATCAGAACAATGTTTGTTATGTTGTCCCTACCCATTTATGTATTTATTTTACGTCAGAAGTGAGGTCATACGAGCGAATTGTAATTGGACGTGCATGTATATCGAAAATTATGAATCTCAAAGAAGCGAAAGATGTATGTTAGCATCGTGATAATAGGCGATCTTTCTGGCTATCCCAGTTAGAATTTATGCGTGAAGATAAGTAAGTACCTGTAGCCCGTTGGTTGCACAACAACTGCATGCCGTCAGCTGCCTGCTTGCATTGTGAGCGACGAACAAAAACTAAGGGCATGGCCGCGACCGGCCGTTCACCCCGCGACCGGATCCTATCCGTGAACGATTATAAACCAAAACCGGTCCACGTGAACCGCTTTTAAAATTTGAATAAGTTCGCGAATGTTAACCGAGGACAGAACCACTTTCCACATGTATCAAGACGATACTAAGACAATATACTGGCGACAAATGTGTTACGTAAAGTTTGGTGGTAAATCCACCAAACTTTAAAAAAACTCTAAAAAAGAATTTTAATATTCTTTTTAAAACTTTTAAAAATAAAACCGGTTATAATCGGGTTTCATTGCCATTTTATTTAGTTTTTTAAAACTGTTTTACTTCCCAATCTTTCGAATACTTAACAGCTTCTGTAATCACGAGAGGACTCTGACTCCTAAAACGTCCCGCTCTCATTGTCTAACTTCAGTCAACTTTGGCTAACGTCAAAACGCGATAAAATTCGTAATTCATATTTTTTAATATGTATTGTTCGCGTAAAAACAAGAAATAATTGATTTTACTAAACTTTTCGACATTAAGTGATACGAAAGTAAATTGTCTGGTGTATGCTAATGATTTTGTGCTTAATATCATTATAGAAGATGTTTTGTTAGAAACAAACTGTATGCACAACTTCAATCGCTTAGCGTGGTAATTTGTCAAATACTTATTTAGAAAGAAGGTTACCTCTTGCAGTGGACTTTAGAGGCCGTTTAGTTAAAACCACTCTGGACCAGACCTCTGTGACCGAAAAGTGTACACTCCGGTTTTCATTCAGCTCTGAGATTCTGTGTTCGACTCCCATTCAGGTGAATATAGAAAACATTTTCTAAATTGTCTCGGGTTTCGTCATTTCTGATTCCATTACACAAGTGCTCAAGCTACTTACTGTAGGATTAGAGCAATGTATGTGATATAGTCCCTATGTATGTATTTATATATTATAACTCACTTATTTTAAGCTTTTGACGCTGGCGCGCCGCGTCTAAAGCGTGTATACAGACTTTTGTAAAGCATTTGACAGAGTGGCTCATAAAGTAATATTTGAAAAACTGTTTCAACACCATAACAGGTAATATATAGCCATGATAGCCGAGTGGTTGGGTGATCGGAATTCGAGTCTAGTAACTCAAATTCGATCTCAAAGACTCGTACCAATCGGTTTTTTCAAAATGTATATAGGATTTATATCGTTGTCTTGGACATTAAGACAGCGACGGGCTCACCACCTGTCACGTTGTCCCAAAAAATATCTCCATTGCGGACGAAAGGACTTAATTGTCTAGACCTATGTCTACTCCAGTATTGGGAATGGCTTGAAGATATTTTTTAAACTAACAAAGGAAGGTGTAGGTGACAAAGTACATATATACATCAAAACACTTTATTATTATTATTATTTATCTTCACGCACAATCCCTGACGGGGTAGCCAGAGAGAACAGATCGCCAAGTGTCACGATCCCTACATACTTCTTTCGCTTCTTTCAGATTCATCATCTTCTTCATACATGCACGTCTAGGTCAAATCAAAACACTTAATTGAGTAAATTAATAAGTCAAATCGGTGGAAGGTGGGTCGAAAGAACTTAATTGTGTAGACCTATTGAGATTCCTGTTGGGAATGGCGTAATATCTAGACATTCGCTTTCATTTATAAACATTATACCTACACTTGTTTCTGCCTTTAGTAACACAGTGAAATGTAAATTCACGACAGTTAGCGCTGTGTAATGCATATCAAACACTGCATGCAACTTTCGCGTGACTTGCCTCACCTGTCCTGGTGACCCCGGCGCCGCATTAAATGCCATGCGTCCAGACTAAAGAGTGAACCCTCTGGGAGCTATTACGGTTCGTTAAGTGAATACTTTTGCAGTGGTACTGGGATTGAGTGAGGAAATATTTGTTCTTATTATTATTGTGATGACTTTAACAGCGTTAGTCGCCGCCAAAAAATCGTACCGTGATAAGTTTTGAAAATTATAAAAATGTATCGGGCATACAGATAGACGAGGATACTTGTCTTTGTGAGGATTTTCTTTTATACTGTACCTAATTATTCTTATAGCAAAACTTAACGTTTAATTACAGGATTTACCATAGACAGTGATTTGTGGACAGTGACAACCATGGTGGACGAGTGGCGTAAACACCGGACCGATGTCGCCATCTAAAGTTTTTGTACGATTTGTATAGTAGGGCTGGACACAAAAACGGCGATAGGCTCACCACCTGTCATGTTCTCAGATTGGTGAATATTTAGTCGAAAGAACTTTATTGCCTAGACCGCTGCCTACCCGTACCCAGTACAGGAAATTACGTGAAGATAAGTTTTCTTTGTCATATGAGTGCAACATGAAACAAACTAGCCCAGGCACTGCCAGGTATTACGCCTAATAATTCAACACTTACTGTGATAAATATTTCATTGTTTACGTTACACCAAATGTGTTCTTTGAATAAAACAACTCTGAAACAATATAATTCTGATTATTATGGTGTCGCAACGTCAAGTAAGCTATGTCAAGTAAGCTATGCACACGATGAAGCAACTTTGCTGTGTGAATTCGTGTTTGTCGCGACTACGTGCCGCGAGTATCTTAAACTTCGCAGCATGTTTAGATTCACATGAATGAATATCTTTACGCCATTCCCAATACAGGGGTAGACAGTAGTCTAGACAACTATGTCCTTTCGACCCACCATCTACAGAAGACATTTTTTACGACAACGTGGCAGGTGGAGTATCCGTCGCTGTCGATGTGCAAACCAACGATATAAATCGTACGTAAGTTTTTTTGAAAAAACCATCGGCACTAGCCTTGGGCATCGAACTTGGGTCTCTCGATTCAAATTCTGGTCACCAAACCACTCGGCTATCGCGACTTTTAAATAACTACCCGACAGCGTAGTTGTATGTTGGAATGTGGCGGAAAACTGTCGAGACATCTGTCTTACCCTGTATTGGGAAGGGCGTGAAGATATTTTACCCTGTGTGTGTTGTACAAGGGGAATAATAATAACTAATAGCGAGATAACATGTCCTCAGTTTAAATGAAGAAAAAGTTGTTAACTATGTCGACATATATATTCAAGACTATGGAATGTATAAAAAATAAATAAATAGTTGGAAAATCCAAAAGTGCACGCCTCATAATCTCATTTATTACAATAAAATTGAGATAATTAGTAAATTTGTAAACGTATATTTGATATAAATTTGTTGATACACACGTTTTCATGTGCCATACCTCTCACACTGTCTTTTACCTTTCAAGTACTATTAAATAATAAATAAACTACATCGAATTATACCGTGAAAAGTAATTGGCTTCTATTCCTCAAAATACTGAGGCCTATAAAAAAACCAACTCGATAAGTGAAGTATTTCGCTCATTATCGTGACCACAAGATACGGGATCCGCATATACAAACACACGGACGTCCAAGACAGAACTCTTTTAAACAAATTTTAAATTAGTTTAAATAATAAAAAGATATTTAAAAATATCGTGAGTTTTAAAAATAGTGTTTTTTTTTCAACATTTGTCTATTTATATTCACTTATAAAAGCAATAAAGAATAAAAAAGTGACATTTTAAGTTGGAGATCACTCGGTGTGCGTAAACTGTTAGTAATACCCACCTCAACGCTTCGCTTATGAGGCGTGCAATAGTTGCAAGTAGCGAACAAACTGTACTCAAAAGCGACCACATCATTTCCTTTTAAGATACGGAAAAAACGTATTCCTTTTTAAAAGACCTTACAGCTCTATACAGCCTCATTATGTAGTCTTTTGAAAGAGGTCTCCTGAAGTGGCGCAGTTTCCCGCACTTTCTAGTAAATGGTTCAACACAGATGCACTTTCTAGCGCGCCGATCCAAAATGTCATCACGGCTATCATCACGCAATATCGCGTTGATGTCACCGGCCAGAGAAAGTTGGCAACCGACACCGATAACATTACTTGTGGGTCGCATCGAAGATGACAAAGGATACGTGACTTATTTAATATATAAATATAAACAATATAAACATATATAAATACTAATAATATATTATTAGTCACGATAGCCGAGTGGTTGGGTGATCGGAATTTCGAGTCGAGAGACCCGAGTTCGATCCCCAGGGGGCAGGTTCGTACCAATGGGTTTTTCAAAAAAAACTTATGTACGAATAACATCGTTGGCATGGACATAAAGACGGCGACAGGCTCACCACCTGTCACGTTGTCCCGAAAATATCTTCGGTGGAAGGTGGGTCGAAGGGACTTAATTGTCTAAACTAGACCGCTGTCTATCCCTGTATTGGGAATTGCGTGAAGATATTTATTTATTATTTTATTTATTTAAACATAGATAGGGACAACATCATATACATTGCTCTGATCCCAAACTTATTATATATGTGCTTGTATTGTGCGATAAAAAATGAGTGTTTTAGTACACTCATTGTATACTAAAAACACCAATTTTTTTATTGCAGATTCGAGAAAATTAAGAAAGTGTTTTCGACATTTGTAATCGAACCCGGCACCTCACAGCTTGTGACAACATGAAACGGACACATGACACATGTGTCCGTACTTACGTACGGACGTACTTCCGTATCATGTTTTCCCAAATGGTCTTAGGTGAGGTGATGTCCAAGGACTTAATTGTTTTGATCTCAGTCTACCTCAGTGGCTTGGACATAAAAACGGCGACGGGCTCACCACCTGTCACGTTGCCCCGAAAATATCTTCGGTGGAAGGTGGGTCGAAGGTACTTAATTGTCTAGACTAGACCTCTGTCTACCTATGTATTGGGATTTGCGTGAAGATATTTATTTTTTTATTATTATTTATATTTATTTATTTTTTTATTATTATTTATATTTATTTATTTATTTATTACTGTGAAAACAAAAGCCGATTAAAGCCTTAACTATACTTACGTACTTAATACGTACTTAATGATCTGGCACACGAACGAAAGCTTTGAGCCAACACTCATCAAAGTGTTGAAGATATTCTCGCATAGAAAAAAGGTCACCTTATTTTTCCAGCCAGTAAATTGTTTCTTCCCTTAAATTTTAAATTGTCTGTATTTAACACCTTTTAAAAAAATGTCTTCCCGTATAATTCTGATCAACATTTTCTAATTACTTATCTGCCCAACGAAGTTAATCTTGGCCTACCTCGACGTATTTTACTGTTAACTTTAGCGGTATATGTTTTCATTTCCATGATATTCTTATAATATATACGTGTATAATGTATATACATAAAAATATGTAAATTTTCGACAAATATTTAAATTATTTTGGTTGTCAATGATATTAACAAATTAATATTTTAAAATAGATTTTTTCTTTCTTTATTTTCATTATCGGATACAAAAATATAAAAAAAATCTGTGCTTCTCACTTCTTGCCCTTACAGTAAAAGAGGAAATTTAACTCTCACTCTTTCTCCGAGCGTAACTTTTGAAGACCATGTGAGCAAATGGCACGAAGAGGGGAGGGTCAAGAGTACTCGGATATCTCGACGTGCATGTATGAAGAAAATGATGAATCTGAATGAAGCGAAAGAGGTATGTAATGATCGAGACACTTGGCGATCTGTTCGCTCTGGCTACCCCGTCGTTCGTCTCGTCGGTCATACTTTTTGTTACCCTCTAGCCACGCATTCACCAGGTTACTCCCTAAGGCTAAAGTGCGTAAACAAATTTTACTTTAATAATACGATACCATCCATAAAAGAATCGTGTACTTTTTAATATATTCTTTATGTTTTTTTTTTTTATATTAATATATCTTGTTGGTCTGTCCATGATTAAAGACAGGTAATACACAGTTGAATGCAGTCACGGGTGGCCGGCACGGCTATAAGACTTAACGTGTTAATGACTCAACAAACGGACAGGCCCACGTACTGTATGTTTACTTAGCACGCGGATTGTTAGCATCACTGGCAAGGGGCGGCTGCGAGACGAAACGGTTTCGGAAAGCTTCGCATTTCTAGGGTTCCGTACGGAGCTCCGAGGGTCGTGGTATCAAACCTTTAAGTATATGCTGCTTCCTTTTTCCTATGTTTTTCGTAAACAGACTAAGAGAAACAGCTTTGAAAATAACTGTTATACCATTTCGAAAAATACCAGACCACAATTTAACAGACCTTGTAATGTTCAAATTCGTAGACCAAGCATAGCAATTATAGTAAATCATCTTTATTAGAGAGGCTATACCCTACAGTGAAAATTTTACAAGCATACACTTTATTTCCGTGGTTCTTTCTCAGTAAAAACAATAAAAGTGTGAATCGGTAACCGTACGAAATATGCATAGAATAATTATAAGTCTTTATGTCCAAGCCAACGATATAATCGTTAGTAAAAGACGGCGACGGGTTCACCAACTGTCTCTCTGTCTACCCCTGTATTGGGAATGGCGTGAAGATATTTTTAATAATTATAAGAAAAATAACACTAGAAGAGTTTAACTTAAAAAGTGTTAAGGCCTATAAGGAGAGCTATCCTGAACTTTGATGACCTCTATCCATTTTATATATATATATATATATATATATATATATATATATATATATATATATATATATATATATATATATATATATATACTTCGAATAAAAAAATAAAATAAATGGATAAAATAGTGTCTACATTTTCTTTAACTTTATTTTCAAAAACAAAATTATCCTTATATTTATGTAATTTTATTTTAAATATAAATTGACGATATCCGTGGACAAGTGACGGACACACGGGTTTTCACGGCTCTGTCCCGGGTGCGATTCCCGGTCCGGTCAATATAGAATACATTTTCTCATGCTTGGGTCCACGTAGGTCATCCTTCAATACTAAATACTGGCCATCGTGAAGTGCACTCGTTTTAAGTATCCCGAACTGGCACAAACAATATTTGTTTTTCTTTGTAAATATCGCTCGATGCACGGAATTAACGGCGAACGAGCGCTACTCGCTCTTGACCAGATTATTTATGCATCAGTTCGCCGCAACTTGGTGCTGAGAACTGGAATGTTCTAATTACCGTGGCAACACTCCATTGGAAGATATTTTTATGCTTATTTTATGGTTCAAGATCGTTTTTTTTTAAATCGTGCGGTATCGGCGTAAGCATTAATATAACGCAGAAGAATTAATACGAGTACGAGTATATATATGTATAGCCACGATAGCCGAGTTGTTGGGTGGTCGGAATTTCGAGTCCAGAGACCCGAGTTCGATCCCCAGGTGGCAGGCTCATACCAATAGGTTTTTTCAAAAACCTATGTACGATTCATATCGTTGGCTTGGACATAAAGGCGGCGACGGGCTCTCCACCTGTCACCTTGTCCAGAAAATATCTTCGGTGGGAGGTGGGTCGAAGGGACTTAATTATCTATACTAGACCTCTGTCTACCCCTGTATTGGGAATAGCGTGAAGATATTTTTTTAATAAGTTTAATAAGCCCATATACAAGTTCCATTAAAGTGCCTTCAACCAACCTTCCACCGAAGCTTATATGGGACAACGCGGTGAGCTTATTGCCGCAAATAAGCATAATTAAATAAAAGTGAATAAATTTCCACAATCTATAGAAAACATCAAAGGGGTCAAGAGCTGATTCCACTAAGAGAACATGAATCTCTTTCAAGTTGTAGCGCCGGGTTAGAAATAGAGAGTTGTTTACGTCTGCCGGTCACGTCCGCAGACAAAAAAACATCCGAGCGTCCATCACTAGGCTTGCTTTCGTCTTTAGACGTATCTACTACCTAAATTAGATAGGGCTGTCAAATTCATTAACGTATCCTAAATAATACTATGTGATGTCGCTACCGAAATTTACCATCCCTCATTCACCTCGCGGTTGGATGAGTCAAATAAGGGAAAAGCTTTGAAAAAAAATATAAAAATATCTTCACGCCATTCCCAATACTGGTCCAGACAATTAAGTACCTCGAGCCAAATTTCACCGATGACATTTTTTGGGACTACGTGACAGGTTGTGATCCTGTCGCCGTCTTTATAACCAAGCCAACGATATAAATCTTAAGATAAGTTTTAATCAAACTCATTGGATCTTGATCGTAGCCTCCCCCTGGTGATCGAAAACTCGGGCCTCTTGACTCGAATTACGATCACCCAACCACTCGGCTATCGTGACCTTTCATGACAAAATGAAATGCAAAGAAATAAGAGCATACATTTGCTTATCGATAGTAATTTTCTCCGTTCTATCAACGTTTTGGAACTGGTTACACACAATCGGAATAAAATAAAATCAGAATTGAAAACTATACTAGATCAAAATCAAGCAGGTTGGTGATGAGCTGCTAATGTAATCAGTAGTTGCCAAAGGGTGGTAATTATGGCAAATTCTTATCCTACAGTGGACTTTAATAAGCTATTATAGATTTTATTTTATTTATGTGAATAACCAAGGACAATTAAGTAGTAATATTTTTATTTACTTATAATGGCTGTAATCACAAACGCTTCAAAGCCTTCATAACAACTCAAAATTTAAAAGAAAGTTCAAAGAAAACTCAGTACGGGCTTTCCTCGGGATCGAACTAAGCACTCTTGTTTCGGATTCCAATCACAAAACCACCATTATATACATAGATAGACAATAAATATATAGATTCTATCATAAAGTGATTAACAATTAATGATCTAATTTTGAGACTGCTTGATGATCATCGATTATTTATGTATATATTCATAGTACCAATAAAAATCTGTAATAGAAATTATAAAAAAATATTTTCAAGCCATTCCCAAGATAGAGATTACAGTTACGTCGATGACGTAGATGACAGTTAAGTCGACCCACCTTCCATGGAAAATATTTTTGGGACAACGTTTAATAGAAAATTAGAAAATATAAATATTAAATGATTTGCGAAATATTGGCAACCCTGTTAAGATGGTCGTCCATTGTTGTTTTCGTGCTAAGTCATTATGTAACAACATCCGGACTTGTTTAAGTTTTTTTCTATTTTTTTTAAGTTTCTATAGGTGTTTCTTTTCTATACAAATGGATGGGATATTAGGTATACCATTTTCTACTTCTTCCTTATCTTATATATTATTATTAGTATTATAAATACGAAACAGAGTTTGTTTGTTTGTTAGTCTTTCGATTACACACTGTTTTTTCTCGCGATAAAAATAAAAGCTCCTTTCACGCAGGTGAAAAGATAATACTATTATAAATGGGAAATTCGGGATGGATTAATGAATGGATATTTGTTGCTTAATCACGGCAGGATGGCTGAACAGATCCGTATAAGATTTTGCAGAGAGATAGATTATGGGCTACTTTTAAAAAAATTACTGATCCTGTGGAAGAGATCTGTAGCAGGTTTTTGCTTAACGAATTTAATGATTTGTGTTATTGTGGGAGGGGGATCTGTGTTGTTTTTAGTCTCGGTACACAGGAAGTTTATAAACTTTATAGACGGGAATCCTACTCGTCTATCTAGTACCTACTCGGAAAATTGCATGTTTCCTGTGTATATAGGCTGGAATTTCTATATTACAGATATAGTCGCGGGTAGGCTATTTTGCCATATAGTGAGACCAGGTCTCTATATAGCACAATGAAAAACATTTACGAGAAAAAAGTATGCTCAATTTTGAATGATATTATTGGTAATGTACAAAAATATTTTTTTTTTTTTTTTTCACCCGAATGCGTAGAAATAGGGTAACGTTTGTCAAGTCTGCGTATATAGTGTTTACGAATGGTTCGATTGCAATAAATAAGAACTTGTACGATTCATATTCATTTTTAGAGTGACACAAAATACTTTAAATTAAAATATTTTTATAAAACATAAATATAGGTATCACTATGGCCCAAATAAACTCTGGTGAAATATGAATCGAAAAACCTACTAATCCTTTAGTCGTTTTTAATTAGTACTGTTTGTCTACTAAAATGGCGATAGGCTCACCATCTGTCGCGTTGTTATGAATACCTTTCGATTAATCGAAAATTAATTATCTATATTACACCACTGTCTCCTGTATCTATCTATCTCTACTCTGTCTATCTACATCCTCTGACAAGCACGAAAAAGCTATTCCCATCTCAATATAAGCTTCATAACGCGAGGGAAATACGCAGAAATCAATAGCGAAGGCGGAAGCAACAGTAGGTAGATATTATATGGGCGTAGCCGTGACAACTCTTCATTTCATTCTATTGATCTACTGAGGTATTAAAATAAAACATCTTTGACGCTGTTGCCTATCCTTTTATATTTTTGTGTTTTGAAAAGAATAACAAAAAGGTTTATTTTTGATTCGTATCCATCCTTACTGTTTGCGGTATATTCATCGTTCAAATACATCGAATTTGACGAGATTCGATCTCGCAAACTTCAGCTATTAAAGCAGGGCTGTAACCCTCACAATGCTACAGAATTTTGAACTATTACTACAAAATTAGATAGAGACTACGAATCGAGACTATTTTAAAAACCTAAGAGCGTCCACTTAAAAGGAATGATTTATCCGGATATACTGAAATGAGGTTATTCTATCAACAGAAGTCTGAAACGAACATTTGGGAAATTTTAAGTGTGAGATATGTTAATGGAATTTTAATTGCTCTATGTTATTTATAGCCGAGTGTTTGGGTGGTCATAATTTAGAGTCGAGAGACCTGAGTTCGATCCCCAGGTGGCAGGCTCGTACCAATGGGTTTTTCAAAAACTTATGTACGAATTATATCGTTGGCTTGGACATAAAGACGGCGACGGGACCACCGGTCAGTTTATCCCGAAAATATCTATAGTCTATAGGTAAGTAAGATTTGGTTGCAAATAATAGTATTTGTATGCTCTTTCGAATCTATCGCTTAAATCGTTTTTTAATTTTTCTTCTAGTATTATTTTAACATTAAATTAGTGCCATTGTGTTGTTTTGGGGTATATACCTTTCTTTCTATATTCTTCGAACAATTCCATTAAAACTGCTTATATTCTTTACTTTTTATACCTGACCTTGCTACCTATATATTTGTAAAGTATAAAACTTTTTGCGTGTAATTTGTGTGGAGTAGATACTGTCAATCTCCAATTACAATAAAAACTAAATTTCCTGACGTTTAATCAATGTTTCCAAGCGACGTCAAGGTCGTTTTAGTATCTGTCAGCAGATTTTTTATCCTTCGTATAATAATTAACGGAAAGATAAACAATGTGTCTAAGAAATTTCGACGACCTCCGTGGACAAGTGGCGTAAACATGGTTTTCGAGGTTCGATTCCCGGTCGGGTCATTGTAGAAAAACCACTTCTTCTCCATTTTCTCGGGTCTGGGTGTTTGTGGTGCCTTCGTTGTTTCCGATTCCCATATCACATGTGCTTTAACATCTTACATTGGGATCGGAGCAATGTATGTGAAGTTGTCCCTATCTATATATATGTATGTATTTATTTATTTACTTATTAAAAAATTCTCAAAGTTATTCACTAAGTTCAGAAGGTATCTGTGTAAGAGTATACCACTCCCTTTTCTTCCCGAGGGTGTCGTAAGCGACTAAGGGAAAAGCTTTTAATATGTCCTATAAGCCTTCAGTCTGTATGTATGATGAGGGGCAGCAGCATCAGGTGGTATTTGTCTGATATTGTGATCTTCAATTCACCTGCCAAAGCTGGTGATTATGGTAAACCCTAGTAGGAGATGCCTATGTTCCATAGTTCCACCGGCCGTTATGTATGTATGTATGTATGTGTATGTATGTATGTATGTATGTATGTATGTATGTATGTATGTATGTATGTATATATGTGTATGTGTGTGTGTGTGTATGTGTGTATGTATGTGTGTGTATGTGTGTGTGTGTGTGTGTGTGTGTGTGTGTGTGTGTGTGTGTGTGTGTGTGTGTGTGTGTGTGTGTGTGTGTGTGTGTGTGTGTGTGTGTGTGTGTGTGTGTGTGTGTGTGTGTGTGTGTGTGTGTGTGTGTATGTATGTATATGTATGTATATGTATGTGTATGTGTGTGTGTGTATGTGTGTATATGTGTATGTGTGTATGTGTGTGTGTGTGTGTATGTGTGTATGTGTGTACGTGTGTACGTATGTACGTATGTATGTATGTATGTATGCATGTACTTCTTTTCGATTCACTTTCCACGGAGGACATTTTTTGGGACAACGTGAAAGGTGGCGAGCCCCTCGACGTCTTTCTGTCCAAGTCTGCGATATTAATCGTACATAAGTTTTTGAAAAAACCCATTGGTACGAGCTATGAAGATCGAATTCGGGTCTCTTGACCAAACCAACCACTAGGCTGACTAATTAAGTTGAATGGAAAAAAAAAAAACTTTATTCTTTTCAAAAACCATTTCGCCGGTTAACATTAACATTTAAGTTACAAAACCTGTTACATTAACTCGTCGACTCGTATAGTCTATGTTTCGACCTCGGTAAAGCGCTAACGTCGTGACGAGTGAAATATAAAAGCTAACAATGGCTAATGTAGACTCTCGCGAGTAACGCACGCTGCGAATCGATTTCGAAAGGAAAAGTCTCGATAATAAGTATTATTAAATCGATAATAAGTATTATAAAGACGCAAAGCTGTATATATAAGTATGTGGGCATCTACATACTCGTATATACAAATGTGATTTGTTTTGCATCTTTCAAAAATAATTTTGACGTCCACCATCGACGAGTGGGTTGGTTTTCATGATGTCGGTAGCTTTGACGGTTCAATGCCCGGGCGGGAATTATATGTGTTTTTTTATATAGTGTTGTTTTCATTGTACAGTGTAGTTAAAGAATGAAAGATTATGATTTTGGGGACTCTCGCTCGTCTGTTATTGATTTTTGGTATTAACGAATGTGATTTATAAGTCACGATAGCCGAGTTGTTGGGTGGTCGGAATTTCGAGTCGAGAGACCCGAGTTCGATCCCCAGGTGGCAGTACCAATGAGTTTTTAAAAACTTATGTACGAATTTCAAGGCGGCGGGCTCACCACCTGTCACGTTGTCCCGAAAATATCTTCGGTGGAAGGTCAATTAACAATTAAGTCCCTTTGACCCAGTCAAAGGGACTTAATTGTCTAGACTTGACCTCTGTCTACCCCTCTATTGGGAATTGCGTGAAGATATTTAATTTAATTTAACGAATGTGATAACCACATCTTTAAAAAGTTGTTAAAGATTGTTAATTGACTTTGGCGTCACTTTGCGAAAATTCATTATTATAAAAATGTTGTTCTACAATTACATTGCACCAATTTGAACACCGTGAACGAGTAGAATACACACTTGTTTACAAGGTGTTGCCATCTCTGAGGTTCGATTCCCGGTGGAATGCTGAAAAAACATTTTTCTACATTTTCATTTTCTCGGGTCTGGGTGCTTGTGGTGTCTCCGATTCCTTGACAGAGCTTTAGTTGCTTACTTTTGAGATTAGAGCAATGTATGTGATGTTGTACCTATCATTGTATGTATCTATATATATATTATATAAATATATATTTAAGTAAATATTTTATAAGAAGAATGAAGGTTGAGAAGAAAACGACTTTATCGACGCTTTAGATTTCACATTGCAATTAAAATTATTCTACGTATATTAAGGAAGGCTTTAACACAGCAATTAATTATGTCCATAAATAGTATTTAACACGCGTGTTCGCATTCTGGATCATTCAAAGCGACAAGTGAACGGATTGGAGGGCGGGACGCCGCCGCCGAGAAATTAATTCTGGCGCTAATGGGTCGGGAGAGCTATGAGTACAGTCGCGAACACTTAAGCATTTTAACATCAAATTATAAATAAAAAAAAATATCTTCACGCAATTCCCAATACAGGGGTAGACAGAGGTCAAGTCTAGACAATTAAGTCCCTTTGACCCACCTTCCACCGAAGATATTTTTCGGGACAACGTGACAGGTGGTGAGCCCGTCGCCGTCTTTTATGTCCAAGCCAACGATGAAATTCGTACATAAGTTTTTGAAAAACTCATTGGTACTGCCACTTGGGTATCGAACTCGGGTCTCACGTCTCGCAATTCCGACCACCCAACAACTCGGCTATCGTGACTTCGTTCATCATAGTAGTTTTATTATACAGTTTTATTATATCAAATTAGTTATATATCTTCACGCAATTCCCTATACAGGGGTAGACAGAGGTCAAGTCTAGACAATTAAGTCCCCTCGACCCACCTTCCACCGAAGATATTTTCGGGACAACGTGACGGGTGGTGAGTCCGTCGCCGTCTTTATGTCCAAGCCAACGATATAATTCGTACATAGGTTTTTGAAAAACACATTGGTACGAGCCTGCCACCTGGGGATGAACTCGAGTCTCTCGACTCGAAATTCCGATCACCCAACCACTTGGCTATCGACTACATACACTTAAACAAGTGCTAATATGTAACGCAGTCTTTTCTGTATTCGTACACCTTCTTTCTTATTTCAAGCACATTTCCTAACACCGTAGCCAGAGGGAACAGAGCTCAGTGTCACGATCCTTACATACCTCATTTGCTCCTTTCAAATTATGATTTTCTTAATACATACAAACTCTTGACCCTCCCCTCTTCTAGCAGTTTGCTCAAATGGTCTTCGTAAGTTAGTCTCGACCTACCTCGACACCTTTTAATGTTAACTTTCAAGTTATATAGTTTCTTTGTCATTTGGTCTTCACTAATTCGCTCAACGTGCCCAAACCATCGAAGCATCGACTTCCTTTGGTATTGGTATTCTCTTAGGTATTCCCTTTCGTACATATGGTCATCCCGGTGGTATTGTAAAAGGTGACTAAGGGAAATGCCATAATTGCAAGGCTTGGCTAGCGGATTGAAGATGGATGAACAAGACACATCTTAAACCTTGCTGGTGTTTACTGGTATTAGTTTTGTGTCCGGTATCTATCTAGATGGTAAATCCGCTATCTGTCAGTTGCCATAACCATTTTATAAGATCTTCCCTGGAGAAAAACGGTGGTAATATTCAGCAACTCTAAATCGCTGTGATAATTGTCATAAACTTTCGAACTAAGTATTTAAAATAAAACGATCTTTAGATTTTATCGTATTTTTATTTAGTGATTTAAAAACTTTTTACTTCTCGACGTTACGGATGCTTTACGGCATCCGTAGTCACGTGGATTGAGGTCTCGAACGTCCCGCTGTCATTGTTAGCTTCGGCTACCGTCAACTTATATTTATTTATTTGGATCCGAATTACGCAGAACGCGCTCACTGTGTCTTGAGGTCTTGCAGGGGTATGCTGGGTCTGGGGCTTAATTTTAAATACAATGATGAAAAACGTGTTTCGTGTTCGCATAATACAAGAAATCATTAAGCTGTTGTATATTATTGGACCTGAGTGTACATATATAAATGTCAGGTTTAATGTTTGTAACGTTTGTTTTGATGCCTCGCCGTGGGTGTAGAGTCACCTCTGCCGTCTTGATAAATCTATTTGCGTACATGCGGAGCAAATGTCAGGGTTGCAAATGAAAGGTTATGTTTGTAATGTCATGAAGAAAATAAAAAAGTAAAAACAATAGTCGTAGATAATATAATATGTATTTGTATTGCTTGGGTCATGGTAAAAAGTAATATATAAAAATATCTTCACGCCATTTCGAATACGGAAGTAGTCAGAGATGAATACAATTAATTCCTTTCGACCCACCTTCTTTTGAAAAACCATAAGAGCCTATCGCCTGGGGATCGAACTCGGGTATCTTGACTCGAATTTTAATCATCCAACCACTCGGCTATCCGGGACATTAATTAATTACCAGGATATCCGGTAATTATCTAACTCAATTCAGAACTCAGAACTCATCATATTAATACGAAATATATTGATTTAGCAAGAAAAATACTTACTAGATCCACGCTAATAAAACACTTAAAACTGAAATAACTTTAGCCCAAACTCTTCTCCTTCCTCTTTTTGAATATGTAGCTGATAGTTACCTGACAAGGTCGAACAAAACTCAAACCTGTTCAAAACTCACGTATACGTTTTATCTTTGGTATCCGTAAGTTTTACCACGTTTCTGAGTGTAGGACACAGTCGGATTTGCTTCATATCCTTTATATCTTACTTGTTAATCCTCATTCGATTTGAGGATATCAGTAACGCAAACTCATAAAATAATACTTACTAACTAGTCTTTAACAGGGTATCCTTCTTTAGATACACCTTACGTATTTTCTTAGTCATCATTTTCTTACATACATACACGTGTAGGTATCCGAGTAATCTTGACCCTCCCCTTTGAGCAATTTGCTCACATGGTCTTCGAAAGCATATTATAGTAATATTAAGTAAGTAATATTTAATAATATTATTAAAAAAAAATATATAAATATTATACTCAACAAATATTTCCTTTAGTATATCTATAAGGTAATTTCGCGCGTCAAAGAGGTCACTGAACTCTACACAAGGAATGGGATAAGCCAGCGAAACGCAATATCCGTGACTTCACGGCAGAGCGCTAGCGGGATGCTGGAGAGACGTTTGTGAGAAGAGCACTTGCTTTACTAATTGGAGTGTGAATCGTGAAGTTAAATAAATATATCTTCACGCCATTCCTAGTACAGGGATAGGAAGGTGAGAAGATTTAAGAATAAAGCCTTTTAGACGCACATTTTACTAAAAATTATATCTTCACGCCATTCCTCATACAGGGGTAGACAGAGGTGTAGACAGTTAAGAAATAAGTCTTTTTGACCCGCATGTGAATAGAGACATTTTTAGGACAACGTGACTATATCTCCGAACTATTTTAATGCTAGTATCAATATTAGACATCGTAAAATGTCTTACTGTGGTTGTGTAAGTGTAAGGAATATAAGGTTGTGAACTCGAGACTTCTCTGGGTTCGCTTTAAATTGGGACTGACGAAGTTATTCCTTTTGGCTGTTTATGCGCCGGTGGCTTCGTCGTCCAGAGCTGAGCTGGAGGAGTTTTGGGAGAATGTAAGAGAAGTTCTAGACTTGGTTAGAGGAAACGAAAGAATTGTTGTATGTGGTGATTTGAATGGATGGGTTGGTACCGCTCGGCCAGGGTACGAGTCGGTGCTTGAAATGTTTGGCGATAAAAGGGTTAACGATGCTGGCAAGCTTATACTGGCTGTATGCAAGGAAAAGGGTCTTCTTGTGACAAACACTATGTTTAGTCACAAGAAAATCCTTATGTATACTAGAACAAGAGAGAATGAGAGAAGTATGATCGATTTATTCCTGGTGGATGACCGACTGCGAAAACAGGTGATGGATACGCGAGTGTTCCGAGGTGCTGACCTGGGAACGCATCACTATCTAGTGATTACTAGATTTAGGGGTCTGTTCGCGGGTTGGCGCCACCGAACGGCGATACCAGAACCACAGTCGGTCGGTAGCATCCGAAGCTGGAAGCTTCAGGAAGCGGACACTAGGAATAAATATCAAGCAAGTGTAGCCGAAAAGCTGGCAGCATTGGTGTCAGGAAAGAATGTGTGGAAGAAATATGGCAGAGCCTTAGAGATGGAATGGTTAGTGCAGTGGAAGACGTGTGTGGAACTGTGAAAAGAGGTAGTAGTAAAAAGGGTGATGCATGGTGGAATGACGAAGTGAAAGAAGCTGTAAATAAGAAGAAGAAAGCATGGTTAGACTACTTGGCCTCTAGTAATGATAAGGATATGAAAGAGAAGAGGAAAGAAAGATATAATCTCCAGAAAGTTCACACGAAAGCATTGATTGAGGAAGTGCGTGAAAGGAGTAGAATGGAAGCGGACGAAAGGTTGTCGCACAACTTCAAGGAGAACTCCAAACTCTTCTGGAAAGAGGTTGGAAGGACCCGGAGTGGTGCGACAGCCTTAAGAATGAATAAAGTGCTTTCGGGAACCAATGACGTCCTCTCAGAAAAATCGGACGTCATGCAGCGATGGAGTGAATTTTATAGAGAGATGTATGCGTGTGATGATCTTAGTGAGGGATCCGGGGGTGACGCCGTGATTGGTACGCCAGACTCGGACCTCGATGACACTGAGGTCATCAGTATGAAAGAGATTGAATGTGCGATTAGAAGTTTGAAATGAGGTAAGGCTGCGGGACTAGACAGAGTTACTGCTGAAATGGTCAAGTATGGTGGGCCACGCGTCTGGGACAGCTTTCATCTGCTGTGCATCAATCATCCGGATCAATCCTCAATCATCCGGATGATGGGCGATCCGCGGTCATTGTGCCTTTATATAAAGGTAAAGGTTCACATTATGACTGCGGGTGCTATCGGGCGATCAGCTTGACCAGTTTAGCAAGTAAAGTTTACTCGAAGGTTTTGACACGTAGGATGCAAGATAAATCGGAAAGATTTCTATGGGAGGCACAATGCGGATTTAGACCTGGAAGAGGATGCACGGATCAAATGTTTTCTCTCCTCATGATCACGGAGAAGCTTCTGGCTGCTAACCAGAAGATTTTCTGTGCTTTTGTGGATCTTGAGAAAGCATTTGATAAGGTTGTAAGGAAGAAAATGTGGGAACTGTTGCCGGGGTATGGTGTGGATGGTCGATTGCTAAGGGCTGTGCAGTCACTTTACTGTGACTGTAAAGCCTGTGTGCGGGTAGGGCATGACCTGTCACCCATGTTTAGCGTCCAAACGGGCGTAAAACAGGGTTGTGTCAAGTCTTCCTGGCTATTCATACTGTATCTCGACAGCTGTTTACAGAAGCTGAAAGATAGCTGTTTGGGTGTGAAATTGGGTGACATAAAAGTAAATTGTCTGCTTTATGCTGATGATGCAGTGCTTATAGCACCATCAGAGGCAGAACTGCAGGCATTAGTCACGTGTATGAAAGAAGAATGTGAAATTAATGGTCTCCGTTTGAATGCTAATAAAACTAAGGTTCTGGTATTTGAAAGGGACGAAGAAAGAACGAAGTGCGAAGTTTGGGTAAATCAGGAATGTCTAGAACAGGTGAATGAAATTTTATACTTGGGGAGTGCGTTTAGCGGGGATGAAAGATGTGATTTAGATGTGGACAGGCGTGTCGCTGCCGGGAACAAAGTCAATGGTGCCCTGACTGCGTTAATCAAAAGGCAAGGCGTTGTGAAAAGTGCACGCCTTGCAATACATAACGCAGTGTTGGTACCGACTTTGTTATATGGCAGCGAAACCTGGGTATGCCAGAAGAAGCATAAAAGCAGGTTGAATGCAGTGGAGATGCGATCTCTTCGTAAAATGTGCGGCCTTACCATGGCCGACCGAAAGCGAAACGAAGAGATTCGCAATATGGCAGGTTTGAAAGATGACCTTGTCTCAAAAATGGATAATGGCGTGCTTCGATGGTTTGGGCACGTTGAGCGAATGAGTGAAGACCGAATGGTGAAGAAAATATATAGCGCGAAAGTTAATATTAAAAGGTGTCGAGGTAGACCGAGACTAACTTTCGAAGACCATGTGAGAAAATTGCTCGAAGAGAGGAGGGTCAAGAGTACTTGGATACCTAGACGTGCATGTATGAAGAAGATGATGAATCTGAAAAAAGCAAAAGAAGTATGTAGGGATCGTGACACTTGGCAATCTGTTCTCTCTGGCTACCCCGTCAGGGATTGTGCGTGAAGATAAATAAATAAATAAAATAAAATGTCTTGTAAGATATGGTATATTAGCGGCCCGATAAAACATCATAGAAGGTTAAATAACTTTTTCGAAAAAAAAGTCTTGTCTATGCTTTAGAGTTTTTTTTTAAATCTTTATATACAGTAAGAAAAGGAATAGCTTCACGCATTTCACACTTCTGTGGTAGACAGATGTCAACAATGAAGATATTTCGACCCACCGCCATTTTGGGACAACGTGCCAGGTGGACGACACGTGCGAGGTGGCAACAGGCTCACTGTTGCCGTCTTTATGTTCAAGCCAATGATATAAATTGTACATAAGTTTTGAATGAAACTCATTGGTACGAGCCTATAACCTGGGGATTGAACTCTGGTCTCTTGACTCTGACTTTAAAGTTGTATGGGAGTTTATAATTTGGCTTTTACTTTTTTTTTATTATATACCGAAAAATGTATATAAAACCATTGCTTTTATAAATGCCAAGTGTGGATATAGAAGCAGATCCTTACGAGAAACCTTTACTTAAAATTTTAAAAAAAAGTTAATAGTATTAAATTTAATATTACTTTAAAATTTCTCGTGTCTGGGTGTTTGGGATACCTGCGTTGTTTCTCACCTCTGCTTTGCTTACTTTGGTATCATGTATGTGATGTTGTACTTATCTATGTATGTGATATAAATAAATGTCTTCTTGCCCAATACGGGGTTAGACTGTGTTCTAGATAATTAAGGCCTATCGAACCACCTTTCACCGAAGACATTTTTAATATATATAAATTGAATATAATTGTACCGAAGTTTTTGAAACAAAACCCATTGGTACGAACCGTGGAGATCGAACACAGGTCTCTTGACTCGAATTCCAATCACCCAACCACTAGGCTATCGCGATAATGTAATATGCATGTACACAAGTACATTTCTTACAAATAATAACTGCATTTTAATATCGCTATGTAACTGCGCGGGTTTTAACTGCCGCGGCGTCACGCCACAGTCTTCAATCACGCCTAACAATTTCCATTACCGCTGGGTTAATAGATAACTGTTTTATTTCTGTACAATCTCCCCGCTAAGTTCATACGTTTAACAACGATTCGGTCGACCGATTACGCGATGTAATTCTTTAAGAATACAGTGTATTTTTGCGTATGTTTTCTTAAAGATAAGGCGTGATCTGTTTTGATGGATGTTATAACGCGTCTGATAACACGCGAATTTGCATACGCTTTGAGATGCATATGAATTGCTTCGATGTAATGTATATCATTCAATTGGAGCAAGGTTATAAAGATTGGTTTTAAATAATGGAAAAGAAAAAAATGTCTCCACGCAATTTCCAATACAGGGATAGACAGAGGTCTAGTCTAGACAATGAAGTCCCTTCGACCCACCTTTCACCGAAGATATTTTCCGAAATAATGGAAAAGTGATTTCTGTAATAGACGGTCCTCTGCCTGTATTGGATACTAGTTTTTTCCGCTACTTCGTTCGCATGATCTGAAATAGTTCAAGTTTTTAAAACTCGTAATAGCTCGGATACAAATCATAATGGGTAAATGTAGCTTTAATGTATGTATGTACGATTTACATCGTTCGCATGGACATAAAGACGGCGACAGGCTCACCAACTGTCACGATGTCCCAGAAAATGTCTTCGGTGAAATGTGGGGCGAAAGGATTTAATTGCCTAGACCTCTACCACTGTATTGGGCATGGCGTCATACTAAATGTTGCTGTGTGGTGATGACGTAATAATGATACCAAACCGTGTCTTCCCGTGGGAGCCGTAAGAGGCGATTGAGGGAAAAGGCTTGTTGTCTACCGATAGATAAAGAAGATACTGAAGGACAGCTACGTCTAACGTGCATGGTGTCTGGTACAGCGAATGCCAATCCGCTTTCCAAGCCTGGCGATTATGGCGAATGCTCGTTACAGGAGAGGCCTATGTCCTGCAGTGAACATTCATCAGCATTTCCGAAATATATATGTATTTCTCACCTCATTGACGACCACCGTGGACGAGTGATCCAGGTGTCGCCATCTCTGAGGACCCGGGTTCGAATTCCTGGCGGGTCAATGCAGAAAAACTACATTTTGTACGTTCTTCGGGTCTGAATGTTTGTGGTACCTTTGTTGATTCCATTACACATTGGAGAAATGTATCTGATGTTATACCTGACTGTCTATGTTATAATTTTTTTTTTTACAGAAAAGGAGGTAAGTGATTACCGCCGCCCGTGAACACGCCCAATACCAAAGTCATAGCAGATGCGCTGCCGGCCTTAGAGTGCAGAATATGTTTCATGCAATATTATTATAGTAGATTAAAGTAAGTTAGGCTAGTGTGGGAGAATGATGCTTTAACTAGATAAAATATATTTCAGGTCATCCGGTCTTCCTCCCAGTTGTTTAAGAACGCGTGATAAATCATAACTCATGTCTGTCTATCTCTTCTCAGAAAGAGTCCCGCACAGACGTGCAGTTCCACTTGGCGGCGCTGCGCGGGGACTGCGAGCGTCTGAGGCAACTCCTGGATACGGGGAAGGTTCACATCGACTCCCGTGACCGAGTGAGTGAGACACCAGAGCATTTATCGTGGATTATTTTCTGTTACATATAATGTAGTAATGTTTAAAATTGGTAGAGCCACGCATCAGCTTTTGTTGTTGCATGAGTGGGCCGGCTGGACCGGGAAAGTACCACGACCTCACAGAATACCGGCGTGAAGTAGGAGTCTAGCAAACTTCTGCGTTTTGTCTGGTGAGTGCAGGTATCCAGAGGCCCACACTCCCCCCTCCTCCAATTCTGGGGTGGGGGGGGGGGGCACTCTACGGCCACTACCACACTCTATGGCCGGCAACGCATCTGCTATGCCTCTGGTATTGCGGGTGTTCATGGACGGCTGTAATAATTTACCATCACGTGAGCCACCTGCTCATTTGCCACCCTTTTCTATAAAAAAAATGTAGAAAAGGATAAGGCAATTAAGTCCTTTCGACCCACCTTTCAAGTTTTTGGAACAACGTGACAGATCTATCGACGTCTTTATGTCCATGCAATTCCCAATACAGGGGTAGACAGAGGTCAAGTCTAGACAATTAAGTCCCTTTGACCCACCTTCCACCGAAGATATTTTCGGGACAACGTGACAGGTGGTGTGCCCGTCGCCGTCTTTATGTCCAAGCCAACGATGAAATTCGTACATAAGTTTTTTTTGAAAAACTCATTGGTACTGCCACCTGGGGATCGAACTCGGGTCTCTCGACTCGAAATTCCGACCACCCAACAACTCGGCTATCGTGACTTTTTCCATCCATCGCTATAAATCGCACATATGTTTTTGAAAAACCCTTTCACACGAGTCTGCCAGCTGCTGTCGAACTCTGGTCTCTTGACTCGAATTCCGATCAACCAACCACTCGGCTAGCGTGATTAATTACTAATAATAATAAGAAAATACATAGATAGGGACAAAATACATTACTCTGATCCCAAAGCTAAAACACGTGTTATACGGAATCGGAAACTTGTGGTGAAAACACTGACCCCAAGACAATGTCGTAAAAGTAGTTTTCTACATTTACTCGACCGGGAATTGAACCTGAGACCTCAGAGCTGGCGACACCATGACAGCGGTGTGTACCACTCGTCCAAGGACGTCGTTAAAATATATTTGTATATATATGTATATACGCACATGTGTATAAAACAAATACCACAGGGCTGCTTGCTTTTCTTTCATAATATTTTCTCAATTACTCGTTACAGTAAATGTCACGATAGCCGAGTGGTTGGGTGGTCAGAATTTCGAGTCAAGAGACCCGAGTTCGATCCCCAGGTGGCAGGCTCGTACCAATGGGTTTTTCAAAAACTTATGTACGAATTATATTGTTGGGTTGGACATAAAGACGGCGACGGGCTCACTACCCTTCACGTTGTCTCAAATATATCTTCGGTGGAAGGTGGGTCGAAGGGACTTAAATGTCTAGACTAGACCTCTGTCTACCTCTGTATTGGGAATTGCGTGAAGATATTTATATTTATACTCGTGACAGTAAGAACGTGAGCCGAATCGTCTGGTTATGGGTCTGCGTTTACTTTAAGAAAATCAATACGTCGGCACTAAACGTTATTGCATAAAATACGAGTGTACATTGAAAAAGGGGAAGTCCCCTTCTACAATTTAGGGCGTCCCCTTGACTGCTAATATAGCGAATTTCCTCTCAGATTGAATACAATTTGCCATCTTTAGGGAAATTTTTATTAGCGTGGAGTTCATACATACATACAAATATTTCACATGTTTAAATGTATCAATTTTATATGATGAAAATGGAAGTAAAAAAAAAGTTTCCTATTTGATTTTCTTGTCAGTAATTTAATACCTTTGATCTACTTAGAAATTCTAGTTTCTGGCACATAGTAGCACTATTTTAATCCAATCAAAAAGTGAAAAAGTTTCTCTAAAATCCAAAGACAACTTTCGAGTTTTGCGACCATAAACATCTGGAAAGACTGACCTAAAAAAGATGGATGAAACACTAGTTCGATCGTAGTGCTAGACTAGTACCAAAAAATTTAGATTAATATCGTTGGCTTGAGCATAAATACGGTAATAGGCTCACCGCCTGTCACATTTTCCTAAAATGTCTTCGGTGAAAGGTGTGATTGTTAGACTTAATTGTCTAGACCAGTGTTTACCCCAGTATTGGATACGGCGTGAAGATATAGTACAGTACATATCACATCTCAAATCTTGTATTCTTTATAATATTTCCCGTTTCCGAGAAAGTATTTATAAACTGTCGAAAATTGCAAATCAATCCGTCGAGTCGGTTCGAGTTTAGAAGCCACTAACATACGGATACTGAGTTTATGTATATTTTATTTGTTTCGTATATAACAATATAAATTATACATTTACTTATTAAGTAACTTTCACTTTTTAACTCAATATTGTCTTAAATAATTGCCAATTGCATAAGGTTCATTATTTAAAAACTCACAAATGGCAATGCATTAGTAACGGCTGATTGCAGTTCATTACCGGCGTTATGTAACCAATCAAATTAAACTGTGTACATTTACTGTAATACAATCTATATTATATACTAATGTTACAAAAGCGAAAGCAACTCGCGTCTCTTTATATTACGTTGTCACAGTTAAACTGAATAAATGTTTAAAATATTAATTAGGAGATACTATTGTAATAAAATAAAAATTTATATTTATATATAAATACGTACAAATATACACTTACACGTTTTTATTAGTCTACGCGGGTAAAGCCACTGGCGGAATGTTAGTTATAATGTATGGGGAATATATTCGTTACACTCGTTTCAAATGTAATAAAAAAATATCTTCACGGCATTCCCAATACAGGGGTAGACAGAGATCTAGACAATTAAGTTTCCTTTCGATGCACCGTCCACCTAAGTTATTTTTGGGGTAACGTAACAGGTGGTGAGCCCGTCACCGTCTCCATTTCCAAGCCAACGATATAAATCGTAAATAAGATTGAGAAAAAACCCATTGGTACGACCCTACCACCTGAGGATCGATAATGAAATCATTTATTCGTCATTATAAGTAACATATAATTACAAAAATCCATCAAGAGCCATTTTTAATCTACCGCCGTTTAGTAATATTCCTCTAAAAAAGAAGACACAGGCGAAAAAAACTCCGCTTACGTTTATCTCCTGCTCACAAAAAGGTCTTTTATTGGGCCGTTAGGATTTATCCTCGCTACCTTATCTCGACTTACGCAATACCTATTAAATTATACATGTTTCTGCCCGCGACACCGTCCGAAAAGTTGCGTTTTAGTTCATAAACCGAAACGCCACGATATCATAGGTGGTGCAGGTGCGCTGGCAACCAAATGTCGATTTAAAATTTAAAATTCGAACCCGGGCAAAGAGACAACGAACTCGCTAATAATTTAAGAATTTCTCCAGCTATAACACAATTCATTTCAAATTATTCTATAAACCAGTCATAAAATATTGAATAATTGTATTTTCGTAATCACAATATCTGTTGTTGTGAGGAAGAATTTTCATTGAAGCACAAAAAAAGACGTTAGGAAAAAACCCTTACTTATGTGCAAGAATTTCTGCTGCATGCAATATCAAGAAACTTGCACTACAACGCATTATCTCGAAATTCGGTGGGATAATATGATTTCCCAAAACAAAAAGCAATCAATGCCCCTCCCCGAACCCTCATTCTTAATACGTAAAGCAGAATCATACTTCAGATCTCGCCAACAGGAAACGTTTACATTTCCTGAACTAAGTACAGCATATGTGCTTTTCCAGGATATATATCTCTATGATAAGTTATGTCCAGATCAGTTCAGCCGTTATCGCGAGATTAAGTAACAATTCATTCAAATTTTCGCTTTTATAACAGTAGTAAGATGACACGGGACGAAGGATGTCTACGTAATTAATCGCGTCCCTTGAAAGAAAGATTGAAAATTTGCTTAAAAGAAATCAATAAGTTAAAATAAATAAATAAATATCTTCACGCAGTTCCCAACACAGGGGTAGACAAAAGTCTAGGCAAGGCAGTTAAGTCCCTTCGACCCACCTTCCACCGAAGATATTTTAGGGACAACATGACAGGTGGTGATCCCGTCGTCGTCCTTATGTCCTAGCCAACGATATAATTCGTACATAAGTTTTTTTATTAAACCCCATTGGTACGAGCCTACCATTTGGGGATCAAACTCGGGTCTCTTGACTTGAAATTCCGACCGCCCTACCACTCGGCTATCGTGATTTTTAATAAAAAAGTTAAGAAAAGTAATAGTCTATTTTATTGTTAAGTTATCATATATCATATCATCTAAATAATAAAGTAATACAATAGATGGCTTTGTTAGTAAACAACAATATCAAGGCCATAAAATCCAAGTAAACGACAATATCAAACATTGAAGTATCGAGTCATTAAAATTGGTTCCGCTCGAACTAATCTTTGATTTAAATAGAAACGTTACTAGTTTAATCTATGAGCATAGAGTATAATTAGCATGCACGCACGCGACCGAGCAACTGAGCTATGCAGATCTAAGTGGAACATTGCGTGTTTTTCCATGGACCGCTTTTTACATATATCAATACATAACGGCCTGTAATAGACGATTGGTGGAAGTAAGCTTCTTCAGCGGGAGTATTTGCTATGATGGGAAGATAACAAAGTATGCGGATTGACGGTCGCAGTTTGAGACAGCTTGAATCTTAAACGCTGCTTCCTGTCACCGATCTACTTATTCTGCAAGGCTTAGTTCCTTTGCCTGCTCTCTCGAGCGAATAATAAAAACAACAACAATGATCTTATTTTGGTCTGATATATTCCGAATATTATTATAATGATGATTATACGATCTTCATCTAATAAATTTTAATTATATTGTGTTTTAAAGAAAAATGTAAAATGTTATTCTATAGTGTTTACCTTTTACGGAAATCGGTGTATCGTTTATTTTGCGTAGCAGTAATATCGAAACTTGTTTTAAATTTTAAAATGTTATTGTAATATTAAATTGATACAGAAATGTTTTTATTCTGTCAAAGATTATCAAGATTATAGGATTAATATGTTTGTAGCGTTGCACAATTTTAAATCCTATATGGATTTAATATTTTATTGTAGAAAGCCATTAATTTCTACCCCATTAGTAGCAAAAAGTGAGACACTCTTATTGTATAATTGACTACATTGTAACCGCCACATTTAATAACTAATTCTAATATTAAAAAAAATTATAAGAGTTTCGAAAAATTAAAGCATTGCTTTTTTGTCGTGTATCTAAAATGTAATCTCATTATAACTATCAGATTTCAGCACAGCGACATCTATCGTAGCTGTTGCGAGTCTTAAAATTTGATTTTGTGTGAGCGCTGTTGTGATATTGATTTATGTCAATAGATGGCGCTATTTAGAAATTTCCACAATACTTTCTTTGTACATTCATACCTGACAGCCTGTAAAAGGGTGGTATTGCAGAATATATTTATAAATTTATTTATGCTTTATTGTTAACACCTTATTTTAAAAAAAGGTAACAAAAGGCGGACTTAATGCCATATGGCATTCTCTACCAGTCAAACTTACTTGATGAGAGAAATTTTGTAGTAGGTTCATAAACAAAAGGAGGAATATAGGCTTCTTCCATAAGGGAATGTTTGCTATAATCGTCATACTTGGCAAGCGGATTGGCGATTGCAATACCAGACACCTTGCACTTTAGACGCTGCTGCCCATCACCGGTCTGCTAATTTTTCATCTGGTATTTTTAGAAATGGTAATTCCGCCATCTGTTGGTAACCGATTAGATTTTGAAAGCCTTCGTCAGCCTCTTACGACACCCACGGCAAGGAATATGATATATCACCACATAATATACCACTCTGACGCGATAACCATTAGACTAAAGGGTTTCATTGGAAGCATTCTGTAATTCAGGACTTCTTTGTTCCAGGATGGCACGACCCCGCTGATCCTGTCAGCGGCGATGGGTCACACGGAGTGCGTGCGGGAATTACTCGCGCAGGGAGCAGACCCTGCATGCTGCAGGACGGTATGCGTATATATCTTTATACGACCTCCGTTGACGAGTGGTGCACAGGGGTTTTCATGGTGTCGCCAGCTCTGGGGTTCCGGATTCGATTCCCGGTCGGGTTAATATAGAAAACACTTCTACATTTTCTCGGGTCTGGGTCTTTAAGGTACCTTCATTATTTCTGATTCCATAATACAAGTGCTTTAGCTACTTACTTTGGGATCACAGCAATGTGTGTCATGTTGTCTATCTATACGTATTTCTTTCTGTTATAATGTTTCGACTGAACATGCGACTTAAAGGGATCAACTTATACGAGGAGACTTTAACGTTCTGTTTACTTAAGGACCTTCAACCATATACTCCAGGGCACTGGCTTCTCCTATAACTGATTGCCCTAATTGCTACGCCCTGACACGCAGATTGGCGATCGCCAATCGCTGCCACTGACGCTGCTGCCCATCACCGGTTTACTGAACTTTGGTCTGAATTTTTAATTTTTTTTTGGTCCTACTAGATATATACTGCTTTAGACGAGTAACTGTGTTATATAATTTTTTAAATATGAAATGGAAAAGACTTCGTGCATGTATCCTATGTGTTTGTTCACACATACTCTGTTCTCAATCGACAATATTCATAATTTACCTCTCCTATTTGACGGTCCGTATGCCCAGTTGGGAGTGACCCTGCCTTCGAATTTAAGCATTGCGGTTTTGAGTTCTGCTAGCGTCAAACATTTGTAAGATGAATACGGATGGAGCTCGAGTCATTGATGGTTATATGTAGGTATGAATATTTATCTTCATGTGTATATATGTTATGTGTATATATGGTACAATATACACCATTGGATAGGCTCACCATCTGTCTTGTGGTGGCACCACAGGCATGGTAAAAGGTGGGTCGAAAAGGCTTAACTGTCCAGACCTCTGTCAACCCCAGTATTGGGAGAATGCGTGAAATAAGCTAACCTTAATGATTGACCGGGAGTCCAACGTAGCTATTTATGTCAGACAGGAACAAGTGCGTTGTTCTTCGCGGCTCAGGGAGGCTTCCTGGACATCGCGCGCATCCTGCTTGACTCGGGGGCAGACATAGATGCACCCAGCATGGTAAAGCCTCCTTCTTTCAAAGTAACTCCTTACGGGGAAAATGTAATTGAATATCAGTAAAAAGGTTAAAAATTGTCAATTGGATCCATTTTTAACACGCTGTTATCTGCTTGGTATGTGTGTGTACGTTTTTAACACGCTGTTATCTGCTTGGTATGTGTGTGTACGTTAAGGAATTAATAACAATTTGACCGTCACGATAGCCGAGTGGTTGGGTGGTCGGAATTTCGAGTCGAGAGACCCGAGTTCGATCCCCAGGTGGCAGGCTCGTACCAATGGGGTTTTTCAAAAAACTTATGTACGAATTTCATCGTTGGCTTGGACATAAAGGCGGCGACGGGCTCACCACCTGTCACGTTGTCCCGAAAATATCTTCGGTGGAAGGTGGGTCAAAGGGACTTAATTGTCTAGACTTGACCTCTGTCTACCCCTGTATTGGGAATTGCGTGAAGATATTTAATTTTTTTTAATTTTAATTTATTGTAATTGGGTAGTGTATAAATTCTTTCTTTTTAAACTTACAGGACGGCGGCACACCGCTGTTCGTGGCGTGCCAGTGCGGACATCTGCCGGTGGTTGAGGACCTAATAAGGCGAGGGGCCAATGTCAACTCGTGTATGAAGGTAAGCTTTGTAGGATTGTTTGTACATTTTTCTATTTTTATGAATCAAAAAGAATTACTAAGAAGAGAAAATGTTGATGTTTAACACAGGTTAAACTTTTTGACTATATAAAATGTAGGTAATATTAATTACGTGTAGAAAATCCGGCTCAAAGGATTAAAACGATTCTGGTCAATTATAAATATTAAATTTTCCAATAGTAACAACGAGTATATAGTAAGTATTACTTCATATAGATCACTCACATACACATAAAAGACGAAAGGTCCAAGTTGTGTGTAATACTTCGGTATGAGGTATTTGCATTGACATGCATGTACTGTATAATGACATTATATTGCTTTTATTAGTTAATAAGGTTCTTAGTTAAAAAGACATATTAGTGACAGATATACTGCATTATTTTTTGTTTCATTTATACGAAGAGTTATCCTAAAGAGGGTAATTTTGAAACAGGATTTCTTCGTGAGGCCGGAATTTTTGCACAAGAATTTTTCATAATTATGTGAATGCCTGAGCGAGTAACATTTTTATGGTTCATGTATATATCAGTTTCCTCATTCCACCGTAACTTTAAGGCGTTATTTAGATTTTTAGAACAAGAAAAGAACAACGTTATATAATTAAAAATATGATGGGAGCGATCAACTCAGCTTAGATATTAACATTATGTACATCAGTATTCTTATTAATTTTATTTTATGTACAATAATTTCATTTTAATATGTTTATTGAGAGGTGAAGTATTTTTTTTTTAATATTTCTCCAAGAGTATAACAAATATTCTTTCAACATCAGCTTAACGTATCCGTACCAAAATATCATAACTATTATATATGAAATGGAAATATCTAAAATAAACATTTCTAGCTTATTTTGTATCAATAAGGATTATTTTCCTTACAGCATATGCTGCAGAACTTAGTCTACTTGCAAGCTTAAGTAGATGGGAGGCCTTAACGGTCATATCCAAGCGGTCTAACTCTTTCCCATTATAAGTACATTGGGCGTTGAAAATTTTATACATTTAGTTTTATTGCTATTTATAAGTAAATAATTAGAATTTAACCAATTAAGAATTAAACAATACCATACATGCCATTATTCATCTCGTCAAATGTAACAAGATGTCATTAGATTTTAAAAATTAAGGAAGTATCAGCGGCAAAGTATACCATATCATAATAACAACTGATATAATTCTATCATTGATTTATAACCATTAATTTTACGATATCCATATTTATTTATAAATTATACTTATTTACTTAAACTACATTATATTTTTATAACCGATTCGATATTACTATGTACCTTGAATGTTGATGAGTGAACGTAGAGCATCCACTTGCAATTTAGCATCCAATCAATTGCACAGATTATTCACATAAAGTGCTAGATTACTCATCGTAGATTTTTTATAACAAAACTCATGCTGCTGTGATTTTAGAATAATATAGAGGTGTGACGTCAGTATTGGCGCTACTAATGATTGAAATATCTTTGCAAAAGATGAAAGTAGAGACACAGGATGATAGTTTTTAACGTCGCTTGCGACTCCCTTTTTGAGTAATGGTACTACGTTGGCAAACTTCCACTCACCTGGAAATGTTCCTGTTAACATTGACAAGTTAAAATTTTAAAAGGTATTGCAAGATATTTTGCACATCTCATTATAAATTCTAGGGGTATGCCATCTGACTCACAAGCTTTACTAGCGTTCATCTTTTTATTAACTTTATATCTTTTTCACTAAAAACTATACAGCTTAAAGAGTTTTAAGTTAAATATCATTTGACAATGACCCATTTGTTAAAGGTGCAAAGTCTGAAAAGAAATTAGTAGCAAACGATATTACAGATGTCATCCCCAGTTGTAGCTTGTTTGTTATCCAAATTCATCACAGATAGTATTGAAAAAGTAAATGCTTTTTTTAATTTCCAAACCAAACGGGATATTTAGAATTTTTTGACATTGACTTAAGAATTGTTAATTGAAAGAAAGAAGAATGAAATATTTTATTTGGCACAAGCAACATAAACAAGCGGATTACATAAAACACATTAACATTTGAGTAGACATAGAAAACAAAAAAATATAAAAAAATTATACATAGAAGTCATGAAACAAAGGACATTCACTCCTTGTTTTATAGGTATGGTACAATTAAATAAAAAAAATAAAAAAAAAACAACAAGTAACAAAAAAGCAATCAACAATAATGTATGACTGATCGTTAATGTAAAAAATAAAGTTACTTTAGCGCTGACATTACTTCCTATATCAATAAAATAGCGCATCCCAATCGCTATCTCTTAATTTAGTATTCACTACCTCATAGTCTGCTTTGAAAAAAATTTGCTTGATTGTTCTTTTTTGATTTAACATTTCTGTTCTAAGTACTGTAAAGCTTTTCAATAGGAGGGTGATGTTCATCAATTTCTGAAATAGGATCAAGAAATTTTTCAATAAAACAATGGCCTGTGTTAAAAGTGTATGTAAAGTGTGTATAATATATTTTATTTAAAACTAATTCTAAGATTTTATTGTCACATTTATACTGTACTGTACGCTGTTATACTGTATTAAATTATTTAACGACATGAGGTCTATCAATGTGTATCCAAGGCAGTTGTGGTAGTTTTGTGGTTATAATCCATAATTCCCTTGCTCTGTTACTTTACTTTCCTTCCACTTTATAAATCCGAGATTGAAATCACCAAGAATGGTTGAATTTGCGTACTCTTCCATTATCTTTGATACTTTATTAATGAAATTACTCAAAGTTGTTTGTGTTACAGGAAGTGGCAGATACACCACTCCAAGGTTAATAGATTTAGTTTCTTCAGCAACACATGCTTTAAAACATATCCTGATGTCCTGCACGTCACTTTCCCATTTCTTCACACGTAATGAAATTAATGATTTAGATACGGCAATAAGCACTCCGCCATCTTCTTTGCCAGCTAGTGAAGACGCGCGTCTACCTCTACGATAAAGTTGTAGTAAGAGCTTAGAACTTCTCCGTCATTGGATTAATGGATTCGTTGAGCAAAGTTTCTGTAATAACAATAATGTCGTATTTGTTAACAAGTACAGATAAATTTATATTTCGCAACTTAGTGAGCATCTCAGGAAAATTTTGATAATAAATCTTAATAGAATTAAGAATAGGGATTATGCAGTTGCCTTGGGGTTGTAAACTGTCATAAGAGCAACTTGACTGCATCGAGGGTTCGGATTTCTTTTGTTGGTGTACCATTACGGACCCAATATAACACTTTTCTCGTGCAACTTTTCACGTTGCCGAGTGAATTGCCTGGTTTGCAGGAGATAAATGCTCAGAAATAAATTCTGGACCTTTTGTACCACGGTACCTCAGATGTTGCGTATTTAAGTTATTCTCAGAGTTTGCTTAATTAAATTTTGAAACCGAAGCAAGCAAGTCGCGTACTTTAGTGTTTCCTAGTTTCACTACTATTACTCTAGGTCGGGTACTTTTTGGATCAAATTTTCTAGTTCGTACTGCTGTCAAAATTTTGTTTTCTGTAACTTTAGAAGATGCAACTTTGCTTAAGTTTTCTGATCTATTTTCTGGTTATCCAGTTATTTCAAAATTATTCCGTCGCATGTGTTGTTCTACTTGAAAGTCTAACGGACAAATCTTGTACAGTTGACTTTAAAATTTTATTTTTGTTTTGCAGTTCTTTGGATTGCTCCTTATTGGAAGCAAGTTGACTCTATATCTTCGTAGTCCGTACTCATGATAGCCACAGTGTCTTTGATTTCTCGAAGCAATGAGAGATCCTGTGTAACCTCTGCAAATCTTTTTAGTTACATTATATTCAAGTGATTAAGAACTAAATGAATTTATTCTCCTCATCCGATTACTCACCTCTACTTTGTCCCTATCTGGCCTTTGGGACCATGGAACTTCCCACCAACAACGCTCAAGAGCCTTCAAATACAATATAATTGAAGAATTAAAGACACCATTTTCTGAAAAGTCGTAAGAAGTGTAGGACACTGCGGTTGAAATATGTATCAACTTCAAACACCATTCAAAAGTGATTTTGTGAGTTCATTTCTTTTTGATAATCCGCGACACACTGCAATTATCTCTTTTGTTCTCGTAGGACGGCGCGACACCGTTATTCATCGCAGCGCAGAACGGCCACGAAGAAGTGTGCGAGCTTTTACTAGCATCGCACGGGCAAGTGGACGCGGCCCGATCGGACCGCGCCACGCCGCTGTGGATCGCGGCGCAGTGCGGCCACCAGCGCGTCGTGCGCACGCTGCTCGAGCACGGCGCGTGCGTCGACGCAGTGCGGCAGGTGAGTGTGCGGCAGTGCGGCAGGTGAGTGTGCGGCAGTGCGGCAGGTGAGTGTGCGGCAGTGCGGCAGGTGAGTGTGCGGCAGTGCGGCAGGTGAGTGTGCGGCAGTGCGGCAGGTGAGTGTGCGGCAGTGCGGCAGGTGAGTGTGCGGCAGTGCGGCAGGTGGTGTGCGGCAGTGCGGCAGTGCGGCGGGTGAGGTGTGCGGCAGGTGAGTGTGCGGCGGCAGTGCGGCAGGTGAGTGTGCGGCAGTGCGGCAGGTGAGTGTGCGGCAGTGCGGCAGGTGAGTGTGCGGCAGTGCGGCAGGTGAGTGTGCGGCAGTGCGGCAGGTGAGTGTGCGGCAGTGCGACGGGTGAGTGTGCGGCGGTGCGGCGGGTGAGGTGTGCGGCAGGTGAGGTGCGGCGGTGCGGCGGGTGGTGTGCGGCTGGTGAGGTGCGGCAGTGCGGCGGGTGAGTGTGCGGCGGTGCGGCGGGTGAGTGTGCGGCAGTGCGGCGGTGAGTGTGCGGCAGTGCGGCAGTGCGGCTGGTGAGGTGCAGCAGTGCGACGGGTGGTGTGCGGCAGGTGAGTGTGTGCGGCAGTGCGGCTGGTGAGGAGTGCAGCAGTGCGGCAGGTGAGTGTGCGGCAGTGCGGCAGGTGAGTGTGCGGCAGTGCGGCAGGTGAGTGTGCGGCAGGTGAGTGTGCGGCAGTGCGGCAGGTGAGTGTGCGGCAGTGCGGCAGGTGAGTGTGCGGCAGTGCGGCAGGTGAGTGTGCGGCAGTGCGGCAGGTGAGTGTGCGGCAGTGCGGCAGGTGAGTGTGCGGCAGTGCGACAGGTGAGTGTGCAGCAGTGCGACAGGTGAGTGTGCGGCTGGTGAGTGTGCGGCGGCAGTGCGATAGGTGAGTGTGCAGCAGTGCGACAGGTGAGTGTGCGGCTGGTGAGAGTGCAGCAGTGCGGCAGGTGAGTGTGCGGTAGTGCGATAGGTGGTGTGCAGCAGTGCGACAGGTGAGTGTGTGGCTGGTGAGAGTGCAGCAGTGCGATAGGTCAGTGTGCAGCAGTGCGGCAGGTGAGTGTGCGGCTGGTGAGAGTGCGGCAGTGCAGGTGAGTGTGTGCGGCTGGTGAGAGTGCAGCAGTGCGGCAGGTGAGTGTGCAGAAAAGGACAGGTGAGTGTGCAGCAGTGCGGCAGTGCGACAGGTGAGTGTGCGGCAGGTGAGTGTGGCAGTGCGATAGGTGAGTGCAGCAGTGCGACAGGTGAGTGTGCGGTTGGTGAGAGTGCAGCAGTGCGGCTGGTGAGAGCAGCAGTGCGGCTGGTGAGAGTGCAGCAGTGGCAGGTGAGTGTGCGGCAGTGCGATAGGTGAGTGCAGCAGTGCGACAAGTGAGTGTGCGGCTGATGAGAGTGCAGCAGTGCGGTAGGTGAGTGTGCGGCAGGTGAGTGTGCAGTGCGGCAGGAGTGTGCAGCAGTGCGACAAGTGAGTGTGCGGCTGGTGAGAGCAGCAGTGCGGCAGGTGAGTGTGCGGCAGTGCGATAGGTGAGTGTGCGGTTGGTGAGAGTGCAGAAAAGGACAGGTGAGTGCGGCAGGTGAGTGTGCAGCAGTTGGACAGGTGAGAGTGTGCAGCAGTGCGACAGGTGAGAGTGTGCAGCAGTGCAGCAGTGCGACAGGTGAGAGTGCAGAAAAGGACAGGTGAGAGTGCAGAAAAGGACAGGTGAGTGTGTGCGGCAGTGCAGCAGTGCGACAGGTGAGGTGCGGCAGTGCGACAGGTGAGTGTGCAGAAAAGGACAGGTGAGTGCGGCTGGTGAGTGTGCAGCAGTGCGGCTGGTGAGTGTGCAGCAGCAAGGACAGGTGAGTGTGCAGCAGTGCGACAGGTGAGTGTGCGGCAGTGCGACAGTGCGGCAGGTGAGTGTGCGGCTGGTGACCGTGCAGCAGTGCGGCAGTGCGGCTGGTGAGTGCAGCAGTGCAGGTGAGTGTGCAGCAGTGGGGCAGTTGAGAGTGCGGCAGGTGAGTGTGTGCAGCAGTGGCAGGTGAGTGTGTGCAGCAGTGTGGCAGGTGAGTGTGCGGCAGTGCAACAGTGAGACAGGCGAGTGCAGCAGTGCAGCAGTGGCAGGTGAGGTGCAGCAGTGGCAGGTGAGTGTGCGGCAGTGCAGCAGTGCGGCAGGTGGAGTGTGCAGCAGTGGCAGGTGAGTGCGGCTGGTGAGAGGCAGCAGTGCGGCAGGTGTGTGTGCGGCAGTGATAGGTGAGTTTGCGGCAGTACGACAGGTGAGTGTGCGGCAGGTGAGTGTGCGGCGGCAGTGCGGCAGGTGGAGTGTGCAGCAGTGCGACAGGTGAGAGTGCAGCAGCAAGGACAGGTGAGAGTGCAGCAGTGACAGGTGAGAGTGCAGCAGTGCGGACAGGTGAGTGTGCAGTGCGACAGGTGAGTGTGTGCGGCTGGTGACCGTGCAGCAGTGCGGCTGGTGAGTGTGCAGCAGGTGAGTGTGCGGCTGGTGAGTGTGCATCAGTGCGACAGGTGAGAGTGCAGCAGTGACAGGTGAGTGTGCAGCAGTGCGGACAGGTGAGTGTGCGGCTGGTGAGGTGCAGCAGTGCGGCAGTGCAGCAGTGGCTGGTGAGTGTGCAGCAGTGGGGCAGTTGAGAGTGCGGCAGGTGAGTGCAGCAGTGCGGCAGGTGAGTGTGCGGCGGGTGAGTGTGCAGCTGGTGAGAGTGCAGCAGTGCGGCAGGTGTGTGTGCGGCAGTGCGACAGGTGAGGTGCAGCAGTGCGACAAGTGAGTGTGCGGCAGGTGAGTGTGCGGCAGTGCAGCAGTGGCAGGTGAGTGCAGCAGTGCGACAGGAGAGTGCAGCAGGTGAGTGTGCAGCAGTGCGACAGGAGAGAGTGCAGCAGCAAGGACAGGTGAGAGTGCAACAGTGCGACAGGTGAGTGCAGCAGTGCGGACAGGTGAGTGTGCAACAGTGCGACAGGTGAGTGTGCGGCTGGTGACCGTGCAGCAGTGCAGCAGTGGCTGGTGAGTGTGCAGCAGTGCGACAGGTGAGTGTGCAGCAGTGCGGACAGGTGAGTGTGTGCAGCAGTGCGACAGGTGAGTGTGCGGCTGGTGACCGTGCAGCAGTGCGGCTGGTGAGTGCAGCAGCAAGGACAGGTGAGAGTGCAGCGGTGCGGCAGGTGAGTGCAGCAGTGCAGCAGGTGAGTGCAGTGCGGCAGGAGTGTGCAGCAGTGTGACAGGTGAGAGTGCAGCAGTGAGACAGGCAGTGTGCAGCAGTGTGGCAGGTGAGTGTGCGGCAGGTGAGTGTGCGGCAGTGCAACAATGAGACAGGCGAGTGTGCAGCAGTGCGACAGGTGAGAGTGCAGCGGTGCGGCAGGTGGAGTGTGCAGCAGTGCGGCAGGTGAGTGTGCGGCAGTGCGGCAGGTGAGTGTGCGGCAGTGCGGCAGGTGAGTGCAGCAGTGCAGCAGTGACAGGTGAGAGTGCAGCAGTGCGGCAGGTGAGTGTGCAGTGCGACAGGTGAGAGTGTGCAGCAGTGCGGCAGTGCGGCGGGTGGTGTGCGGCAGTGCGATAGGTGAGTGTGCGGCAGTGCGACAGGTGAGAGTGCAGCAGCGCGACAGGTGAGTGTGCGGCAGTGCGGCAGGTGAGTGTGTAGCAGTGCGGCTGGTGAGAGTGCAGCAGTGCGACAGGTGAGTGTGCAGCAGTGCGACAGGTGAGAGTGCAGCAGTGCGGCTGCTGAGAGTGCAGCAGTTTGACAGGTGAGTGTGCAGCAGTGCGACAGGTGAGTGTGCAGCAGTGCAGCTGGTGAGTGTGCAGCAGTGCAGCAGGTGAGTGTGCAGCAGTGCGACAGGTGAGTGTGCAGCAGTGCAGCTGGTGAGTGTGCAGCAGTGCAGCTGGTGAGAGTGCAGCAGTGCGACAGGTGAGTGTGCGGCTGGTGACCGTGCAGCAGTGCGGCTGGTGAGTGTGCAGCAGTGAGACAGGCGAGTGTGCAGCAGTGCGGTAGGTGAGTGTGCAGCAGTGCGGCAGGTGAGTGTGCGGCAGTGCAGCAGTGAGACAGGCGAATGTTCAGCAGTGCGGCAGGTGAGTGTGCAGCAGTGCGGCAGGTGAGTGTGCGGCAGTGCAGCAGTGAGACAGGCGAGTGTGCAGCAGTGGCAGGTGAGTGTGTGCAGCAGTGCGGCAGGTGAGGTGTGCAGCAGTGCGGCAGTGCAGCAGTGAGACAGGCGAGTGTGCAGCAGTGTGGCAGGTGAGTGTGCAGCAGTGCAGCAGTGGCAGGTGAGTGCGGCAGGTGAGTGTGCGGCAGCAGCAGTGAGACAGGCGAGTGTGCAGCAGCAGTGCGGCAGTGCGACGGGTGAGTGTGCGGCAGCAGCAGTGAGACAGGCGAGTGTGCAACAGTGCGGCAGGTGAGTGCAGCAGTGCGGCAGGTGAGTGCGGCAGTGCAGCAGTGCGGCAGGAGTGTGCAGCAGTGTGGCAGGTGAGTGTGTGCAGCAGTGGCAGGTGAGTGTGCGGCAGTGCAGCAGGAGACAGGCGAGTGTGCAGCAGTGCGACAGGTGAGGTGCAGCAGTGCGGCAGGTGAGTGCGGCAGTGCAGCAGTGACAGGTGAGTGTGCAGCAGTGCCAGGTGAGTGTGCAGCAGTGCGGCAGGTGAGTGTGCAGCAGTGCGGTAGGTGAGTGTGCAGCAGTGCGGCAGGTGAGTGTGCGGCAGTGCAGCAGTGAGACAGGCGAATGTTCAGCAGTGCGGCAGGTGAGTGTGCAGCAGTGCGGCAGGTGAGTGTGCGGCAGTGCAGCAGTGAGACAGGCGAGTGTGCAGCAGTGCGGCAGGTGAGTGTGCGGCAGTGCCGCAGGTGAGTGTACAGCAGTGCAGCCGCCAGCTTGACTAAACTGACAAGCGCCGTTTGAAAGCCGCGTGATTCCACTGACTAGCGCAGTTTAAAAGCCGAACGACACGTGTGACAAGCACAGTTTGAAACCCGAACGACTCGTATGACAAGCGCAGGTTGAAAGCCGCGTGTTTCAACTGACCGTTTAAAAATAACTTCTACTTATTTACTTACAGGATGGAGCGACCCCTCTATTCAAAGCAGCACACAAAGGCCACGCGGCCGTCGTGATGGAATTGCTCAAGTACAAGCCCAATCTTGGAGTATTGCCTGTGAGTATAATGCAGTCAAGTCAAGCTAAAGGGGTTTAGTTCATTTAACACTACAGGATTCTCTACATATAAATAAAGTTGGAGTGTCTGTTTGTAAGATTGAAATAACCGTTTTTTACTACATGTATATGAATATTTTAACAGTGTTAGAGCCACGCTTCAGCTTTTGTTGTTGCATGAATGGGCCAACTCGATCGGGGAAGTACCACAACCTCACAGAATACCGGCGCGAAGTAGACGTTTAACAAACTTCTGCATTTTGTCTGTTGAGTGCAGGTAACCGGAGACCCACACACCACCCTCTCCCAAAAAATGGTAGCGGAAGAAAAAAAGGGGTAGGAAATATTAAGAGGTATCCTCTCCGGCGGATACCTCTTAATCTTTCCTACCCGGAGTACAAGCTGGAACACTCTTTTATGCCTCGGACTGGTGTTTGTGTATACTTCAGAGAGGATATATGTTCTCAACACCTCGGCAGCCTTGAAGGCAGGGACCTGTCCACCCTTTGGCTACGCATAGACAGCGACCACCCTCGCGTCTATGGGTGCCTCTATAGGTCCCACAGTGGTAATACCGAAACTGACCGACTCATCGACCACATCCAAATGGCTGCAGATTCCGTGCTACAGTAGATCTCATCCGCAGAGATCGTGGTACTCGGCGACTTCAACGCCTCATCTGGCCGTCTATGTGGTCTCCATCGATGCCCCCTTAGGTTTATCGGACCACTGCCACGATCTAGATCTCCGTCTACCCCAAATTGGAGTAGACAGAGATCTAGACAGTGGTCATTTTTATATAGTTATTATATTGTAAACAATATAATAACTATATAAAAATAAATAAACAAATTTAAAGCAAACAAAAGATATTTTATTACTTTATGAAATTATATATTTACATAAAAAATTTAATATTAAGTCCGCCACAATTGTAATATTTTTCGATAATAAATTCTTGAAGTATAACAAAAGAATATATTAAAAAATCAATTTTTTTCGCATGTAGTACGCGTCGTGTGGGCTTAAAGATAGATGGCTTCCCCGTCAAGGATTGTGCGTGAAGTATTTTTTCAGCTTGACGTGGAACATCTATGTATTTTTAAATACAATTATTTTCGGATTTATCGCGTTTCTAGTTAGTTTTTTAAGAAAACTATTTTTATTTCCCGACGTTTCGGATGCTTTACGGCATCCGTGGTCACGGGGTCTTTGCAATTATAAAATGCGATAAATCGTTTTATTTAAAAATGTTTAATGTTCGCGTAAATACTCGACAAACCAGAACGGGCAGTCGGCGCTGCACGGCGCGGCCATGTTCGGGCAGCTGGCGTGCGTGCGGCTGCTGGCGCGGCCGCGCGGCGCGGCGCCGCTCGCGCTGCGCGACGCGGCCGGCCGCACGCCGCTGCAGCTCGCGCGGGCGGCCGGCCGGCGCGACGTGGCCGCCTATCTGCGCGCGCTCGAGCGCTCGTGATGCCGCCTCACGATCGCATAACGAATGAATTTTCATAATTAATTTGAGTCATTAAAACACTTGTGCCGTTCCATTTTGTTTATTGTAATATGTTTACGCCTGTATAAGTCCTACCTGCTAATAAAATCTACGTGATTATTTATCTTTATTAATTTACGATGTAATTTCGTATAGAATTGATAATGTCATCTTTTAATGTAATAAAATAAGTGGGACAATACAAGTGTTCATATTACCCAATTCATGTAATTATTTGTATGATATCAAATCAACTTGTACTTCAAATAACAAGGTAATCTGTTTAAGGTAAAGATCTGCATTATGTATAAAAACTAAATTGTTTAATCTATTTATCTATGATGTTATCTATGGTTTAGTATGTGTAGCCTGTAGCGCAGGAAAATAAGCATTATTGTGTTGGCGTAAAGGTCTAAATACCAGGCCATAAACTCCAAAAAAAAAAAAGCATTATTGTGTTTGTACTTTTAATTTTCCTACTAGTGACGTCACAATATGTCGGTAATTTGATTTTACCGCGCTTCTTTATTTAATGCAAATCGCTTATTTGTTCTTACACTCACCAATCCTACTTAACTACCAAATTTTACCATACCATATCAAATTTACCCCCCAAGATTTTCTTGTACTTATTGTTCTAACAAATTGTATTAAATCACTTTTAGGTTTAAATAAATGTGAATGAATTTATGTATGATCGAGCTCGTACGAATAGAGGTTACAACATAGTCTTGTAAACCTTGTATTGATATTTGTAAAAATCACATAATTTTATAAAACTTTTTTTTTCTGCTACCGAAATTTTCCTTTGGATATTTTTAAATAAGCATCCTCTGTTCCTTTTTTTTAATGGTCAATGTTTTTAAAAAAACTAACAAATATTTAATTATTATATACGGAGTAAAGTTTAATGTATATGCAATACCTAAACCATTTTGGAAATGAAAAAAAATCACGATAGCCGGAATTTCGAGTCGAGAGACCCGAGTTTTATCCCCAGGTGGCAGTACCAATGAGTTTTTCAAAAACTTATGTACTAATTTCATCGTTGGCTTGGACTTAAAGACGGCGACGGGCTCACTACCTGTCACGTTGTCCCGAAAATATCTTCGGTGGAAGGTGGGTCAAAGGGACTTAATTGTCTTGACTTGACCTCTGTCTACCCCTGTATTGGGAATTGCGTGAATATATTATTATTATTACAAAAATAACTTCTCAGGTTTTACTTAAAATGATACAACGTGTACTTTTAATTTCTTTTAATAACTAATCATAGAATCTATTACAAATATAAAAAATGTTTTAATATCAAAATACTAAGTGTCATCAATCTTGTAAATTGGATAAGCATTAAACTGTGAAACACAAAAAAACCTTCTCAACAGAAATAAAAATTAAAGTCATAATCACATGTAATTAACTGCAAAACATTTCTCAAATTATTAATGCTTTCACCAAATGTAACAAGAAATTCAGTGAAGGGGAAAAAGTTGTTACATTATAGAAGAGAACTTAAGATTATTACATTATAAAAGAAATAAATGTTACACTAGCTAAAATAATCTGCACTCATATATTAAGTACCTAACATAAAATATGAAATGAATTTAAAATATGCACAAATTCATACTGCAAAATGCAATAAATCACTCGCTCTCTCTCTCTTTATGTATTATGCATAATTACAAAACTATTGTCCAATTATGTTGTTACATGTCTTTAAAAATATCCAAGCATCTTTTATAATAATAAATACGGCTAAATATTTTAAGAACATACCAGAAAGATTGGTGACACTATTTTCTATAATGTCAGTCGTAGCAAGTATAAATTCTTATTTAATGTGCTAGAACCGATCGCCTTAACATATACCTCACGTAACACATTTATAATATTTCCCTGAAACAATTTGGTCAAAGTTTGAGTCAATATTGGTGCTGAATATAAAAAGTACATTAATGTAAGAACTAGACAGTAACTTTTATTCATATAAAATTCTTTTTGCTTACAATCAACCTAGAAATATATTTATGAGGGAAAATTGTGTAACACTACACATAAAAACATGTCCATCTGAGACTTTCAAATTAAATATTAAGTAAGTTATTTGTCTTTTACTAAATTATATTTATATAGTTATGTAATTATGATTTTAAATAATTTTAATTCACCTCCATGTTTAATAATTTGAAAATCATAGATGGTAAATCCGTTTTTCCATTTTCCAAAAAAAGGCTCTAACTGAAATTTACCATAATATTTTAAATATCTCACATGTTATGTAAGATTACTCTATGGATTTAAATATTGTCAAATATGATCTTTGAGCTTTCAATCTAGACAAAGGCATCTATCTCCCTACACTTGTATTGAAAGACAATATTGTATAGCAAATTATAAAATACAAAATTTTAACTGTATAGAATATTTTTGTACACATTTTTTTGTAGCAAACATCAGATTTTAAAAGTTCCTAGAATTAACAGTACATGTTTTATATTTTTAGTCATGATTCTCAAATTCCTACATCATTCTGGAATCTCCACTTTGTCATTGAGTCTCATATATTTTAAATTTGTAAAGATTATTCATTTTAGTAATTAAGGTCCCTTTCTCTGTAAAATTGTATATAATTTTAGGTAGTTTCTTTTGGGACATGGTAAGCTCAATGATAAAATTATAAAGAATTTCTCAATTGTCCACAATCTCATGTGTTTACTATTTATTTCCTGTTATATATTGATATATCAACTACTAACATATTCTTGATGGATCAAGTATCACTTACAATGTAATAATATTAATTAAGCTTGATGTATACTTAGGTTTAACTGTTGTTGACTTTTATTTATGTTACTTGAATACAGTTGTTTTTAAAACACATCAGATTTGTTTTTCAATTTAAATCTAAAATGGGTAGTTTCATTTAACAACCAGTAAAATTTCACTGCTGTATGGAACAGATATCTTGCAATATTATACTTAAATTTGGTCTGGTATTTTTCAAGATGGTTATTCTGCACATCTGTTGGTGCCAATTGCCATTATCCTAGGTTCTTCCCTCACTTGTCTCTTAATCACCTTTCGGAAGAAGGGAGGTGTTTACAATAAATAAGTTTCAAATAATCAACTTGTCACAATAGCTGAGTGGTGATTGGAACGAGAAAAACAAAGAAACCTGAGCTTGATTTCCCGGTGGTAGGCCATTGGCTTTATCCAAACTCGACTTTTCGAATTATATGACATTATGTGTACAATTACTAACAAAGTCTGTGACATGTGCACCATCACATTGTCACACAAAATGTTTTCGAAGCTATGTCGAGACAATAGTCTAGACCTCTCTCTACCCCAGCATTGGCATTAACGAGTATACATTTTTTTCCAGTAATCAGAAAGTATATTTTTTACTTAGACAACTATAAAAGACTCACTTTCTTACCTGATAGTTTCGCAGCAGCATCCCTTTAACACAACACCGACCAACACTAAACTATTCACTATGGAACTGTTTCTGAATGATCACAACACTGTTCACAAGGAGTGCAAACAAATGAATGCACTGGTTGCACCGGCCAGTTACTTCAGCGTGTCGGCGGGCTGCAGCGCCAGTGCGGCGCCGGCCGCGGCGGCGAGCGCACGCGCGGCCGGCCGCCGCGCCGCCGCCTCCGTGCAGCTGCACAGCAGCGCGAGCGGCTCGGCGAACCGCCGCGGGCAGATGTTGCTCGGTATCGCCGGCCTGCTGCCTGCGCAATCAACATACATACATATTATTGTATATTAAAACACTGCAATTGTTGTTAGAAATGTTTCATGTGCTTTGTAGCTTGTGATGTACACCATTGAGAGACAAACACAGGGTGGGCCATGAATTAGTTAACATTTGAAAAAATCGTATAAAGAAAACCATTTAACATATTTTAGAAATCGTTTATTTACGAGAAAGCTAATTAGTTGTAATTTATTAATTTTTAAAAATTATTTCGTCTAAATGACCACCGTTTCGGTTTTTGCACTAATCTAAGCGAGTCCTGAAGTTTTCGAATACTCTTCTGCAAAGACACCACGAGATCGCCGACATCTCTTCGATGATTTTTTCTTTAAGTTGACGCAGTGTATTCGGTTTATCAATGTAGACACGAATCTTTAAGTAACCCCATAAAAAGAATTCTGCTGGGGATAGATCTGGACTTCTGTGTGGCCATGGGATGTCACCCCGTCTGGATATCAGCTTTTCCGGAAACATGTCTTTGACCACCGACAAGGACTCATTCGATGTGTGACACGTGGCTCCATCTTGTTGAAACCATGTGTTACGATTATAGCCAGCAAATTCCAGTAGCATCGGTGCTAAGAACTCCCGTAACTTTTTCACATACTCGGCAGAATTAACAGTAACTGAACGGCCTCGAGAATCTTCAAAAAAGTAAGGTGCGATGATTCCTTTTGCTGAAATTGCAGTCCATACAGTTACCTTAGGAGAATGAAGTGGCCTCTCCTGTTTACCTTTAGGATTTTCGCTACTCCAATACCTGCAATTCTGTTTGTTTACATGTCCATTTAGGTGGAAATGGGCTTCGTCAGAAAATAAGATGTTGTGAAAATTACTGAAACGAGTTAACATTGTTTCGGCATATGACTTACGCAAATTTAAATCATTAGGGTTTAGTTCTTGCACTAGCTGGATCTTATATGGATGTAATTTCATATCTAATTTAAAAATACGGCGTAATGATGTGCGGGATAATCCTAATTCAGCCGAACGTTTGCGTGTCGATAAATCTGGATCACGTCGAACAGAAGCGGAAACTTGCTGCACGTTCTCTTCGCTCCGAGAAGTCCGTGGGCCGCCGGTTTGTTTCACATTTAGTGTAGATACCGTCTCTTCGAACTCTTCACCCATTTCTTTATTAATGGAGCACTTGGACACTGACTTAAGTCGTGTAAACCATATTCAACGCGCAATAAGCGTCTCACAGTAATGAGCGAAGTCGTTTAAATAAAACCGTTTCACGCAGTAAGCGCATTGCGGCCCCGTGAAGCGATCCATTGCGACTAAATTTCCAAGAAGCGAGCTAGTGCCCCCGCCCGCGCGGCAATAGTTTGCGCGGTAAGTTACATTTAAATGTTCCGTCGTCACCAATATTACATGAGAGCCACAACAGCAGAGTTATGGGGTCATTGGAATTCAAATGAGAAAAACTGACTTCGATGCCTCGAAGGAAGAAAAGGAAGGAGCACCAAAAAGTTTTGGTTCATCACTAGTTTGGTTCGACACTAAGACGGCAACAGTCTCACCACTGGAGAAATGGTCCCCGATGAGCTCAGTGAAATGTAGGTTGAAAGGACTAAGAATTCTACCTCTTTATTATTGGAATAAATTTAGAAGTCACAATAGCCGAGTGGTTGGGTGTTCGGAATTTCGAGTCAAGAGACTCAAGTTAGATCCCCAAGTGGCAGGCTCATACCAATGGGTTTTTCAAAAACTTTTATACGAATTATATTGTTGGCTTGGACATAAAGACAGCGACAGGCTCACCACCTGTCACATTGTCCCGAAAATATCTTCGGTGGAAGGTGGGTCAAAGGGACTTAATTGTCTAGACTAGACCTTTGTCTTTTTTTTTAGGATCCTCATGCTGATTCCAACATTATATATTCCTTGAAAGGTTAATAACCAGAAAAACTGCTGAAAGGAGACCAGCTTGATAAATTATATCTGCGCCTTCTCCAACAAAGATGCCAATAAGTAGTGTATTTTTCATTTGTTACAATGATTTTCAGATGCCAATCCAATCCATCTGTCTTTCATTCTTTACTCTTCTCTTATGCAACATTGCTATATATTTAGTACCTTGTTATTTTTTATATAAATAAATAAATATCTTCACATAATTCCCAATACAGGGATAGACAGAGGTCTAGTCTAGACAATTAAGTCCCTTCAACCTACAATGTCCAAGCCTACGATATAATTTGTACATAAGTTTTTGAAAAACCTTCGCATCTGGCATCACCTGGTCATCGAACTCGGGACTCTTGACTTGAAATTCCGACCACCCAACCACTCGACTATTGTGACTGTTATTTTTTATATCTTTACGCATTTTCCCAATACTGGGGCAGAAAGAGATCTATACATAACAAATGAAAAATAATCAAATATTTCATATATCTAATAAATGAAAATACCATGACTTACCATATCTTTCAGAGAAATAGTCATTCATAGAGTCTTCATCCAATACGCTGTCTACGCTCTCGTCGAGTGTGTCGTCATCTATTTGTGAATGTGGCGGCATCAAAGCCATCATCTCCCAAAACACTAAGCCAAAAGGCCAAATGTCCGTCTTGCTGCTGATTGTTCCACCGTGTATCACCTCGGGAGCACTCCACGCTTCTGTGCCTATAAAATTTTTATAAATAAGAGTACAATAATCTGCACAAACTACAGCTACATACAATAGATACATACATAACGGCCTTTTAAAGTCCATTGCAGGAAATAGGCCTCTCCCATAGGGAGGATTTGCCATAATAGCCACGCCTGGCAGGCGGATTGGCGATCTCAGTAGCAGACCACTTGCACCTCAGACGCTGCTGTCCATCTTGGTCTGATTATTTTGGTTTGATATTTTTAGAGATGGTTATCCTGCTATCTATTGGTTGCCATAATATTATTCAAGGCTGTTTCCCTTAGTCTCCCTTACAACACCCACGGGAAGAAAGGGAGTGGCAATATTCTTACACCATTACCACACAGTCACTACAACTGCTAGTAACTAATTACTGTTTTCTATTTTAAAAGGTTGAAAGATCTTCAAAATATACATAGATACTCATACTTTCACCCCAATCCCAACACAGACACAGGGGTAGGCAGAGGTCTAGACAATTAAGTCCTTTGGACTCACCTTTTATCAAAAACATTTTTTGTAGCTGTTTTTATGTCCTTGCCAACAATATAAATAGTACTACATAAGTTCTTGAATAAACTCATTGGCTAATGCCAAAAGATACTCACCTAAGGATTGAACTTGGATCTTTTAACTCCCAAACACCAGGTTATTGCGACTTAGCTGAGAGATTCAGAATAATAAACAGTGAGTCATTGCACTATCACCTAAGGATTGAACTTGGATCTTTTAACTCCCATATACCAGGTTATTGCGACATAGCTGAGAGATTCAGAATAATAAACAGTGAGTCATTGCACCTTAGACCTCTTCATTGACACTGCTTCTGTGATTTCAATTGTTTATTTGAATTGAAGTTGTTTCCACAACAAATTCATTAGAGTTTTACATATTGAAATTCAACTCTAGCCCTGTGATTCAAATAGATACCACCCAACTACACATTCATCTCATTACTCACCATAATAGACAGACTTCCCAGCCTTCTCCTTGTCCAGTATACCATTTTCATCAAGAGGCAAAGTTACACCAAAATCGCACAGTTTGCAAATTACAAAATCTCCATTGACAAGTATGTTGTAAGATTTTATATCTCCATGAAGTATCTGCATCTTAGTGTGCAGATAGTCGAGTGCATTACCTATGTCTGAGGCTACCTGAAATGTTAGAAGTAAAATTTTCAGTATATTTTTTTTAAATCTTTTAAAATAACTTTTGATGAAATGACAAGTTGTTTGTTTTAGTTTAGATTCAATATGTCTTCACTAAGTCCATTGCAGGACATACATTCAGACAAGAGGATTTGGCAAATTAGTAACAGCTGTACCAAACTGCACTTTTATTGCCGACTGCCTAATTTTTTTGCAATAGCTTAAAAAAGATTGGAAAAAAAGAATACTGTGGAGTTTCACCTGTTTCTTCTCTATTAGAAGAACCTTATTAAGAGACTGTGATAGATTGAAAATAAGTAATTATATTCATGAATAGGGACAATGGCACATACTTTGCTCTGATCCCGGAGTAAGCAGCTTAAGCACTTGCGATATGGAATCGGTAACAACCAAGGTACCACAACACAGAAGCAAGAAAATCTAGCAAGTGTTTTCTACATTAACCCAAAATCTGGTAAGTAAAAGATTGGATTGCAGCAACAAAAGGGCTCAGTACAAATCTAAAACTGCCCTCTAAAGAACATTGAAGGAGGAACTACAGAGCAATATTTTAAACAATATTCATAACATTCTAAATGTAACATAATAACCAGGAGACAAAAAAATAGGCACATATTTATGATAAACAGACTGTAAAGTTGTATGGAATTTTAGTTCCCGCTTTTATACATTGGTATCTCGAAACCTAATTAAACACCTAAAGTTGTTTGATTAAGCTATTACAGCTAGAATTATAGATGCTACTATCCATCAGTACTTTATTTAATTTTGAATGGATATTTTTCAGTTAGCTTTTGCCATTATTTAAGACTTTCTTTCTTGCTACAGGAAGAAAGAAACAGCAAATGAATATTGCATTTTTATTACCTTTAAAATATACTTGGGGGCAAACGGTTCGCAGCCCTCTTCAGTTTTGTTTTCAATCATATCACCAAGAGAAAGGTCACATGCCTCCATTCCCAAGTACAGTATCTTTGTTTTACCAAATGCACGGAAACCCACTATATTCGGATGTGACATTCGCTGCAGCAATTCCGCCTCAGCTTGTAATCTCTCAGTGTACACTCTATTTGGTTTGACACGCTTATTTAACATTTTGAGAGCCCAAGGAGAACGTATTTGTCCTGCCTTAGGGACCTCACTAACTGCATAACAGAGACTCCTGAAATAAAAAAATATTTATTAGAAGCAGTGGATAATAAAATCTCTGAACTGCAAGTAGCACTTAGTTTCTCAATTGTATAAACAAAATTCGTCCATTACGATATATTTTAAGTTACAAAAGTAATAAAAACGGTTGATTAAAAAAAGAAAAGTTACAGTAAAATTTTAAATTACCAGTTCCATATCCCAATCGATTCAAGAACGGTGAAGGAGGAATACATATATTTTCATTTCCTTCTACAACTTTGGTACTCTTGACCGGTGTGCGAAATTCCGCCATGGTGCAAATTAAATCTCTAAAAATTTAAATGCAAAAACAACTTTATAAATATTTTGAATTACTTAACGGAAAACTTAAGTCAATAGTATAGAGTATAGAGCACTCTCATGCAACTTCCAAGAAAATAAAAACTATTGTTGTGATATAGATGTGGCGCCTCTCGTGTCATTTCCCATAAACTTTTGTAGTTGGACTTGTTGACAGATTGAAAATTAAAAAAAAAATTAATCCTGAGTTTATTGGCAGAATTCTGAAAAGAGAGGCCATAAATCTAAGAAAGAAGAAGAATCCTGAGTTTTAGAATAAATTATCTAACTATAAACTTGATGTCTTGGTGTTTTACGTTATTTTAGTTCACTTAAGGACTTCGAATTTAAATAATTAACGAAAAACTTGTAATCTACATTTTATTAAAATATTATTTAGATTTAATAAATAAGGATATTAATAAAGTATATATTCTAAAATTGACGTTAATCATTTGCGCTATCGCTCAGAATAATACAAGTATTATTTGCGAGTTTATGCAAATTGGATTTTATCCTAGGACTTCCCAATATTCTCTTTGGACTTTCTGTTAACACCTAGTTCACAGATATTCCACTAGGGGTTGCTGCTTGTGGCGTTTGTGCTGCCATCTATAGTTTCGCACAGTCCCCATAGGGATTATTGTTTAATTTGCAACATGATCTCGAACCTAAAAATTTCGGTTTGCATAAGTATGTGGTTTTTTTTCGAATATCTTGTTTAATTAAAAACTCTTATCTCAGGGTTTAAAAAATCATCAAGCCATTATGTATACAGAAATCAACACAGGTATTTTTGAAACACCTTCCACCGAAGATGTTTTTTGGACAACGTCATTGGTGGTGAGCCTGTCGCCGTTTTTATGTCTAAGCCAATAAGTTTTGAAAAAGACCAACTGGGGATCTAACTCAGGTCTCTTCCAAATCTAACGAATTCGGATCACCAAACCTCTCGGTTATCGGAAGTTCACTTCGCATACAACGCTAAGAGTGTACCTAACAAGTAGTGGTTTGGTACCTTGCTAAAATGTAGACAAAAATTTCCACAGGTCTTTTTTCTAAGTATCTTAGTATCTTTTGGGTAGTTTCTTCCTCAAAGCCAATGCAGCTCCAGAAAACAAAATGTTTCAAACCTTAAAGGCCTTAATGTTTTAAATAAATACACATATTCAGTAATCATGTAATTAGGTTTTCCTTAGATTATGGAAAGATGAAATATGATTTTTAATGAATAAAATTTTTTATGTTTTTAATATAACTAATTACTGTTTGAAATAAAAAAAATACTTATAAATTTAATTGTAAATGCAACGATGTACATTATACACAGTAGAACATTTATTATTAGAGGAATTTTAAAAAATGTTTGATTACGGCCGGAGACATCAACCCTAGCTCACTAGTTGCAAAAAGAGAATAGCTAAATAAAGTTTTGGTGGGTTCAATCAAATTTCTATGCCTGTGGTTAATACATTTTTTTCGATACAATTACTCAATTATAACAATATCACATACAGTGTTCCGATCCCAAAGCAAGTAGCTAAAAGCACTTGTGTTATGGAATCAGAAACAACGAAGGTAGCATAAACACCCAGACGCGAGACAATATTGAAAAAGTGTTTTTTCTACATTGATCCGTATATGAGGTGAATCTGGCACCTCAGGTCTGGCGACCGACGTGTTCGACATTTGACCACGGAGGTCGAACTTTATGTACAGCACTATATGCAATTATTATACTCTATAACAAAAATTTTACGCGAAACCAGTGGCGGGCTTATACATTATTGAAATAAAGTAAATTTTTGCCGCTCTATCCCCTAAAAATCGAAAATTCGTAGTTTATTTTCGTATTATAAATGTATTATAGAATATAAATCTTATAATGAGAGGTAAGGTTTTTTTCTATATTTTTGTTTAATATTAGTACAAAAAATCAGTTTTCTAGACAGACAATAGACAGATAGTGTCTATATTTGTCATTAGAATTAGATTCTCTTTGAGTGTCCTCTTTTCGAATCTGGCCGCAAAAAAGTTGTACTTTAAGAATGTGTTTTACTAAGTTGTCGACGTTATCATTTTCATCGCTAAATTAGCGCTTTTCATCTCTTTAGCCACAAGTCAAATTTCACTCTCGGTACCACAAAAAAATTAAATAAGAAAAACAAAAAAATATATTCGTCAAATTAAAGATATGTATTCTAAAATTACAATTATGTTTTGTCTTGTGGTATCGGCGTAATAATATTGCCACTTCCTTTTTTCCCGTAGGTGTTGTTAAAGGCGACTGCGGGCCATATAGCCTTGAATATCGTTATGGCAATCGATAGATCGCGGGATAGCAATCTCTATAAATATCAGACCAAAATAATCAGATCGAAGATGTGCAGCAGCATCTGGGGTGCAAATGGTCTAGTATTGAGATCACCAATTTGCTTGCCTTGCGTGGCGATTATGGCAAATCCTCCTTATGGGAGAGGCCTATGTCCTGCTGTGGATTTTAACAGGCGGTTAAAATCCACACAGTAAGTCATGTTTAAGTCACGATAGCCGAGTGGTTGGGTGATCGGAATTTCGAGTCAAGAGACCCGAGGTAGATCCCCAGGTGGCAAGCTTGTACCAACGGGTTTTTCAAAAACTTATGTACGAATTATATCATTGGCTTGGACATAAAGACGGCGACGGGCTCACCACCTGTCACTTTGTCCCGAAAATATCTTTGGTGGAAGGTGAGTCGAAGGGACTTAAGTGTCTAGACTAGACCTCTGTAATATCTTCACGCAATGGCCAATATAGGGCGTATTGGGAATGGCGTGAAAATATTTTATTTTGTTATGTATGTATGTTATGTAGTACAATTATTTTGTGCACTCATGGATAAACAAAAGAGTCTTCGGCGTCTTCAGTGGAAAAATAAATGTTGAAATATTTTCTTCGATTTTTTCGTTAGTTTAAAAACACTTATTTATTTTTATAATAGACAGAACTTAATTTTGAATCGAAATAAGGAATAAAACACATCTTTTATTTGAGAATTATTTTCTTTAATGATGTTTTGCTTACTTTTACGAAATGATTACTTGCTTATTTTTACGAGATAGTTTTTTAAAAATTACATTTCCGACCAAAGAACGAGACATTCATCTTTCCCTTGACTTCTTTCTTTTTTTATTTTGCAAGGCCAATTCTAAAAAACACCCACTTTTTATAACTTGGAATTTAATTTTATTGTTTTTGACGTCATCGAAATCGGGTCTCTTGACTAGAAATTTCGACTACCCAACCACTCGGCTATCGTGACTATATAGTTTCAGTTTATACAGAGATTAATAGTGCCATAGACTCATTAGCCATATGCATTTTTTACTAATTATCGAAAATGTATACTTTGTATCGATACTTATCTATATAATATTTACAAAAAAAAATATCTTCACGCAATTCCCAATACAGGGGTAGACAGAGGTCAAGTCTAGACAATTAAGTCCCTTCGACCTACCTTCCACCGAAGATATTTTCGGGACAACGTGAGAGGTGGTGAGCCCGTCGCCGTCTTTATGTCCAAGCCAACGATACGTTAGTCGTACATAAGTTTTTTGAAAAACCCTTTGGTACGCGCCTACCAACTGGGGATCGAACTCGGGTCTATTGACTCGAAATTCCGACCGCCCAACCACTCGGCTATCGTGACTACAATATTTACAGAAAACATGAATACTACGCATAAACATAAAGTTTATATTTTGAATATTACTCTTTATCATTGAGTTAATTGAATACCCGCTGAGCTGCCGTTTTCTAATTTGTAATTTGCATTCCGCTCAATCATGAATAAAATAATAACTGAACTTTCAGCAACAACAATAGGAAGTTTATAAGAAAACCCATTGTAAATTATCTGTTTAATTGAATATCTAGCTCATAAATACACTTATCGTCATTTCCTTTCCTCCAGACGAACGTAAGAAAGAAGAGATAAAACTTACAGTTCGAAAGTCTGAGAAAAAAAATATAAAACTGAATTAAGAAAAGGGAGAGGCCCTTTTTAAAAGTCGGTTACTAAAATAATGATTTTCGTTACATCGGGAATTATTGTTTCATTATATATTGCCGGTATATCGAAGTGTTGAGATGTTTATACGATGAGGCCTCAATGTGTATCTGAGTACATACCGGAGCACGAAACCCATCCAACTGCAGATAGATGTAAGACAGGGTGATGTGGTATCTCCGAAACTCTTCACCGCTGCGTTGGAAGATGTCTTCAAGCTTGATACGGTATAAACATTAATGGCGAAAACATCACTCACCTTCGATTTGGCGACGATATATGTCTGTCCTATTGGCAAGATCACTGGAAGAACTTAGTATTATGCTCAGTGACCTCAATGGTGTCCTCCAATAGGTTGGCCTTAAGATGAACCCATGTTCATCTTAAGTTAATTGTTCTTGTCCATACAAGATAAAAATCACGTCTAAGGTCCACGTCAGACCAATGCCGGCTGTAGTTTAGAACACTATGCTCGAAGTTGTCGACGAATCTTCGAACTTACATATTGTCAGACTGGGTAGGTCCAACTTCGACCCAGAGGTCAATCGACGAATCCAACTCAGCTGGGCAGCGTTTGGGAACCTGCGCCACATCTTTTCGTTGAGTATACTTCAAAGTCACGAGACGAAGGTAAATAACCAGTGCGTGTTGCCAATGATGACATATGGATCCGAGACGTGGTCTTTCACTGCATGCCATATCAGGAAGCTCAAAGTTGCTCAGCGTGCTATGGAAAGGGCTATACTCGGTGTTTTCTGCGTGATAGAATTCGTAATGAAGATATCCGCAGTAGAACCAGGGTAACTGACACAGCCGTAAGGATCAGCACGTTGAAGTGGCAATGGGCCAGCCACAAAGCTCGTAGAACTGACAACCGTTAGGGAAGAAAGGTTCTCGTGTGGCTACCTCATACAGGCAAACGCAGTGTAGGAGTAAGGGGGTCGCCCTTCGAGATGGAGCGACGACCTGCTTAATGTTGCTGTGAGTCGATGCACGATGAGTCGACAGCAGTCCTCTGCTCTATGTGGAGGTATTGGAGGGAGGCCTATCTTCAGCAGTAGACTTCGGATAGGCTGATTAATCTACCTCCGTTTCGTAATGAGGTTCCTCTAACGGAGAAGAAACCAGCAAAAGAAACTCCGTAAGTATCCTCTTTTTTTGTCATTTTTTTTAATATTTTCCAAAATGCGATGAGATATTTTCTAGAAATAGCTTGGGAGTGATCACCTCTTTCCAAGGGATTACTGTCATTAATATATTCATTAAAATTCTCTTCGTATAATGTTTTTCTTTAATAAATTTCTTAAACCTGACAAATGAAATTAGAGACAACTGACGAGCCGGTGTAAAAATCTTTTATTTTACGTAGTAGATTAGGGTAGAAGTAAAGTATAGAGGAATTGCTTAGCGTCAGCTTTTGCTGCAGCATGAATAGAATAGCGCAGCTGGTCCGGAACACTGGTATGAAGCAGTGGCATTTTTAGCTTCGTTTTGTTACGTTTCGTCTGAAGAGTCAGGTAATCGGAAGATCTTACCCTAACCCCTCCTTTCCCCTCTGTCTTTTTTTTCATGCATTTCCCAATACAGAGGTAGCCAGAGATCTGGACAATTTACTCCTTTCGACTCACATTTCACCTCAGCTTATTTCAGTGAGCCTGTCGCCATTTTAATGTCCAACCAAACGATATATATCGTGCATAATTAACCTCGCATACCACTAGGAGATCGAACTCGGGTCTCTCGACTAGAATTCCCATCATTCAACCACTTGGCTATCGTGACCTCTTTTTCTTTTCCCCAATTTCTTTCTATTAGACAACGCACGGACCATCCCCTTTGGTGTATTAAGTATGGTGTGTTAGTGAGTATAAGCGTGAGTGTCAGCGACAGCTTATCATCCAGTGAACTGATTTGTGGTTTGTCACCTTTTCCTAAATAAATAAATAAAATAAATAAATATCTTCACGTAATTCCCAATACAGGGCTAGACAAGGGTCTAGTCTAGACAATTAAGTCCCTTCGACCCACCTTCCACCGAAGATATTTTCTGGACAACGTGACAGGTGGTGTCGCCGTCTGTATGTCCAAGCCAATGATATAATTCGTACATAAGTTTTTGAAAAACGAGCGTGCCACCTGGGGATCGATCTCGGGTCTCGTGAGTCGAAATTCCGACCACCCAACCACTCGGCTATCGTGACATTTTTTAAACTTTTCCTATAAAGAATATGACATTATTTCGCAGTGATGTAACATTAAAATTGATACCTTCCTTGCTTTTAAATCGTCTGGGTTCGAAGTACACTTACTCCTATTGTTTATCTTATTTTATCTCTTTTTTTATTATAGTCACGATAGTCGTGTGGTTTGTTGATCGAAATTGGATTCAAGAGAGGTGCCTATGTTTTTTAAAAACCTTATGTATGATTTACATCATTGGCTTGGATATAAGGACGGAGACGCAACCACCACCTGTCACGTTGTCCCACAAAGTGTCTTTGGCGGAAGGTGGTCTCTGTCTACCATTGTATCGCGAAATGCGTGAAGATATATCTGTTTTTTTCATATTTGTGAATACTGGCGTACATTGTGAGCAAGATTGTGTGCTATCTTTTACTCAGTTTTTATGACATGTACATTAGAAGCTATATATATCAAATGCACTATCTTGCAACCGGGCTATTATTCCTCGAAAATATGTCAAAATCGCCCATACACAAAATTAACTAGAAACCTGTTAGATCCTTTGATACCCTAATCTCATAATAAGGAATTGGTAGAGACTCTACCTCTAGAAGCATTGTAGGGATTGAATTCCGCTAGGAACATTTGTGTGAATTATGTGAATTCTCCATATTAATATGCCTATACCGCTTTGTAAAGAAACGAAGTGACTAACAATTTTTTAAATTTTTTTAGAACATAAATAATATTGTCAAGCTGTAAAACACGAGTTTGGTAGGTCTAGAAATTCAATTTAAATTTCATCAAAATTATTTGACGCGATAACTCAGTCTCCGTCTCGTCTACAAACGATACATATAGTACATAACTTACAAGAAACTTGTTGATTGTACGATTATTCAACATAGGCATCGAACTCCAGTCTCCAGATCCAACCCACTATCACTGGACTATCGTGACAACTAGCCAAGCAGTAAGCGGATATAAATGCATTCTTCGCGCGGTAATTTTTTTTATTACATTCGTAACGTATCTACTATGTATTTAAACGGAACAGGATGATATTATTTTACGTATCGGACACATAGTCAAGCTGTAATAAATTTTTAATTGTTACCCATCACGCGGGTCGCTCTGTACGGTACGGTACGGATTCCAGTAAAAAAAAAAGTTACTAGTTTCAGGCGTCCCAAGCGTATGTTGCTCAATCGGAGGATGTTTCGGACATGGCGATAATCATCGGTCGATATGGAAGCAGTGATCGAGCGGCAACCGCGGCATACGCGCGTGCATGTCCTACCATGTGTAAAACTTAACACTGACGCGGTCTATGAAGATGTCACCGTGCAATTGCAACTGTTTCAGGTATGCGAGGGAATTAGTGCGTTAAGTAAATAGCGACGTCGTCCGTTCCGCACTTTATTATTTTTAATCTGTTTTGGCGCGAATTTTGACAGTTTATTTTTTTCTAAGCGGGGCAAAGGTTGGGGAATGTTAAATTATGATAAAGAAACGCTTTGCAGTTTCGAAATTTTATTATGTAATTTATTGTTATGGGCTGTTTTGTATTTGGTCTTGATTAAATCGGATATTATATTGGCTGATTTAAATAATTATGTTGGAGTGTAACAGAATAACAACTGGGGAAAGTCGGTTAGGCGCATTAATTTCAAGTTATTTTATGCATGCGCCGTTTGCAAAATTCTCCAAATAAATTAGAACAATACGAAAATGCAAGAAATTTACGCATGAACGATGAGCTCAGTGTAAAAACCGTATTAACATAGTGTAACATCGTTATAAGCAATAACTTTTAAATCGCCTTTAAAAACTGATTAAGTACGATGGACCTGCGTGAGAACAGTTGTAGAATTTTGTGTTCATTCATTTCCATCAATCGGTCATCAGGTTCAAGAATACACTAAAAATTAATATTGATGGACATTAATAGAGTGAAAACTGTGCCTCAGAGAACTTGTTTGTGGCGTCTCATTATAATTGCTTTCCATAATTATGAATAATCACATTGATTATTTAACTTTAATAACTTTTTAGTCGTGGGCAAAGATTTAGGCGTGTGATCCACGTTCGATGACTGTTGCCATTTTATGGAAAACGAGCATGGCGTCGGTGTTAATTGAATGCACCGTAGTTAGGGAAATTACACGAAATAAACAAAACAACTGTGTGGTAACGGCGTAAGAATATTGCCACTCCCCTTCTTCCCAATGATGTCGTAGGAGGCGACTAAGGACAACAGCCTTGAATATCGTTATGGCAACCTATAAATAAATAAAATATCAGACCAAATTATCAGTCCGAAGATGGGCAGCAGCGTCAGAGGTGCGAGTGTTCTGGTACTCCGATCGCTAATCCGCTTGCCAAGCGTGGCGATTATGGCAAATCCTCCCTATGGGAGAGGCCTATGTCCTGCAGTGGACTTTAACAGGCCGATATGGATGGATAAATATGGGAACAAAACAAAAAACAAGGTATACGAGCTTCAGATGGTCAGACAGTTTAGTTTTTTTTTTCATACTCACCTTCATAACATCCTATAAAAGTCCTCTGCTGAACATTGGCCTCCCTTAATGTTTCTCACATCACTCAAACGGCCCTGTGCCATCTGCATCCATCCATTCATTCCCCATAACATTGTGCAGGTCGTCTCTACATCTTATCCTGGACTTTTTTTACATTAACATACATTTGTATGAGGTTACTCGAGAACCTTTCTCCCCAACAGTTGTTAGTTCTACGTGACCAGGCCACATAGCTTGTAGAACTGCCGGTCAGTTCTTCAAGCTATGTGGCCTGGTCACTTTATATATAGTATTTTCCTTTAGTCTTTTATGTAGTTTGCATTGTAATGGACAAACATCGAACAGCAAACTTGGTTCTCCTGATCCGAAATCTCTGCTCACGCAACCACACGGCTGTAGATATTTAGAGAATGTTAGAATCCACCAAACCTAATTGCACAGAGCTTAAAAAAATCTTGAATAACGTTCCTAATGATTACTGAGAGATAATAGGATGGGATAGCTATACCCGTTACGTTCATAGAATAGAGTTGTGCCTGGACAGCAAAGTTTCAAATCGGCCGAAGAAGCTCCGTAGACGTCTTTTTTCTCCATATATCCCATAGTTATACAAATAATCAAACCATATCTATACTGACAGATAGCTAATGTTATAAGGAGTAACATTGGCTACTTTTATCTTAGAAACATAATTGGGGTTCCACGTTTAGTGGTATACTGCGAGCAAAGCCGCGAGGGGGAAGCTAGTTCTGAAATAAAAAAGATGAGAGAGAAAAACAAATCGAGGCTAGCAAACTCTAAATCGTCAGTCTGTGTACAAGAATGACGCATGTGGCAGCCTTGTCAAAGAATAACATATCCGAAACTAATCATATTGATCTCGGAGTAGCGTCCGAGGTGTCAGGTGGCTGTGCGATAGTCAATCCGCTTGTAAAGTATAGCGATTATGGCAAATCAACTTCCAGTCTGTGCCCCTTATTATTAAAGAAGCTCGACGTCTGCCTTATACCTGATGCGTTGTGAAAAGGCACAAACATTGTTTTTTTTTTATATTAGAGCCTACTTTGATTGCACTTACTTAATTACACTTTGGTATGTCTATCTGTCTATAAATATATAAAACGGTCACTAATTCATACACTGACCAATCACGAAATCTTTGCAATTATAAAATTACGTCTATGCATGATTAGTCTACAATTATGAATGATATATCAACAATATTTACGGAAACGTCCTGAGGGAATAAAATTGGGATAAATGTTGGTTTTGAAGGCGATAGATTAGGTCTCTGATTATCTCGTTAATAAATATCTGGAAAGAAGAAATACTTAGTCACCATCGCCGAGTGGTTGGGTGATCGGAATTCGAGTCAAGTGACCCAAATCCCATCCCCAGGTGGTGGGTAGGGTCGTGCCAATGGGTTTTTTCAAAAACTTATGTACTAATTATATCGTTGGCTTGGACATTGAGACAGCGACGGGCTCAGCACCTGTTACGTTGTCCCGCAAATATCTTCGGTGGAAGGTGGCCCGAAAGGACTTAATTGTCTAGAGAACTGTCTACCCCTGTATTGAGAATGACGTGAAGATATTAATAATTTATATTTATTAAAGAAATTACATGATTATTTGTTAAAAAGGGGATACTTAAAAAGTTTCTTCTCCTCTCACATTTCGAAAAGTCAGTATATTATAATAAAAACTAAGGATTTTAACAAGTAAAATTAAAGTATATTAGCATGACGAGGCATAAAGATTGTGTTGATTTAAATAATTTTAATGTCCTTATTGACTGTGAACCCTACTGTGGAATTTTACAGAAGACATTTGCCAATATTCCACTATTGGGAAACCCTTTCGGTACAATTCCACTGTAGTCAGACGTCTATACAATCAAGTCAGAACTCGGAGTCAATTTAATACTCTTTGCACTTACATTTCACGGAAGCTTATTTTGGGACAAGTGATGGGTGGTAAGCGCGTCGCCGTTTTGGCGACAACAAAACAAATCGTAAATAGTAATAATATCGTTTATTTACCAATTTGTAGGTATAGAATGAAGGTATGTTTTTTTTAATTCTAACCATGACGAATTACTGCAAAACATTATTAAACAAAATAGACATTAAATTAAAATTAAAAAAACCTATATTTCAAAACAGTTTTTTTATGCGAGACTTCAATATGTGATCGAACTCAAGTCTCGTTATTCTAATTCCGTTTACGCAACCTCTCAGCTATCGTTACTAGACCTTAGTACGAAAATTTTATTAAGAAATTTTAGTAAGAAAAATATTTACGGTTTGCTATACTGTATTTTGCAACAAGATAGAAATCTACAAAATATTCTTTGTGTTTTTGGAGTGGGTGACGTGTATTCTCAGTTTAGACTCTATGACTTGCTGTTGGCATGATATACCATGCTCCATCACTATTTTTTCCTACTAAACGGTTATTTCAGGATCAGAAACATCGTCCCGAGTTCGATCGAAAAGGTTCGTAGCAAGGAGTTTTTTTTAAAACTTATGTACGATTTATATCGTTAGATTGGACAAAAAAGACGGTGACGGGCTCACCATCTGTCACGTTGTCCCAAAATGTCTTCGGTGGACAGTCATAAAGACTTAATTTCAGTTCTCCCGATCTTCTGCGACTCCGATACAACTATGACACTGTCCAAAGGAGAGGAAGAGAGATTTTAATCGATGCGATAGTCACCTTACTCCACGGTCGAACCGTAATTCAGATCATGTGATCACTAAGTACCGCCATGGTGTCCCCAACTCTGAGGTGCCGAGTTCGATTTCCGGTCGGGTCAATGTAGAAAAAAACGTTTTCTACATTTTCTCGGGTCTGGGTATTTGTGGTACCTTCGTTGTTTTTGTTTCCATAACATAAGGGCTTAAGCTGCTTTGGGATCAGAGCAATGAATGTGATGATGTCCTTATCTATGCATGTGTTTATTTATATCTGCGAGCTCATGGCATCCGGGTGTCGTGAGGGTTCGGTGATCAGATGGGATGGGAAGTCGAGAAGAAAGAGGCAACGAGGTAGTTTTTGTCTTGAGCAGCTAGAACTGCAGGAAAAAGATGTGTGTTTAAACGTTCCCCTGACGCTACCGACGTAGCTTAGCCGATGTTAACCGTACAATCAACTTTCGCAACATCGTCTATACTTTAAGGATTTTCCTGTGCTTAAAAAACCGTCAATAGTTTAGGTGGAAAGTTGTTGTAAAAGTTTAAAATTAGGAAAATTAACCTAATTCAAATCGCTCGAGTTATACATTAGAGTAATGCATATAATGTTAGATAATCTTTTAAGACCAGTTGTTTTTTTATTACTTCACGCAATTTCTTAGGCGGGGGTAGGCAGTGGTCTATACAATATTTTTTTCCAACCACTTTTCACCGAAACTTTTTTGGGATTACGTGTCAGGTGAGTGTATCGTCAATTAATATCGAATTAAGATCTATAACCAATAAATTGGGATGCAATAATTTCATTCCCATAAAATTTTCCTGTTTCGATTTTTCAGAGAGAAGAAGAAGAAATATTATTGTTGTATCATAGTTTTTAGTGCATATTGTTATATCATTGTTATATCATAGTTTCTAAACATTATATGTATGTTATGTCTTAAGAAAATTCTGCAAGCCGGATCTTCGGCTTTAGTTTGCATACGCTGTTTGGCTCCTTTCGATTTATTTTGTTTTCAATTAACTAAATTATAACAAGAGTGTTTTAGATAGTATTTATTATAATGAACTCAAATAAAATTAAAAAATATATGAAATATCATTCCTCATCACGTTGATATCGTAAGAGAGTTTGTTGGTTTTTTTTGAAGTTTTTCCTTTATTATCTTCACTCGTTCGTTCGAGTCTGTTATTTCATTTTAAGTTTATTTTTTTAAATATTACTTTTATGTATTTTTTTAAGTTTACTTGTTTAATATTTTCAACCAGTAAGTGAAAACTAAAAAGTGTCTATTTGATCCTGTTCCATATTTGAAGCTGAAAATTAAGAAAAAAAAAATCATAACCAAAGTCGTTGACACACGTTTATTAATTTTCAAAGCAATAAATGCAACGTTAATAAAACGTGAACATTACTATCGTGATTGTACGAGCTAATATTATTCAACAATATCGGAAGCACGTGGCGTGCTCGCGAAGGGAAAGAAAACTGATCAAAATAACGGGAAAGATTTACGAGTATGAAACATTATCTAATAGCAAAGCAATTAGTAACATACGGCAAGGAATAAATTAGCTGTCGAAATTAATTTTAGCTGAAACCCTCGGAACGCTTTTCGGTTACGATTGAAACTACTACTACTTATCTTCAGGCACAATCCCTGACGGGGTAGGCAGGGAGAAAAGATCGCTACGATTTTTCGCTTCTTTCAAATTCATAATTTTTTTTATTCAAGCACGTTTAGGTACGCGAGTACCCTCATTTAATATAACGATTTTTCTTTTGTTCTAGTTAGTTATTCATTTATTTCAGCGCACTAAAGTCGTACGTAAAATTACTCAATCTAGCTAATACATTGGTTAAGTAAGTATCTTCGTTACAGGTGTATACAATTGTAATTTAAAAATGAGTATAAGTAAACAGGTAAGGTGGCAGGCTCGTACCAATAGATTTTTCAAAAACGTACGAATTATATCGTTGGCTTGGACATAAAGACGACGAAGGGCTCACCACATGTCACGTTGTCCCGAAAATATCTTCGGTGGAAGGTGGGTCGAAGGGACTTAATTGTCTAGACTAGACCACTGTCTACCCCTGTATTGGGAATTGCGTGAAGATACATATATATAACTCTGTTTTCCCCTGTATAGGGTATGGCAGAAATATATATTTTTTTATATATTAAGTTGGTTATGGTCAATTACAATAATAAACGAGGGTAATCTTCGGTAATCTCATATATTCCGTCACTAAAAGCTTGAGAACCACTGAAATAATGAACTAATCACAGAGTACTTTAGAATAATTCAGAACCTATTGCGTACGTTTTGTTTCACGGAGCTTACAATAAACTATTGTACCTTTTGGGTCTCTAACACCATGGCGCGCAAAGGTTTTCTTTTTGTATTATTTATTTATAACTTATAAGTATTCCCTGTTTTTATTTTATATTGCGTCAATATTCATCTTAAATTATGTTTGATTATTGTATTGTCTAATTTTGTTGCGGCGTATATTCATTCCGTCTATAGTCATTCCACGATTTCGTTGATGAATGAAGTTAAATAATTTATAGTAATATCAAGTATATTACTATAAATTATTTAACTTCATTCATTAAGTATTTTTTTTAGTTTTGGGCTCATTTTATCGTCGTTATTTGTCCTATATAATAAAAAATAATCAATACATTGATCATGATGATTATAATTTGAGTCAGATAGCACGGTGGTTGATCGGAATGCGCATCAAGAGATTCGAGTTCGATACACAGGAGGGAGGCTCGTACCAACTTATTTACGATTTATATCGTTAGCTTGGTCATAAAGATGGCTACAGACCACCACCATCATCCACCATCACCATCTGTTACAGTGTCGCAGAAAAAAGCTCCGGTGAAATGTGGTTCGAAAGGACTAAATTGTCTAGACCTCTGGCTACCCCTGTATTGGGGATAGCGTGAAGATAAAGGAAATAAATATCAGCACACGTCTGATCGTTACTACACATTTAATGACAGAGAGGAGCCTCATTATATTTATGTTATCTATATATTACAAACACCTCACAACAACCTGCCACGGTGTCCCAAAAATAAGCTTCGGCGAAATGGCTGTCTATTGTATGCGTGAAAATAAAAAAAAAATATTTTTAAATATTGGTTTAATTTTGTATTATTTTATATGCATCCCGACTTAAACTTGTTGTGCAGTTTATTTTCAGCCAATTAGCAATTTAACAGGTACTTTCAGAATTTGATTGTGCAAAACTGCGCGCCTGCACGCATTCCGTCAAAATGTTAAGACAGCAATCAAAATATTTCTAAATCGATACTTGGTAGATTATCTTGTAGAAAGTTCATTACCAGTTAATATTGCTTAAAGAAACTTACTAACCTTGCAATACTATTAACAGCGTTTTTAAACGTTCTAACTGAAGGTGAATGTTAAAGAAATGTAGGTAAAAATAATACTTGGCATCAATCAGTAAACGGTAAAAGAGTGCAGGTAAAGGTTTATTAGGTAGAGGTCTTCTCTAATATTTATATAATAGTTTAAAGACCTTTAAATATTATTGGAATTTGGTTTTATTAATTTTTCAATATTCAGTTAAATATGGCATAAATACATATAAACTGGGATCTAATAAAAACCGCACAATCCACGTGGCTTTTCTTTTTTCGCTCTTCTTTTAAAATATACCATGTAACACGGTAGAAATGTACCATGCCACGAAGAGTAGGTCTTTACGAAATTCTGAGCATAAAGTAATAACTATAGTAAATATTAATGTAATTTTATTCGTAGCTAAGGGTTGAATCTCGTAAGGTATAAACATTTGTGTGATGAATATATGTTATGTTTATACTCGAGTCATAGAATTGTATTTATCTTTATAAATATATATTTATATGTGTATATTGTGCCGTTCGATTAGACGTAAAGACTGCAATGGTCAAAAACACTAGCTTTTATTCTCATAACTAAAATCATCAGTTTAAGCGTTCATAACTCAAAATAATTACAAATAAATACATATATAGACAGGGACAACATCACATACATTGCTCTGATTCCAAAGTATGCAGCAGATGCTTTTGTATTACGGAATCAGAAGAAAATTTAAAAAGAATATTTTCTACATTGACCCGACCTGGAATCTAATCCGGAAACTAAGCGCTGGCGACACATCGAAAACCGGTGTGTATGCCACTCGTCCATGGAGGTCGTCAAATTAAGACAATGGAATCAATTCATCAATGTAATCTTAGGCGCCGGCCCATGTCGATGAATAGAAACAATGTCAATATAATTTAGCAAATATTGAAAAGGAAACGGCGCAGAAATAATAGACATAGTTGAAATGGAAACTACCGTATTATGTAAACACGGGGCATACATTGACTTTATGTCAAACGTAACAAGTTACATTAGGAGCGTTTGTTTAATAATACCTACCGTCGAGTAGTCGACCCCTCGTTTGTATTGTCGAAGCCTGGGCGTACGTTCATGTTATGTTATTTAATAGATACAATCAATGCAGACAAGTAAGTTATTACTAGAGCAACAATGTAAAGTCTATTATAATAACATATTATCCTATAATTGATTATCTTCGTGCTATTGGTCCACGAATTAACGAATATGTTTCTTTCTCTAAGTGTTAAACGTTAGGTACAGACAAAAATGGCGAATAAACTACCAAATTCAGCGAATGCTACACTTTCTTGCTGTATCTGTTTGATTAACGCACTTATTTACAACAAGTTCTTTACATTGGTTGCCAAAATTAAAAATAGAGAGGAGATTATTTTACCAATTTTCATGGTACTTTATAAATCAGAAAAATTCTGAAAAAAACTTATTTAAGATTTGTTTCTAAACTCTGCAAGGCTTTTATTCTGATAAATTCGAGAGTAACGCGCACAGTTAAAAGCGAAAGTGTTTTTTTTCAAAGAATACTAGCAACATCAAATAACACTACACTGATATTCATGTGAAAGACTCCGACCTATCTGTAATGTTTAATGTCTGGAGTGGTTTTACGGCAACAGTCGAATGGCAAGCCCGAACCTGCGACATCATGTTTCGCAGTCCATTCCTTAAACAATTAGGTTATTGATGGTATTAAAATAATAAATAAATATAGATCTGAAATAAAAAAAGTTAAATTAAATTTCTTAGGAACGTACGTTTGCGTAATCACATACAAGATCAATATTAAATTAACATTTTTTTTCTTTCAGATCGTTCGTGCTCTTCTCTCTTACAATATTGTCCATTATCGACACAGACGTGAATGCTTTCACTATAAGAAAGACGTATAACGTAACAAATGGGTCTCTGCAAGATCTTACAGGGGCAGAGAGCGTACAACTTGAAGTAAAACATGATCTAAATAAATTTAATGGGTTAATTGAAAAGAAATCCAATGAAAGTAATGAAATCCCAACGACCATAATCAATGAAAATGTTAGAGATGCTAATGCAACAACATCAAAATTTTCTAAAGTAGAAACAACAGTAAGGTTGATTGAAACACCATATAATCGAAATGACAAAAGTGATGTAACAACTAATTTAGAAGAACCGATACTTGAAACGGATTCGAACAGTTCAAAGGCTTTAATGATAAGTGATATTGAAGTCACAACTGATACTGCTTATATACAAAGTACTATGACAAATAATGCAAATTTAAAAGTAATTGTCGCAGATTCTGATCAAAATGTATCAATGCCTATAAATAAGCAATCTACATTGTGGTTAAATTCACAAAACGAAACAGAAATCACAACATCAATTAACACCGAGAGTAATGATCCAAAAAGTAGTTTGCCACCATGGAAAAAATATACAATTATTGAAAGAAAACGAGTAACTACCGCGGACGAAGTAACTACTTCAACTGAAAAGAGTAAAGATATGGTTAAAGCAGAAACACGCGTCATGCTGGAGGATTCTGTAACATCCGATATAAGACCATTAGATGGAGTAAAAAGAGACGTATCTTTATCGACAAATGCCATGTCACCCTTTGAGTATCTATCTAGTACACCTAATTATAAAGATGACTCATTAACACTTACGGAAATTTTAACAAAACCGAATGATCTAACAACACAAAAAATGAAAATAGAATCTATGTCATCCAAGCGTGCTGGGTTTTTAAACTATTCTTCAATGTCGAAACAAATTGAAGAAAAAATAAGAAACAATGATTCATCCATTTCCACATCATACGGTGCTTATACAACTCCAATTCTGAGTACTACGCAGAACGAAAGTAGTCTAAAAATAGCAGAAGGATCAAGATCGCAAACTTATTTAGTAAGTAAAATACTTTAATAAATAATAATATGTAAATAAATAAATAAATATGTTCACGCAATTCCTAATACAGGGGTAGACAGAGGTCTAGTCTAGACAATTATATCCCTTCGACCCACCTTCCACCGAAGATAGTTTCGGGACAACGTGACAGGTGGTGAGCCCGTGGCCAGCTTTATGTCCAAGCCAACGATATTATTCGTACCTAGGTTTTTGAAAAACTCATTGGTACGAGCCTGCCACCTGGGCATCGCACACGGGTCTCTTGACTCGAAATTCCAATCGCCCAACCACTCGGCTATCGTGACTACTAAATACGTTAGGAATAAATATTATTTATGATGCTTTTTAATTGTATATTTCATGAACCTTTTCAGAATGAAGACGCGATCAAAGAAGAACTACTCCAAGAGACCTCATTTAATGACAATGAGGAAATTATTCGAAATCGACAAGGAAGTCTAGATGGGAGTTATGACACTACCGTTACAACAGTAGAACCTTATAGTACCCCAGAATTGGCTCGTGAAACAGAATGGAATCAGCAAACAGAAGTTACAAATACTGACAACCCATTTAATGTGAAGCCAATTCAAGAAAAGGGAAAAGGCACAATTGTATATACCGTCAGTCCAAATTACAAACCAATGAAGAAAATTGAAATCCAGCCACCTAAGCCTTTTGTAAGAGATCCAGATGACAATAGCTGGAGAAATGAAAGTATTAGTTCGTTGGGGATAGTTTTCAAACCGAAGAATTCCTCGAAGCCTTTCACTCAGGTCTTAAAAAATAAGACAGAGACTGAATGGAGCAATATATTAAGTAGAGATAGCAAAAATGACGTACCTGATTTAAGAGTAAGATTGGAGAAAATCGCACAGAAAAGAAAGTCAAAGAGAAAGAAGGCAGATTCGTTTGGGAACATTATTTATACTGATTATGAAGAAAGTAACAGTTCTGAGGAAGTAACAAGTACTCAAAGAGTTGACTTTACTTCCACGATCGACAATTTGTCGGAAGTAACAATTTCTTCAAATCAGATAGTTGATGGGTTAAATGCATTATCTAACCTAAGTATATCTACATCTTCAATAATGTCCACTGACATGATAAACGAACTAACAACAACCGACACAATAATTGAACTCAACGAAACCACCAACACCACACCGCCTTCTACGCAATCCGAAATTTCTAGTCAAGCTCTTACCACAACACAACAAATCCCATTCCATAAAAAAATAAAATACCAATCCACTACCGTCGAAAAAGGAAAGAAGTACTTCAACGTCCTTGATTACTATGATAATTCAGACGAAAGTGAATCGGAATATTTGAAATTAGCAAAATTAGAATTGAAAAAATTCACCGTTCCCTTTCATGCAACAGATACATCGTTTGCTACGTCCCCTCCACTACCATACCAATTTACAAAGCCTTTGGCACAGTATGTACCGGAAAGGAAGCCAACTGTACAATACTTTCCACCTCGAAACTTCCACGAAACAAAATCAAACAGATATGATAATGACTTTGAAATAAAGATTAAATCTAATATGATGAAAACATCTCCGAAAAACATTCTATCTGTCACTAATACACAAAGGCCGGATACATCCTTTGACAAATATTCAGAATATACTGAAGAACGAAATTATTTAAAAACCGATCACGAACTGTCGCCAATCGAATTACCAGGTGAATACAAACCAAAAAAATTAAACAAGAATCTTCATATTACCGATCCACCGCGAACAACCGCAGTACAAAACGGTGCATATGGTGTCGGAACTCATAATGAAGGCTTTAACCGAGCATCGTACATAATCAAAAATTATAAAGATTTCCTCGATCAAGCCGCAAAGGACTACGACTACGAAAGGGACGTTGATTTTGTACCTTACACAGAAGCTCCCATGAGAGGTGTTACAATAAGCGATCTGATAACACAAACAAAAGACAGAGTTAAAACGAACATAAACGAAAACTACGATTATGACGCGAAGTTCCGGAAGGATGTCCTACAGAGATTTGTCGATAATTTTAATCATAACGATGCGCGCTACCACTCGAATTTCCCGGTTTTGTTTAATAACAGTGTACAACACGTAAATGTGGCGGAACACGGCGAGGCCGTTGCGACTTCCAGAGCGTTTCTAAAAGGTCTTTACAATCCATCGGACACTAAGTACGGCTACGCTCGCCGGGAGCCGTATGACCCCAACTGTGATAAAGTGACTGTGGAACTTTCCCCGGCCTACGAGCTGCACTATTACGTGCCGGAGCAGGAAGAAAAAGAGCAGCTGGAGCCAAATTAGTCGTAACGTGACCACACTCGACGTTATGAAGTGGTTTACATTGAAATTTGTAGACAATGATTTTCACGCCTTAACGATTCCCGAACAAGCAACAACGCTTATTACAAATGTGCGCTTATAATCAATACTTAATTATTTTGTTTTAGAATTGAAAAGGGATTTTTAAAATAAAATTGAAAAGTAATTTTTTATAGCAATTCATGTATATATAATGTAAATATAGATGAATAATAATTAAACTTTAAATATAAATTTATTCAGACTGATATAGAATTTATCTACCTTGCAATACTTTGTTGAAAAATTATTGTTATTCAAAAATCCTACATATATAAGAAAAATCATTCTACAATTCAAGATATATTATAATTAAACTTGTACGATATAGTGCTTACTTATGTCGGTTTTTAATCATATTATTCTTATAATTTGTAGGAATTGAAATAGTATGAGTACTAAGATGTTTAAAGCTTTTTATACGTTCATTTAGGGTTGATGATTTTATTTACCACCGTTAAAAGTTAATGTAGCATGTATAATGTCTGTTTTCTAAGGATAATGTTTTTATATTAAAATACTATTTATTAGGTGAGTAATTAAGTAATCATAATTTTTTTTTAATTAAGTAATAATATTTTCAATCTTATTGTGATTTATTTTACGTGTTACAAAACTAGAGAAAAATTTTATTACTTGATAATTTTATTGCTCACCTGTACTCAAATATTATTTATTGAATAAGTTTTTACAAATATAGATATATTTTTTAAACTTTAATAATGTATTTAACATTTTAATAACAAAAGCTAAAATTGGTATTAATTTTGATAGTGTACAATCAGTTACAATAAAGTAAGGTTACAGATGTACCAAAGTCGTGTATATGTATATAAATTAAACATCTATCCGATACGATTACTAAAATTATAGAATAATTATTAATGTAATTTTTAACTATAACAATTTCAAACAGAATATATATATATATATATATATATATAACGAAAATAATTAACATATATAAATGAATAATATAAATTATATTAGCTAATACAGGTAAATTCAGCTCCCGCAATTGTATTATTTTTTTTCGCAAAGGAACTGTAGACGAGTTCAGCCTTCAGTTTCTAATATTTGAAAATCATTACTAAAATACATTTTCGCGCTTTAAGTTAAAAAAATGCGTTCTACACATTTTGTAGCCTTTTTAAAAAACATTTTACAATAACTTTAAGAATTTAAAATCAAATCTTTAAACTTTTTGTGCTTTGTGCAACGGTAGTCTATGACAATTAGTTATGGTACTTTGAATAACACTGTTTTGTTAACATTTATTTATCATATATTACTTATTGTTAAATTTTCATGAATATTATGCTTTAATATTTTTTTTATATATTCACCAGGAGATCGAAAATGTACGATTTATTTATGATAATGAAAATGCACCGATATATCGGTCAAGCGCATATTATGAATTTATGGATTGTCTTTCGAATTACGAAGCCGCGGCCGACGGGCGCCGCCATGCGTGAATGTTGTTGTAATGTGTGTGACGAGTTGGCTATACAAATAAAGTATATGTAACGAAAAATGCTGTTTCTTCTTTCATCATTATATTTGTTGCTAGTTCGCCATATAAACAATACAGTATCGTTCGAAGGCATATTTAAAAGCCCTTACCTTATACCAAGGCTTAAAAATATACCGTTTGCTCTTCTCGTGACTGACGAATGAGGCGACTGTGAGAAAAGCCTTGACAATAACAATATCAACGACTGACAACAGGTGGCGGGATAACCGTCTTGAAAAATACCAGACCAAAGTAACCCTTGATAGCGTATAATTTGCAACGTGTCTTTCTACATTTTCTCGGGTCTGGGTTTGTGGTGTCTTCGTTGTTTCCGATTCCACATACCTCAAGTACTTTAGCATCTTACATTGGGTTCGGAGCAATGTATGTGATGTTGCCCTTATCTACATATGTATTTATTTATTATTATTTATTAACGTGTCTCGTACATCGATAGCTGTTGCTATCGAGTAGTCTATCGTATTGTTAAGGTCTGCCACTGTAATGAAACGACAGTTGCCAGGTCAACACTTTTATTTTACGATTACCCACAAAGTACATCAAGTAACTAGATGTTACCCACAGTATTAACCACATAAATTGCACCTACCTACCAGAATCTGCGCTTGGCGATCTAAAACATAGCCTTTGTTTTGCGCCACCGCTGAAACTCGGGGTTGAAATGATATAGGCATCTATGGTTTCACGACATAAAAAAAATATCTTCACGCAATTCCCAATACAGGGGTAGAAAGAGGTCTAGTCTAGACAATTAAGTCCCTTCGACCCCTCTTCCACCGCAGATATTTTCGGAATTTTGGTCTGGCATTCTTCGAAACGGTTATGCTGCTATTTATCGTTTTTAATTTCCATTTTCGAGGCTTTTCCCTCAGATGTCTTAATATTCTACCCGTGTGTGGTAAGAACAACACCCACGGGAATATTAAACAAATACTTTATAAGGATTTCTAAGAATAAATAAATAAAAAATCCAGTCTAGACAATTAAGTGCCTTCGACCCACCTTGTACCGCAGATATTTTCGGGACAACGTGACAGCTGGTGAGCCCGTCGCCGTCTTTTATGTCCAAGCCAACGATACAATTCGTACATAAGTTTTTGAAAAACCCCATTGGTACGAGCCTGCCACTTGGGGATCTAATTCGAGTCTTTTGACTCGAAATTCTGACCACCCAAACACCTATGACATTTTTATAATATGATGACTAAAACGGCGACGGGCTCACCACCTGTCACGTTGTCCCGAAAATATCTTCGGTGGAAGGTGGGTCAAAGAGACTTAATTGTCTAGACATGACCTCTGTCTAACCCCTGTATTGGGAATTGCGTGAAGATATTTATTTATTTATTATTTACTAAAACAGGAGTTTCTATTGCTGTTCCATTTTTGACAGAGGCCATTACGAACAATGATGATATACTTTTATATAAGTGAATAACAAATACGGCAAACTATCTCAAAAACGTCTGGGGTGGTATTTTAGCTTATCCTCATTTTTATTATTAAACATTATTTCAGGATGATCTGTTAAGGACCATATGCCAGTCATTAGATAGTCATCAGTCAGTCAGTACTGTTGCTTTCTGAGAGTGGGTTTTATCTGTCAACACACCGGTTTTTATAGTGTCATCAGCTCCGAGTCCCGGGTTCGACTGGACGAGTCAATGTAGAAAACCATTTTTTCTATACAGTGACGGGCCAGGGTGTTTGTGGTACCTTCGTTGTGGTATCCATAACACACTTAATTTGAGATTAGAGCAACGTATGTGATATTGCTATCTATTTATTTATTAATATTCATGTACAGGCCAAATAGTCCAAATCCAAGCGTGTCAGTTGTTAAGACGTTGATGTAAGTTTTGAAATACTTATCGATAGAAGCTTTCCTCTCGGTATGCGAGTCTTGTTCTGCCAATAATATATTTGTAAATATCTTCACAATCATAGATTAAAAATGAAACAAGGCATGCCTTTTAAAATACCATTTTATTGACATTTTTCATTTAAGAATAGTATGCAAACATCACTTGATCGGTCCATCTTTCGAAACGGTTACACGACATTTGAGCATAATTACATAAGTCGGTTGAGAAATAAGAGCGGTACAATGAAGTCGACAACTTAATCGAGTGGAAATGCAACTCTGGATTCCAATAAATAATTATGTTACAATCTCAATACATTAACTCGAATAAAACATAAAAAAATACAATTTTTCATAAATGAACACATTCCTCTTTGGATTATACGAATACTTCAGAGCGCTGAATATATACAATAATTGCCTTCGCGGCATTTCTACAATGTGTCCATTTTGAATGTTGAAGAGCATAGATAAAATATGAACCATACTGTAGAGACTATAGTACAATAATGAAACAATAGTATAATTGAACGGAATTGGAAAAAAAAATCAGAATATTGCATTATAATTACAGAATGAAATAAATAAGCTAGAAATATTTGTGCACAATAAAATTGAATAAAACACTCAGGTAACACTAGCTTCGATAGTTTGAGGGACGAAATTATAATTACGCCATTAAAGTTTTTAAATTTTTTTATAATTAATTAAACGATTTATAGGAAACAAGGAATTGTTGGCGTTGCTACGCCAACAGACTTGTCCAATCATTCTGTCTGTGTGTCGCAGAATTGTTGAAAAACCAGAATGGTTTCGCGTAATAACATTTTAGACCTCAAAACAAGTTCTTTCAGTGTAATTCACGCCAAACTTAAAGGCAAGTCGACAGAAATCGGCCAAGACTGGCGCGACGCGTTCTACTGAATGCGTTTGCACGATGAACATGTTCATTGAGACAGTTTCCTGTTCCACCGTAGCTATTATGAAATAATTTTTACGTCAAAAAAACCTGATATTCACTTTTGGTTCGTAGTCGACATCTTTTTTTTTTTTAGTTTCATAAACGCAATTTACGCGGGAAAATTGTTTTTTTTTTTGATAAAAACGGCAAAAGGAATACATTATCCGGCAAAAAAAAATATTTAAAGACTTGCCCGATTCGTATTCACTATCGAAGCGTGTTCAACTGAGCTGATAAATTTTATGTACCGAGAAATAATACAAAAGCAATATAAGTATGCTAAAAATTGTCGGGGCTCAACTGTTTCAGTAATCGCAGGGTACACGAACATTATAATAATAATAATAATAGTTTATATTTTATACTAAAAGCGATTATTTACAAAGGGCACGCCACTTTACTAGCTATAAACCTGCCTCCCGACGTTGCTTTCACGGCCTGTTTACGACTTTACGCAAAAAAAGAAACACTTTAATATTAATGATATATATATTACATGTGAAAAATTAAAACAATATAATTGTCTGCAATTCCTTTAGAAAAACAAAAATTAATAAAAAAAATTGCGCGAGTCATTGTAAACAAAGACCATGAAAGCATCTTTTCAATCTCAGGGCGTATAAAACTGAAACTACTGAGGTCTTGATAAATGACGTTATATGTATTATAAATGTCAAAAGCATCAACTTATACTGCTATTCTCTGTTATATTACAGCTTTGTACAGAGACGTTATAACGTTAACTGCTAATAGCATGACTAATCTGCTAATAGCAAGATATAACTGCTATTAGCAACAGTTCCTAAATCCAAGTCAACTGTTATTCTCGTGTGATATACGCCCCAAGCCTACATCGTACCTAACTCGTTACATTAGCCAGTCTTTCGTTTACACTACACTAATAACTCCGACGTCGGCACAACCTCGCGCGTAACTGTCACTGTGATTTCGAACATATGCTATTCCCGTTAATTGCATCGTAACGTTATCTATGTAACAAACGGTGACACGTTACAAAAGAAGAACCATACGAAAAAACTTCTGGCACAATATTTCAAAGGAATATAATTATAATTTGAAAGTACCGTGAAAATCTAAATACAGTATTTTAAAATAACTCGAATTAACTTCTTTTTAGTATGGTTTTTTTTCCAATTTGCGAGGCAACAAGTTCTGTACGATGCAATTACTGGGAAATTTACTTTCGAAAGTAAAAAAAAATTACTGTTTCGAGCATATTTAAAAAAAATAACACCATTGTTTTGAAAAAAATAATAATAAAAACTAAAACAACAACTTTATCTTTCCAACCCGCCCGACTTGACGCTAAAATATATACAACGTATGAAGCCATGCACTATGCGGTTATATCATATAATGACTACAAGTGATATAAACATATTGACACTGAGTTAAAAGAAATGGACGAGAACAAGCAATCCTTTACATAACCTGAGTAGATGGCATAATAATAACAGACGAATATACGGGGACGGTAGGCTGGAAGATATTGCATGACAATGTCAATGATTAAAAAAAAAAAAGAAAATCAATTCGACTTGGCACCCTAGTATTTTGGCACCGATAGCTTCGAGAATAAATTATTAAAGTCGATTAATGCATTCGCTAAAACTCGGTTCAGCACCAGATTGATTAAGAAATTAGGAACAAGATGGCTCTGCGGAGCTCTCTTACAAGTGATCGATAATATTTTATACAAATAGCAAATTTATACAATGGTGTACAATATACTAGCACCACTAGTTTTACGTATCAAAAAAAAAAAAAACAAATTCGGGCGCGAAAATGACGTTTTTTTTTTAATTTATCATAAATGCACAATATTGTTTTTGTTCTGTACATCAACTTTAAATACTATAAATACAATTGACTCTATTCGACGCGAAGTGCGAACGGGTGAAATAGTAGTACGCTAATGTCAACTGCTTAATAAATGAGATCGAAGGACTGTTAACTATGGAACAGATAATATATTATTTTAACGCAAATAATTACTTTAAAACTTCGAGAGACAATTTCAATTGACACTAAAGTAAAAATACCGGGTTATGTGTTTGTGGTTGATTTTAATTTGTAATTATTTTTTACAGGTTACATTTTTTGCGAGTTTAGTAAGTTAAAGCGCAGCCATTTCGTCAATTGTAACCAAAAAAAAAGAAGTAAAGTTATAATGAACCAAATCACTACAATAATATACAAAATAACATTAGTGATTACTTTATTCGTGAACGAAAAAAAAAGCACAATTTTTAATTCCATTCCGGGAGCCAATACCGTTAACATTAGCATACCACTTACACCCATAAACAAAATCTTCGTACAAAATTCCGTATAAAACTGTAATTACATGATATACACAACAAAATACTTCTAACGCTGACAGAAAACTAAACAAATTTTTTATTTTTTGATTAATTAAACAAAAAAATAACCAAGTAACAATTTCCAACGCGGGCACAGTACAAATTTCAACCTTATCAATTATAGTGAGTATGTTCAGTTTTCCGTATACTTACATAACCATATCCATAAAGCTCTAAGAGGAAGCCTCACTATACATATAATAATTATTAAATGTAATGTTTTAATTAAATATTTCATTTTTTTTTTAAATATCAATCTGTTACATATACACATTCATACAAAATTCTAAATAACTAAAGCATTCTCGATGTCCAAACTAAACGCTATGACGACTCCGTTTCGGTTAAATCTAAGTTAAATATTTACTCATATAGTCTCGATATTTTATACATTTTTCTTTAAGAGAGCGTAATAAATTACACACGGGTGTGGTTTATTCACGCGTACCTCAGATTCATTTTCGACTAGTAGTTACTCGAATGGATTTGATCCGAAACACGTCGCAACGTGTCGGCAAGACGATAAGAACGAAATCATCGCAATGTGAACAAAATACAACATTCCTGAATAGAAAACAAACCGTTCCGCTTTACTTCAAATTAATCCCGCTTATTAAAAACGTAAATTGTATTTTGTAGAAATGCTGTGTCAACATTTCCATTTTAATACGGTACATAAAGAATTTTTAATTTTAATACCAGTTGAAGTTGATTGTTTATCGTGATTATATAATCGATTCGGACATTATTTTAATACATCTAATTCCCGCTCATATTTTGTTTCATTAAGCTAGAATGGTGGACATCAACCGTTTTCATCAACCATTCATATCAACCGTTTCGTTCACATGCAAAAATACAAGTTTGACACCGCTAAATCTCTTCATAAGATATTTTTCTAAAAATTTTACATTACGAATTTTAATCTAGTTTCTAAAGGGGTACGAATTTTGACCTAATTCAACTAAAATCGGATGCAATATTAGCTAGATCCTATTCTCTATGACTACAAGACCTTGTTGAAACATTATTAACTATGTGCTTCGAAATTGAGAAGCTTTTGCGTGAAACAATCGATACCACCCATTCTCAGGTTTCATCGCATTCGATTCAAATTTATATAAACGGCAACGTTTCGTTCTTGTGCTCTAAGATCGAGACAAAAATAAAATTCGAGCCAAGAACAATACAGGCACCCGTCTATTAAAAAATCGCATGTTTTCTAAATATATAAATTATCACAAGTTCGCTAACGAATTTCACCCATTTCGGTCGCAATGAATACGTCGAGACAGACCTATAATTAATTTCATATTTGGAAATGCTTCATTTATGTGGTAATTTGGAATCCGTCGACGAAAAAAATATAATATATTCAAATTTTAAATCTAATCGACCTCGACATGTTATGTCGCATCAAAGGTTTATATTTTATTGTACAAGATTCCATTTAAAGAAATGTCGTATAACACAGTTGTTAACTTTCACAACATATGCCGACAACGTCTAACATTAGAGAGAGCAAATAAGGAAAGTATAAAATCTTTTTCATTATATGAAATTATTTAATGTAAATTTAAAAATACCGATAAACAAAACCTTATGATGTTTTAAAGAAGTTCTTGGTATAGTTTTAGTTAACTTAATCGATACCTTTCGATAGCAATAGAACTAAAACCTTATTAATCAATTTTACTTTGACTTTCGATTACATCCCTACTAATCAAAATACAAATATTGTACAAAATCAACAGTAAAATTTTATTCCGAAATAACATTTTTAATGCTTAGGTTAACCAGTTATAAATAGTTTAAAAAGAAGCAGAAAATCCTTTTTTTTTACTGAAAAATCTCCGGCGTTTCCCAGGGTAACATAATAGGACCTTTGTTTTATACATTAGCCACTAATTCACATATATTAGTCTAGACAGTTTAGGTCTAGTAATTAAATTAGTTTATAATAGTTATACTTAGTTACGTAACAAGTTATTTTTATTTATTGATAAATTGATCATCCATTAAGTCAATGCTAAAATTTGTCTTGCAAAATGTAGTTTATGAAGACATTTGTGTAACTAACGGTCTTAGAAATGCACTTAGAAAATAGCAACCGGTGACTTAATTTTATAATCGGCTTAATTGGATGATTTTTGTGTCGTTTTTGATGGACCATTGCGTCTATTGCTCTGATACAGTAAAGTAAGCGGGCAAATGTTGTATTTTGCATGGTATATGGATCTGTTCACAGACAGGTATCAAGAATTAACTAGTTATTTGTATAACTTAACTGAAATTGTTACCGATTTTGAAGATATTTTGAATTGTGACAAATAATATTACAAGCGTGTAACTCGACAACAATTAGTTCACATCAAATGATTATATTTGAATCAAATTTTCTATTTTAGGCGTTCGTAAATCAACATACAGCACCTAAACGGTAACGGTAATTTCAAAAACACAGTTTCAATTTCAGTTCAACCATAGGCGATTTCCCAAAACTGTGGCCGATTCGACGACGACGAATCTCCGAGTGGAAGATTTCGAACAAGTTGAACAGGTACATTGGACGAGTGTGCGGCAGCGGTGCTGGAGCGACAGACGGCGGCGACTTGCGTGCTCGGCGGCGCGGCGGGGGGTCGCGGGGGGCGCGGGGCGGGGGGCACGCGGGGGGCGGGGGGCGCGGGGGGCGGGAGGCGGGGGGCGCGGGCACTAGCTGGCCACGTGCTGCGCGCGCGGCCCGCACTGCCCGAAGCTGCCGCGCAGCGAGTCCTCGATCAGCCGGCACAGCTTGTCGCGGTCCGCCTGCACGGGACACACTTACTTCTTTTTGTGTAGCGACAAATTTCTTTTTTTTTTTAATAGGAAAAGGGAGGCAAACGAGCAGGCGGCTCACGTGATGGTAAGTGATTACCGCCGCCCATGAACACCGGCAATACCAGAGGCTTAGCAGATGCGTTGCCTCCCTTAGAGTGCCCCCCTCCCCCATAATTGGGGGAGGAGGGTGTGTGGGCCACCGGTTACCTGCACTCACCAGACGAAACGCAGGAGTTTGTTAGACTTCTACTTTACGCCGGTATTCTGTGAGGTCGTGGTACTTTCCCGGTCGAGCCGGCCCATTCATGGAACAACAAAGTTGATGCGTGGCTCTACCACTGTTAAAAATTTCGATCAGAACGAACACAAAGATAAAAAATTCTGCAGATATTAAGTGGATGCTACCGAAGCTCGGGCAGATAACCTTCGTTTTCACTATTAAATACAGTCCACATTGTATGTTACAATGCTAATAATCAGGACCCCGCCTAAAAGAACAAATAATCTATAATACAATATAAAAAACAGTGCCAACTATTTACGTACCTCGTGTATGAAGCCGAGCTGCACGAGCTCGTGCGCGAGCGCGGGCGCGGAGTCGCGGCGGGACACGGCGCACGTCAGCTGCCGGTTCATCTTGTCGTCCATGCGCAGCAGGATCGTCATCTGCGGCAAAACACAGACCGACTGTGTAATTTACACGCACGGGTACGCGGGCAGTGGGCGGGGGGAAGGTACTCACGAACAGGCGCGCGGCTTAAGGACATTGACCGACTATGTACTTTACACGCACGGGTACGCAGCAGTGGGCGGGGGGCGGGGAGGGGACGGGGCGCGGGGTGCAGGGGGTACTCACGAGCAGGTCGCGCGCGTCGTGCGGCGCGCGCGGCTTGAGGCTGCACATCATGTTGACGACGCGCCGCGTCTCCAGGTCGCGCGGCTCGGGCGAGGCGGGCGCGCTCTCGGCGGCGCGCTCGCACGGCGACGCGGCGCGCCGACCGCCCCACGCGTACGCGGTCAGCGGGTAGATGCCGTACCTGCAGCGATGCGAACAGTCGTTCAGACGCAGAATGCGTGCTTAATTGTGGAGTGACCGGAAAACAGTCCGTCTATATTAAAGTGACTAATAAATTTACACATGATTTCGAAATGTTATAAATTACGACATTTATTAAAGCATATATTTGATATATGTAGGGACATATGAAATTTTTATTTACAGAAAAAATTATGTTAATATTTACAATACTTATTAACTAAAAACTATTATAATCGTAGAGCCCTACTCCTCGTGGCATGGTACCAAGAACGCTGGCTGCATTTCCACGTTGAATGGCTAGACTTAACCGTTGAGCGAGAAAAGAACCAGCCCTCTTGTCACCAGCGGCAACGATAAGTCGCGGATACAATTCCTTTAGAAACTGCATCGCGCGGGGACCCCACGGACCGATTGTCTCTACGGCAAATGGAACAAATATATAGTCTCCTTTCAAAGACTCATATTTACGCCATTTACCCGATTCAGCTGCCTCTGATGCCGCCCCGGCCCTTATCGAAGTACCCTTGATATGAGAGGCCGCTAATGTATTGACGCAAGTGGCGTCCCACACAAGAGCTTTGCCTCTCTCCCAAGGGACTAAAGTCAAGCCGTCGGGTCTCTTACCATCCTCCTGAATATTCCACAAGGCTCTAAAACCGATGGAATATTTATGGAAACAAGAGCCCTTCGGATGACCTCATTCAAAGAACCGTGACGAGACAGTCTGCCGGCACTTTTTTGGCATGAAAGTCCGTGGAGGCCTAACTCGTCGACGTCGCTGCCACAAGGACATCGATGTGGTTGACAAATCGATGCTCCCAATCGTATTCCTACAGCTATACGTAAACTTTCGTTATCTAGTAATGTACCAAGGTTACTTGATGGTAAAGCATGTAGCCAGTAACTGGATTCCTTTGTCGAAACACCTAGAAAGCGGGCGCGGTCTCTGTCAGTGAAAATTGTTCAGTAAGCATTTCTGCACATTCTGAACCAACGGGATATCCCACCGTTTTTGTGAGTTAGGTTCCAGTGGAATATCCTCGCCGGGACAGAGACGTAACCATGTTTCTCTTGCCTCGGTAGCAAAGGTCAAGTCCAAGTCATTCTTAAGAATTTTACGTGACAAATCATGAACACTGTGTACGGAGGCAAGGAAAGCCGGCAGCGCAATATTTGAAACCTCTCTTATACCGATACCTCCAAAGCTAACAGGTAAAGTAGCATGAGTCCAGCTAGATGAGACTAAAGATAAATTTAGAATTTTTTCCAAAGCTATTTTGAGATTAAGGTCAATTTGTTTTAAAAAATCGATATGCTGGACTCGAGCGGAGTAAATAAGTAAATTTAGGAACAAGAACGCAATATTTTAAAATAGTAAGCGCTATATGAGAATTTAGAATATACAGTTTATTAACATGTTCTAAAAATTGATCAAATTTTACTTTCAAAAGAGGTTTCATACTCTCTATAAATAACGGCGCTCCAAGGAGGTAAAGAGAATCCGCCTCAGTTACTTTAATGCCAGGAGATATATTGTCAAAATTTTGAAACAAACTGTGTCTATGAGAAGACAAACGGTCAGGAATGAAAAGTTCACATTTAGTATTATTTAATTCAAGGCCAATGTTTTTAAAATTTTGAATAATTTTTTGAAGGTCAAAAAATTATTCAAAATGAAATTAATTATATGAAATTAGAGTTTTGTCGTCCTGACCACTTTGATCTGAAATACCTGCTCTTTGGTTAAGAATTCCAATAATTCCAATAATAAGAATAAATTCATCATTTTGGTGTCATATTTACGAGTACGAGTTCTACCGTGGCACCAGTGCTGCGAAAATAGAAGGATTAATGATGTGAATGACGCTGGTGTTGCAAAAGAAAGCATGGTATGCTTTCTTTTGCGAAAATAGCAGCAAACGTTTTTGGTTTCAACGTTTTCTTTTTTTTTCTTCAACCTACCACAAACCAACCCCGTGGACGGCCGGAGACCAAAGTGGAAAATGAAGAATTAAAGGATATTGAGGAAACGGATCCATCACAAACTTCAGACATAGGTACAGGCTTTGGGGTACGTGACAAAACTGTATTAATCCACTTGAAGCAAATCGGGAATGTAAAAAACACTTGAACGATGGGTACCTCATGAATTGAGTTAATCGAACTTGCCAACACGCGTCGACTGCTATATTACTTTGCTCAATCGACTCAATAATGAAGGGATTTTAGATCTAATCATAACTTGTGATGAAAACAAAAAATCGATACTGTGCGATATTCGGAAGCGCTCGTCGTAATGTTTCAGCCCTAGAGACCCACAGCCAAATCTTACTCTAAACGAAAATTGACTCATAAAAAGTTACTTGTAAGTGTTTGGTGGACTAGCGCCGGTGTCGTTCATTACAGCTTTCTAAAATGTGGCCAAAATATTACGGCAGATATCTATTGTCAGCAACTGTAAACCTTGAAGGTAGAACTAGCAGCTAAACAACCAAGATTGGTCAATGGCTCTAGACCACTGTTGCTTCAAGACAATACAAGACCACACATTGCACAACAGACAACCACGAAGTTAGAGGAGCTATAATTGAAATGTCTGCGACATCCACTGGACCTTGCTCTAACAGATTACAATTTTTGCCGGACACTTCTTACAAGGAAAAAAATCCAACTCCGATGCGAAAGTCCAAACCGCATTGAAAGAGTTTATTGATTCTCGCCCCCGATGTTTTTTTTTTAGTAAAGGGAGCAATAAACTTCCTATGAGATGGTACAAGTACATAGAGAACAACGGTGGATACCATGATTAGTTAAAGATATATTCCAAAAAAAAAGAATGACTATTTTCCTCCCGTACAAAATAATTTTATGTCATAAATTTGAAAATGAAATGTTAAAAGAGCGTTATGCAGACCAAATGTCAAATTACTAAAAGAGTAAAATAAACACATAAATATATAAATATCTTCACGCAATTAGCCAATACAGAGGTAGACAATTGAGTCTCTTCGACCCACGAAGGACAGGTGGTGAGCCCGTCGCCGTCTTTATGTCCAAGCCAACGATATAATTTGTACATAAGTTTTTGAAAAACCCATTGGTACGAGCCTGCCACCTGGGGATCGAACTCGGGTCTCTTGACTCGAAATTCCGACCACCTAACCACTCGGTTACAGTAACTTTTATGTTTTTTAAGTACAAAAGATAATTATTCAAATTATCTCAACAAATACTCACGTTGTATACCTGTGTATCTTAAATTAAATACAGGGTGGGCCGTAAAATTTTTCAAATAGCAACACTTGATTTCTCAAAAACCGTTAGAGACGGACGCGCGGGTAGCGGGGAACTGTGCGTCGCTTCATGCAGTTTTAGTCACGATGGAGCGCTTCACGGGACAACAGCGTGCTTTTTGTGTTAAGCAGTTTTACAAAAATAACGATTCCTACGTTACTGTAAGACGCCTATTTAGAATTGAGTACGGATTACGTCTTGTTAATGATTGTCCAAGTGTTAATTTAATCAGAGCTTGGATTAAGAAGTTTGAACAAACGGGATCGACAATGAATATTAGACAAACAGGGCGGCCACGTTTTTTTGCCACGCACTTGCAATTTATGGAATGTGCTGCCGTCAGCGATCTTTCCAGACCGATACGACATTCCCTATGTCGTATCGGTCCGGAAAGATCTTGAAGAAAATATACTTTTCTTAGCTGGCCTTTAAAAAGGCTAGCATCATGTAAGCCACCTCCTCGTTTGTATAAAAAATCCGCTCTATTGTATAAAAAATGTACAAACATATTATTTAAACAGTTCCTAGTCACACAGGAAAATGTTCATATTTAGTTTTACTTTAATTTCATAGTTCCGTAACTGCTGAGATTTAATTGTTCCGGAACTATGTAATTCAATGGGTTCTGAAAAACGTCATTAGTACGAGCCCAAAAAAATATCTTCACGCAATTTCCAATACAGGGGTCTAGTCTAGACATTTAAGTCCCTTCGACCCACCTTCCACAGAAGATATTTTCGGGACAACGTGACAGGTGGTGAGCCAGTCGCCGTCTTTATGTCCATGCTAACGACATAATTCGTACATAAGTTTTAGAAAAACCCATTGGTACGGCCACTTGAGGATCTTTTGAATCGAAATTGCGACCACCCAACCACTCGGCTATCGTGAGTAAGGTTAGGTACGAGCATGTTTTAAGATATGTTATTGATATTATGCGAGAGTGAACTTTCTTCCTAAACACAATCACTTGCGATCATTTATTTATTTATTTAACTTTATGAATCTTATAAAATATATAAGTACAAAAGGCGGACATAATGCTTAAAGCATTCTCTGCCTGTCAATCTTGAGGAGTGGAAAAACATCGAAGGCGGTTATTATAATACATAACAGTAAGGTATAAGAAATATAATGAATATAGAAATTAAAGCACATGAATAAAAAGTCACGATAGCCGAGTGGTTGGGTGGTCGGAATTTCGAGTCAATAGACCCGAGTTCGATCCCCAGTTGGTAGGCTCGTACCAATGGGTTTTTCAAAAACTTATGTACGAATATCGTTGGCTTGGACATAAAGACGGCGACGGGCTCACCACCTGTCACGTTGTCCCGAAAATATCTTCGGCGGAAGGTGGGTTGAAGGGACTTAATTGTCTAGACTCGACCTCTGTCTACCCCTGTATTGGGAATTGAAGATATTTTTTTATTATTATTATAAAGCACATGAATATAAAGGTAAAAAAATACATATATCATACATACATACATATGTATATATATATATATATATATATATATATATATATATATATATATATATATATATATATATATATATATATATATATATATATATATATATATATATATATACAATTGTTTGTATTTGGAATGTTGGCGGTTTGCAGATGGTAATGGACGGACGGGTGTCGACGGCGGCGCTAAGTAAAAGCCCACTAACTTGACGTCCTCGACGAACTTCTCCAGCTTCTCTGCGTGCGGCTGCAGGTCGCGGGCGGAGAGCTGGCGGCGCGCGCCGCCGCGCACGCACCACGCGAGCGCCGCCGCGCCGCCGCCGCACACCTCGTCCGTGATCGTCTCCGAGATGTTGGCTGCCGGGCCCACGGGCTACATTCACTCGGACGCACAGTCTCCACGATGCGGCTCGAGGAGACTCTGACTAGCCGAGTGTAGCTACGACGGTGCTTAGGACTACGAGACAGGCGGTGAGACTGTCGCCTCATGTGTTTCTGTCATATACGTACGAATCCTAAATAAGTATGACAAGTAATTGGATACGCCTACAGATTCGCTCACTTAATTATCCAAGCATCATCGTAGCTTTTGTTCTAACATAACTTTATTCTTTAATTTCATTTAGAAAGTATATTAACAATATTAAGTAGCACTGCTAGTATTGCTGTCACCTGCAGCCATCACCTGCAATAATGTCGCACGTTCAGCGCAAAAATCGGTTACGTCAGTCACCTGCGAGCACACGAACGACACTCGCAATAGACCAATTTGTTGTGGCCGAAATCAGTATGGATAGTATCTAAAGTGGTTCACGACAATCGTGGAATAGAGGGATCGAACCAGCGATGATATTTCGTAGTTAAATTAACGCTTTAATTTACATGAACATGTTAATCTAGGATATAAACTTCCACTTCTAAGAACATATGGATACAAATTGACTAAGTTAGGCATTCAGGCAGGTGTATAGGTCTCACCATCAGTGCTACACATCAAGTCTGAATGTAGGCATTTGATGTATTTCATTTAAAGCACTTACCGGTCGTATTCACGAGCGTGTGCGCCGCTAACAACTTCAGAGAATGAACTTCGAAGAGCAACGGATGGAAGAGCAGCTCCCTCGCTGTGGGCCTCTTCGCGGGATCTTTATTTATACACCTGAAAACACGGAGCGAAACATATGAGCCATCTTTGTTCACTATTCCGTGGCAACACGATGAAAGAATCATCGGAATGACTTACCCCGATTGAGCATTGCAAAACTAACGGCGGAAGAAGGCGTACGAAAAATGTTTCGCAAGCCTTCCCCGCCTAATGCAATCCCGTTGCGGTTTACCTGAAAATTACCTGTATATGAAGTCCTTCTGCCTTGGTTCTTCCAACGATTCGACCGTCCTTATGATGTGCTCCTCCGTTACGTGGCTGCCCGAGTCACCGTTGCCCTGTATCTCGAGTGCGGCCGTCTCCAGCGCGCACATTCCGAACGAGTAGATATCCATTGCGGGCGTCACCATTTGCGATGCTGGTTACGAGGGAAATAAATTTGCAATAAATACGAGTCACTACTTAGTTCCGCCTGCTGCGAATCCTTGACATATTCCAATCACTTTTCCACAAAGTAAACGAAACTAAAATTTATCAGATTTAAATCAAAGCGAACGAAGAGAAATCAATAAAGAATCTAACAACGAAAAGGATAGTATTGGATATAAATGCGGAAGAAGCGATTCAGAGGCCAAGGATCTAGGCAAGGGAAACTGTGTGTTCGTTTCCTGGTAGGCTTACGATTCTCATTGAACTTACATCCATATTCGGGTGCAATGAGGTGCATATTCCTCATATTCTCGCGGCAAGTCTTGACGTGGTGATGGATGGCGTCCGGCGCCACGGAGCCGATCTTCACCAGGCCGTTGTGCTGAATGAAGATTGTGTCGCAGGTCAAGTTTCCGTGTACGATGGGCGGCACGCAGCCGTGGAGATAGCTGTCGAGAAGCAACGTAAAATTTTTGACTTGATAATTTTAAAAATGCCAAAACGTTACAAGCCATGGGTATCGCGATTAAGACTATGAAATTTGAAAATATATTTTCTTAAAAAACTAAAATTGCAATTATAACGACAAAAAGTTACTTACAAACAAGAAAAATAGTTAAAAAATATTAAGATCGATTTAAAATTATGAATATAATTATATAAAACATTAAGAATTTTAAGTCGATGTTAAATATGCTCAAAACACTTAAACTTGGAGGTACAAATTAAGATAAATTCGTGTTAAATACCACAGATTATATAAACTAAACTTTCACAAATCAGTCGCAAGTGTTTGTCAAAAGCTAAAGTTTAAAAATGTTCAGCTAGCTTCACTTTTCAGCTGTATTTTCAAACAGTCAAAGATTTGAGACATTCAAGCAAAATGCCTACACCTGTTTGATGGTCGTGATATTATCTACAGCTCCTCTGGGGTAATAATTATGAAAAAAAAAATAATTATGAAGCGTTACCTCAGAGCTGACAATATCTGCGTACACCATCTCTTCCAAGCCTGCAGTGGTAATCGTTTCACGTTTCGTTTGGTTCTCTTCAGAAACTGCTTCAGTGATCCGCAAGACATGTATTCCGTTATAAATATTACCTGTTCAACAAACAATAATATTGCTATTTCATCACAAATAAATTTTCTATTTAATATGAAACAAGAGATAGTGAAATAGGACATCCGAAATTTTGTCGAAAGGCTGAAGAAATTGGCGATCGAATGATGAAGAGCAGCATTACTCGTGCGAAAGTACCGGCGGCGTGTGTTATGTTTTCACCAACGTGGCAGCCCAGAGTAGTCAGTATGGACAAGTTTGTCCTTATAATATTTTTAATTCACTTTTTATATATACATATAGATAGATACAGATACATAGGTAGAAATAACATCACATACATTGCTCCGATTCCAATGCAAAATGCTAAAGCACTTGAGGTATGAGAATCAGAAACAACGAAGGCACTACAAACACCGTTACCCGAGAAAATGTAGAAAAAGCGGTTTTTCTACAATGACCCGACCGGGAATCGACCTCGGGACCTCGAGATGGCGGCAATTTAAAAAAAAGAGGTGTCTACGCCACTCGTCCACGGAGGTCGTCATCCTCATATCATATAGCTTATATCCCCTTCAATATCAACAACGTCATTAAGATCTACCATTTAGAATATGCAGTTTTCCTTAATGAGACTCGACTAATGAGTCATAATTATAGACATGATCGCAGACTCAAAGTGCAGATAAATAGCTTACAATCTCTTAGTGAATTAAAAAATGCTAGTTAGTTGTATTAATTGCTTACTTTGGCTATAATTTGATTGAGATCAGAAAAATAAAAAAAAATGTTAAGCTGTATTTTTAAATCCCCAGAAATTCAGATACATCTCCTACCATTTCAAATATTGAAGTCGGGATGTTAAAAGACTTTATATTCTTCAGTACTTAAATTATAACGAAGAAGTCTTCATTCAGATATATAACATTCTTCATTCAGCGATATAGCCACGTTATTTAGTAAGACGGGGAATATAATAAGAAAATTCAAAGCATTCTTTTCTTATATAAATTTGAACCCTATCGCAGTACGGTCAAGCTTTAAGTAAACTGAGGCACGCGATAATTAGTCATGCTATATACATTGAATGCCTCCTATCCAAATAACAAAAATATACTAAATAGGCAGGTATAAATATTTAGAAGAAATGAAATAATTGTCCTTCCATTTTTCTATTTCGTAATGAGATTCCTAGGGCTAAGAAAAATATTTTACTTTAAAACGTATTAAAAAAATTACACATTTTTTAAAAAGTCACTAAATATAAAATAAATAAATATAAATAAAGATACTACTTTATAAGAACAGTCTCACGGACAATGTACGTGCAGTAAGCTGCACGTTAAAAATGATTACGCCTAGTGACTAAACTACGGAGGCAAAACATAGGAATTTGATAACATAGAATTAGTTTTTGTGTCACTGTTTCAAAAAATGTCACGATAGAGTGATTGGGTGGTCGGAATTTAAGTCAAGAGACCCGAGTTCGATCCTAGGTGAGACAGGCTCGTACCAATGGGTTTTTCAAAAATTTATGTACGATTTACATCGTTGGCTTGGACATAAAGACGATGATGGGCTCACTATCAACGGTGTTCTATAAATTTTTTCTGTGGAAGGTGGGTCGAAGGAATTCATTGTCTAGACTAGACCTCTATCTACCCCTGAATTGGGAATGGTGTGACGATTTTTTTTAAATTAAAGTAAGAAAATATACCTATGCTAAATTAATTTTTGCCTAGTAATCTTCTGTCTAATAACTTTACTACAACAATAATAAGCCAACGCAATTATAACCCCTTCAAAGGGCATTGTTCGCTGACCTTCAGTAGCATTCACCATGATATACTTAGCTCGTTTTTCATTCCAATTAAATAAAATAATATCTAAGTTAGCGAAAGTAAGGAAACCAACACATAGTTATAAAAAATCAGTTAACTCACGTCACCTCAAAAAAAGTCACGATAGCCGAGTTGTTGGGTGGTCGGAATTTAAGTCAAGAGACCCGAGTTCGATCCCCGGTGGCAGTACCAATGAGTTTTTCAAAACTTATGTACGAATTTTATAGTTGGCTTGGACATAAAGACGATGATGGGCTCACTATCAACGGTGTTCTATAAATTTTTTCTGTGGAAGGTGGGTCGAAGGAATTCATTGTCTAGACTAGACCTCTATCTACCCCTGAATTGGGAATGGTGTGACGATTTTTTTTAAATTAAAGTAAGAAAATATACCTATGCTAAATTAATTTTTGTCTAATCTTCTGTCTAATAACTTTACTACAACAATAATAAGCCAACGCAATTATAACCCCTTCAAAGGGCATTGTTCGCTGACCTTCAGTAGCATTCACCATGATATACTTAGCTCGTTTTTCATTCCAATTAAATAAAATAATATCTAAGTTAGCGAAAGTAAGGAAACCAACACATAGTTATAAAAAATCAGTTAACTCACGTCACCTCAAAAAAAAGTCACGATAGCCGAGTTGTTGGGTGGTCGGAATTTCGAGTCGAGAGACCCGAGTTCGATCCCCCGGTGGCAGTACCAATGAGTTTTTCAAAAACTTATGTACGAATTTTATAGTTGGCTTGGACATAAAGACGGCGACGGGCTCACCAACTGTCACGTTGTCCCGAAAATATCTTCGGTGGAAGGTGGGTCAAAGGGACTTAATTGTCTAGACTTGACCTCTGTCCACCCCTGTATTGGGAATTGCGTGAAGATATTTTTTTTTTAGTTAACTCACCCTTGGCTTGTCGTTGTGCGTGTCGGTCCAGTATCGGTGAAACTTGACAATGTTCGGATGCTCCAGCCTCGTGAGATTGTCGAACACCATCTGTATCTTGTCCTCCTGAGCCTTGAAGTTCTTTCGCTCGGAGAACTGCACCTCGTTCCACACAACCTCCACGCCCTCCTCGGTGTCCATCGCAAGGTGCGCGCAGTCGATCCCGGGGACATCGCGCTGCTCGACCTGGAAACAGAATTTTATAATTTTAGATGTAACCAGAAGATTAGTTGCTTGGATATTAAGATTAGGTGGTGTATCTTGATTCACTACAGCATTCGGTCCACGAATAAAATATTTTCTTTCTTTCTTTCTTTTATTTGAATACTCTGCAGAAATAGAACAAACTAAGATAACATCTTTAACAAATTTTCTCAATCTTGTTATCGATGCCATAAGGCATCTGTTTTTTGGGACGCTCAAGGCATAATTATGGTGGAGTATTTGGAAAAGGGAGCCACTATTACAGGCTCTTACTACGCAGATCAATTAAGAAGATTACGGGAGGCCATTAAGGATAAAAGACGCGGCAAACTGCGAGCTGGAGTGCAGTTTCCAAGACAACGTTCCGACTCACAAAGCCGCAGTTGTGATGGCTGCCATTCAAGAAACGGGATTCGCACTACGCAAACACCCTCCCTATTCGCCAGATCTAGCTCCTAGTGATTTCTACCTCTTTCCTCGCCTCAAGGAACGCCTCCTAGGCAAGAAATTCGAAGACGATAGCGAAATAATGGCCGCTGTTGAAGCGTTTTGGGAAGGTCAAGACCAAGAAATTTTTTTCAAAGGGAATCCTGGGTTTAGTTATATAACTTTTATAGGCTGACGTAGTGAGTACATAAAGCAAGCAAAAAATATTTTTTTGGATTTTTATGCGGACCTGAAGTAACCGATTATCATTACTTTTGGATCACCCCTCGCATAATAAATGTTTCTGGAAGTGCTGAAATAATATAAATTCAATTGCTTAAAGTGTAAGTAATAATACTTGTACATTACTCAAAACGCTTTCAGTGTTTTGATAATTTATGTTACGGCTATGATAGACAAGTGGTTAGGCCGTTACCCCTAAATCAAGAGACCTTAATTTGTTTCTTTATGTCGAAGACTAGTCATAAATAGAACCATAAACACGATTTGTATGTTGGCTTGAACGCTAAGACTTTCAATGACCAAGTAATGGTTAAATTGCGAGATGATATTTACATACATTTATATCATCATCATCAACAGTAAGTAGCTCGACTCCTCTAATAGCGATTTACTTTCAACACGGACACCTGGGACTGGGACCTGGGAATCCAGAATTTGGCTTAATTTGAGTACCAGATTTCCTATAAATCACATCTAATATTTGTGGACTAATTGCTTTTAATTTTTCTGTAATTTTGTAAAAAAAAAAACAAACTCATTTATTGAAACTGCTATTGGACATCATGCTATTCAGACATTAGGAGATTTTGGATGTTGCTAACTCTACAATGTGGTTGCAAAATCCACACTCAATGACATCATGACCTTCAAACTACCGAACGCGAGCAATCACCGCAAATTGGCGATAAACGGTAGAAGTTGTTCCGACGTCCCGGGGAGTAATCATTCAATTGGAACCCTTACTGCGCATTTAGAATACCAAAATACCTAGAAGTTTCCGCATTAAACAAGGAACTAGTTGAAACAAGATTTACAAACTTCACGCCATTCCCGATACTGTGGTAGATAGAGGTCTAGACAATTAAGTCCTTTCGATCCACCTTCCACCGAAGACAATTTTTGAGACAACGTGACAGGTGTTGAGCCCATCGCCGTCTTTATGTCCAAGCCAACGATACAAATCGTACGTAAGTTTTAAAAAACACATTGGTACGAGCCTTGGGGATCGAACTCTGGTCTCTTAACTCGAACTCGGATCACCCAACCACACGGCTATCGTGACTTTAAGATTTACAAACGATATTTAGAAATGGTTAAAAATTAAACGGATTTAAAAGAGATACTAAAAAAAGAGGACGACGAAAGAATTGATCATTTTCAAACGGCAAAAGTTTAAAAAAGGAAAATTAATTTAAAAAATTTCTCAAGTCTTTAGGGGCTGTAAAGTAAGTATAATAAGCAAATAAGTTATATGGGGATTGGTAATCAATTATCTCACCTCAATATGAAAAGTACTTAAATATGTGAAAGCCTTTGATGTTAGTGACAAAAATTAAAATTAACGAGACATTTTTCGGTACGTTTGGTACGCACCTATCATAAGAATGTTATCTTCATTATTCTAGAACCGATTCATTTTATATAAGATTATATGTGACTGCAAAGAATCCAAACATAACTTCTATTGGCCTTTGAATTAATATGTTAATAAAAAGCATAATGAATATAAGCAATATCAGTCCTCATTATCAATTTAATCGTTATATATCTCGAATTCGGTATAGATTATGCAACTAACGTCATCATTGTGGCGTCTGTAACGACGAGTTACAGGCTACAGACGGATCATATTAACATAGTTCGGTTATTGAATAACCTGAGTAACATAGTAGCATTTTTTAAATAACACGCCTAAATATTTTCGAGAATAAATTTTGGTGAATAATGATCGGCATCATTGCAGTCTATCTATATAAATATATAAAAAATATCTTCACGCCATTCCAAATACAGGAGCAGATAGAGGTCTAGACAATGAAGTCCTTACGAACCACCTTACACCGAAGACTTTGTTGAGACGTGACAGGTCGCGAATCCGTCTCCGTCTTCATGTCCAAGCCAACTATGTAATTCGTACGTAAGTTTTTGAAAAACCCCTTGGTACGAGAATGTCACCTGGGGATTAAATTCGGGTCACTAGCCTCTGAATCCCGGTCACCATTCGGTCATCGTGACTATTATATATATGGCCAAGAGTATCCCAAATCGAAGAGAATGTAAGAAGGGACTAATGAAAGTGGACGAAGCGAAACCAATATTTAAGGATCGTAGCAAGTGGAAAGAAGTGGTTACTGCCTACCCCTACGGGAAAGAGGCGTGATTGTATGTATGTATAGTTTGTATATATCGTGATATACAAACGTGTGCAGTTTATCACAAGTCTACTGCCACAGAATATGGCCCCCGTCAGCAAGGTTCATCAAATTCCTACAAATTTGTGCAGGTCATCGTTTCATCTTGAGCAGTATCATTCGGTACTTTTTCCAACGTCACTTCCGGCCGAGCCGTAGCCCAAATTTTTTGGCGATATATGAACTTTTGACGTTCAACGAATTTCGGCGATCGAAATTAGATTAGGCGATGAGATAGAACAGCGGCGATATGATCTCACCCTATACGGTAGCATACGCATCAGCTTAGAGCGACTCCGTCCAAATATAGCTGACGGTATTGCATCTCCTGACATTACGCTTCATGACCGTATAGGGTTGCCAACATGTACTAATTTTATACATGTTGACAACTTAACGTCCGTACGTTGATATACAGAACATAAATTTAATTTTCTTAAGTGGACCTCGCTTTACATTGTATGTAAACATCGCATGCACGAGAAATGCTTAAGTTCAATTAACGAATTAATAACAATTTCTAAATTTGTTCTTGTAAACAGAAGAAAAACGGCCTGTTAGAGTCCGAGTAGGGCATAAGCCTCTTACGTAAGGTAGCGTTTGCCATAATCGTCACGTTTGGCAAGCCAATTGGCGATAGCAGCAGTACACGTTTCACCGTTTTTTTTTATCTATATTAATACTTATCTGCTAAATTTTGCTCTGGTATTATTCAAATAATTCATTTATTCATCAATATAAGTAATATGGTTACATCATCAATATAAAGTCACGATAGCCGAGTAGTTGGGTGGTCGGGATTTCGAGTCGAGAGACCCGAGTTCGATCCCTAAGTGGCAGGCTCGTAACAATGGGTTTTTCAAAAACTGATGTACGAATTATATCGTTGGCTTGGACATAAAGACGGCGACGGGCTCACCACCTGTCACGTTGTCCCGAAAATATCTTCGGTGGAAGGTGGGTCGAAGGGTTGTCTAGACTAGACCTCTGTCTACCCCTGTATTGGGAATTGCATGAAGATATTTATTATTATTATTTTATTTGCAACAGCTTTAAAACAAAGTAACAGACGCTGCCTCAACGTCATTCATTTCGTTCTTAAATGAAACTGACACATTGTTAGTGATTCCCTACCACCTTGTTTAACGATACAAGGTGGTCGGTGAGGCAGATTGTCCTCCCCACCCACATAGCAGTACCAGTCTGCGCACATTCCGAGCGATCTCGATCCCCCGGTCTAGTTCAGTTTAGTGCCTTCGCACTCACTGCAACATAAACGACGAATATATAGTCGATGGTATACCCGACAGCCCAGTTGATGGTGAGACTGCCTTCGAGGCAAAGGGTTGTCGGTTCGAATCGCAATATTTATGTAACTCATATGAATGCTTGTACTGGAGTCATCTAATATGTACATATAAACGAATATTTATTTAATGAAATATAATATATGTAATTATTGTATAGTTGGCTTGGATACTCAGACTTCAATACACTCACCACCTATCACGTTGTTGCAAATAGGCTTCCGTGACAAGTGCACTCCACCCCAGTAATCGAACCATGCGCGAAAATATTTATATAAAATAAAACTATAGGCGAATAAATCGCGATCCAGACGAATTAGCATCGCATTAAGGCACGAGAGGAGACGCATGGCAACACAAGGAATGCAATACCCAGCAATGGAGATGTGGCCCTCTTAAAATTCCCGCGACGTCCGCGCCGCGCTCACACCGAGATAGGAAAGGTAAAATTAGTAGGGCGCTGACGCGAGCAAGGTAATTAATTTACCATTTGTTATACATTACGGGCTGCGATAAGAACGGGACGGTGGCACACGGGGTGACACGTCACAAAACAAAACAAAATAATATATATAATTATCGATGAATAATAAATATCATCTAATAAATATCATCACAACACTCCCAATAGAGGGGTAGACAGAGGTCTAGACCATTAAGTCCTTTCGACCCAACGAGGACATTTATTGTGACAACGTGACAAGCGGTGAGCCCGTTGCCGTCTTTATGCCCAAGCCAACGATATCAATCTACCACCTAGAGACCAAAAACGGGCAAATCTCCCAACGACTCAGCTATCGAGACTCACGGTCATATGTTTATATGAATATTCATCTAGGTATATATATGAATATATTGTTCTGTTGCCTTGGACATTAAACACAAAAGACTTAATTTTTTTAAAGGCTGGATTAAGTAACCAGCTCAACAACCTCGGGTTTCATTCTCGGACGAGACGTAATGCAAACGGACGGACGCATGTAAGTATTTATATATTTCATTTATTGGCTCAACCATGTGAGCTTCAAGCAATTTTGCTTGAAGAGGGGAGGCTCAAGAGTACTCGAATACCAGACGTGCATGTATGAAGAAGATAATGAATCTGAAAGAAGCGAAAGAGGTATGTAAGGATCGTGACACTTGGTGATCTGTTCTCTCTGAGTACCCCGTCAGGGATTGTGCGTGAACATAAGTTAAGTAAGTAGTCTAGACCTCTCCGTATTTGAAAATTGTACAAAGAAACGAAATATATTACATACTACATATATTACATACATAAATATTGTAATTATCTGCCGGTACAAAATATATTACATACATACATATTGTAATTATCTGCCGGTTAATGTTACAATGTCGATTTATATATATATATATATATATATATATATATATATATATATATATATATATATATATATATATATATATATATATATATATATATATATATATATATATATATATATATATATATATATATATATTTAAAACACATTTGTTCTCGGTGTGCAGTCAGCTTATCGCCAGTACGCGCGGCGGGTCTAAAAATAGCCTAGCCTTATTGGATAGACACAACGGTCCTTATGGTACTTTCCGAGCGCATTACAAGGAACATTATGTGAAATTATGTACCATATTGTAAGAGGATGTTTACGTCTGTTTATCAGCTGTAAATGTGATAAGTATATTATTTATATAACTTTATCTCTTGCGTTTCGTAGTCTTTTAATGGAATAAATACACATAGTAATACTACGGCACATTTTTATTAAGCTGCTTTGCATTATATGAATTAAATTCCCAGTTTTAGTATATACTTGAAATGATATCGAAACTTAAGTGCTGAAATTGATATATTTAGTTCTGCGTTAATTTAGAAACTTGCGCGGCTACCTGAGATGTAATAAAAAATATAGGAAGAACATGTGAGGAATATACGTCATAACTTTATAACCAGTGTACAATACCACTGATGTATGGTTACGGTGTAAGAATATACCACCCTCCTACTTTCCTGTGGGGGTGGGGTCGTGAGATTGTTTCTCACGATCTATTTTTAAAGGCACTTTGAAAATGACAATAGCTACCGACGGTAGACAGAATATCCGTCTCGAAAAATACTGCACCAAATTTCAGCAATTAGTAATTGGCTGCAGCGTCTACACTGTCAAATAACCGGAACTGCGATCCTTAATCCGCTTGCCGAACGTGGCGATTATGGCAAATTCTTCTCAAGTTATAGGCCTTTGTCCAGACGGAACGGTCGCTTAAGTAAGTATACAGTAACAATAAAACGACGTTATATTTACACACGATTTCCGTGGACGAGTGGCGTACACACAGTTCTTTATGGTGCCACCAGCTTTGAGAATGCGGGTTCGATTCCCGGACAGGTCAATGTAGAAAAAACTTTTTCTACATTGTCTCGGGTCTGGGTGTTAGTGATACCTTCGTTTCAGATTTCTTAACACGCGTGCTTTAGCTACTTACTTTAGGATCAGACCAATGTATGTGATGTTGTCCCTGTCTATCTATTGTGTGTGTGTGTGTGTGTGTACGTGTACGTACGTGTTGTACGTGTTTACTCCATTTGTGAATAATTACCCCCACAAAGGTTTCAAAGACGACGAGTGAGTACAAACAACTTTTTGTTTCACTGCACAGTCCTGTATGGGAAATAACATTACAAATAAGGTGACGAATGTACGTGATCCGCAAATATGCCAAGAATACGAGAAATAAAAATGTTTGCGATATCTTCCTAAGGCTATTTCCTCAATTGTACGCGCTTCACTTATTGATTTATCAGAATCTGTTTATCTTTCGCTAGCAGTGTGTTGTCGGCATAAGTGCCATTTTTTGGTAGTATTATTACATTATTGGTAAAATTACGATAGCCAAGGTGTTGGGTGGTCGGAATTACGAGTTAAAAGACCCGAGTTCGATCCCCAGGACCAATGGGTTTTTCAAAAACCTGTGTACGAATTATATCGTTGGCTTGAACATAAAGACGGCGACAGGCTCACCACCGGTCACCTTGTCCCGAAAATATATTCGGTAGAAAGTGCGTCGAAGGGACATAATTGTCTAGACTAGACCTCTGTCTACCCCTGTATTGGTAATTGCGTGAAGATATTATTTTATTCACTATAATTACGTAACCTTACCCCTTCCGACAAGTTATCGCGTGGAAGGTTTCCCCGCATACCGTGCTCATTTTAGTCATCTATGAACAGTGGGTAAGGTTTTTTCTTTACTTGCTGTGCCCTTTTCTGTCATAAATCAACAATGTAATAACAAAAACGTATCTACCACCAGAGTAGCCACTTACGACTATGAGAACTTGGGCATTTGTTTAGTTTTGTCCAGTGTTGCCAAAAAACAGTCAGTATAGGAAATAAGTAGTGCTCTTGTACAAACACTTGATTTTTTGTTGAATGATTAATTGTCTAGAGTAGACCTCTGTCTACCCCTGTATTGGGAACGGTGTGAAAATATTTATTTATTTTTATTTATATATCCCCAGTGTTCTGCGTTCATTATTTATTATGCTTAGTGATTATTTCATATGTCAGCGATAGATTTAACGTTCTGCATGCATTAGCTATGATTTAGTGTCTATAAACCGAATTAAGCAAGGCGAAAAAGTCATGATAGCCAAGTGGTTGGGTGATTGGAGTTGGAGTCAAGAGACCCGCGATCGATCGCAGGGCGGCTCGACCAGTGTTTTTCTTTCCAAACTTTTGTGCGATCTATATAGTTGACTTGGACATAAAGACGGCGACAGGCTCATCACTTGTCACGTTGTCCCAAAAATGTCTTGAAAAGACATAATTGTTTAGATCTCTACCTGTGAAAAATGTTCAAATATGAAAAATATGTAGGTGATGAAAGCTATATAGATACTTGGAGTGTTGGAGTATGGATATGTGAGAATAAAACAGAATCAGTGTATAAATACTGAATATTTTGGTACCTTATGTTACCTTCGTAACCTCCGTATAACATACAAAACATAATCAAAATCCATCAATTTAAAATTGTAACGTATTTTTTTCTTTTTTAAATATTCCAAAAAAGGGGATACCCGTGAAGTTTCATTCGCTTGTTTCTTCTTCCTTAGAGGAACCTCATTACGAAACGGTGTTAGATTAAAAAATTACAATCGATAAATGTATAATACTTATGTCAGTGATAAATAATTTGATTTGATTTGAACGGTTTCAAATATCACAACGAAATGCGGATACATCCCGTGTTCATGCATGTAGATATATAGCATCAAGCGTATGTATGTAAATATGCTATGGGAAGTGTGGACAAAGGGTGACTGACCTAACGCAACAATAATATGCGTGAAAGAGCAACGCTTGTGAATGAACGCTGTGTGTATTTTACAGTGCTTGCTGCTCGATAACAAAAGTGCCGATAAGGAACGTTGGAATGTACGCTGGGGCACAAAGCCGGTTCCGGGTTTACGGGTTTTCACTGATCGGCAGCTTTGAAGTTCCAGGTTCTATTCCCAGTCGGATCAATGTGGAAAACACTCTTTCTAAATTTTCTCGGGTCTGGGTGTTTGTGGTGCTTTCACTGTTTCTGATTCCGTAACACAAGTGCATAACACCTGCTTCTTTTGGGGTCAAACCAATGTATACGATGTTCTTTTTTTATTAGGGACTTAAACAGTGCAAAAACTCTCACGACTTCTGCATATCTCATGGAGGGCGTGGCTGGAAAAAAACGCTGCATGGGATGGCCACTGTGTGTCAGCAAAAGCTTAGTCTTTCCCGCAGCATCCTGCAGCAGAGTTGCCGGCATTTACGGAAAGATGGTCCCTAAGTCGTAATCACTCGAAAATACAGCTGGTGACAGCTGATTACACAAGGTCGTCGAGCGTGGCAGAAAATACCTCTAAAACGCACTGCAGTAGATTACCAGCCATCGAGATGGTATTGACGGAATTAAACTGTTAGTGAACTGATTATCTTTTACCCCGCACCTTCCACCCACCGACAATTACGTTTGAATTTGTAATATTTTCAACATATATTATTCTGCTATATTACTCTACATCACATATATTACTCTGCTCCCATAGTAAACTGCTAAAACCACTCGAGTTATGGAATCGGAATATGGCATCAAACATTCAGACCCGTGACAGTGTAGAACAGAATTAAAAAAATATTCAACCATGTAGAAAAAGCATTTTAAATTTATTGGCACCAGCTGTACTGAATATTAATGAAACAGCCCTAGGCGTTTACCATTTCATACGCCTATCGAATCTCTACACAGACATACGCTACGCACTCGTTTCGATACGCGCATGATGTGGAGTGGGTACTTCTGGCTGTACGTCCGAGTATGTTGGAGCTCGGGACAAGTTTAATGTTACATGTTTATTGCAAACTTCCGGCACACACGCACGGCTTTCAGGATTTCCTAGCGCGAATCACAACTTTAGTAAAGATTGAATGTGACAGTAATTTTATGTAATTGTTTATTTATAGTACCTAAGTCACGATGGCCGAGTGGTCGGGTGATCGGAATTCGAGTATAGAGACCAATGGGTTTTTTCATAAACTTATGTGCGATATATCACTGACTTGGACATAAAGCCGGCGATAGGCTCATCACCTGTCACGTTATCCCAAAAAATTGTCTTCGGAGGAATCTGGTTCGAAGGGAATTAATTGTCTACCCCTGTATTAACACACGTACGATATATTACAGACATAAACACGATATACACATAAAATATGAAAAACAATATCTAAATATTCATATTATTACATGTACGCAGAAAAATATAATTACATTTACAAACGTATACGTGTTTGTATATGTGACGGAGACAATGTTTATATTTAGACAACTGTTATGGTAAAATGAGATGACGATCTTACTGGCCTATTTGGACAACTATCATCAGAACTAAATATGTGTGCCAAGTTTCAACAGAATCGGTCCACTAATGAAATTTCAAATACCATAGTGGGCGAACAAACTACCAACTTCTCAGTATACCCAAAAAGAATTATTTGAATGGGAGTATTCTGTAAAAAGTTATGCGTCATAGAAGAATAATACACGGATGGATCCATTGTGTTTTTTGTTTGTCCGATATCTTCCGATATACGACAATTTTCATTCCATTGTATTGTAAAATTGGGACCCCGATTGAGTAAAGAATTGCGTAGTAAGCATACAATATCATGACAACGTAAAAGACGATTGCAGAAAAGCTGTTTCAAAGTATCTACATACGTCAAATGTTTGAATTCATTGTTATTGGTAAAAAAATAAAGAAATGTAAAGCAGCAGCCTGTAAATGCTGTAAATGCTGCAGGGAAAATATTTGAGAGATATTAGATTTGCTCCAGAGCGTGTTGGTCCGCCAACGTTCACGCGTTCTCGAAATAATACTTGAATGCCTCCGTGGACGTGTTGCCTACACAGCCTTTTTCAAGGTGTCGCCAGCTCAGAAGCCCCAGTTTCCATACCTGGACGGGCGAATGTAAAAGAATCTGGGTGTTTACCCAGGCCCCACAAGATATGGAAAATGCGGCACCTTTTTTGTTTCCGATTCCATAACACAGGTGCTTTAGCTACTTACTTTAGAATCAGAATAAGGTATGTGATGTAGTCCCTATGCATTAATGAATGTATGTGTGTATTTATTTATTTCATACTTTTTTTCCTTTTATTTCTTAGAAGAGCAGGTTTTCAAAATGTTTCTCAACCAGAGAGCTCAAATTTGTGAAAATTGTTTTTAACGATTCTACTGGTGCCCTGGGTCACTCGCATCTAAAGCAAGCGCTTTAACTATTAGTCTACCACGGCTCACGTACGTCATTGGTAAGACATCATCACCATTAATTTCGTATTGAACGATAACTTAAGACTTGCGAGTAAATAGCTTGTTTATGTTTAACTTTACATTCGTTTATAAAATTATATGACAGCGAAATTCGAATGCGTGACCTCCGCCATAGCGTGACAATGGTGCTACCGCCGAGTTATCGCGTACCGCCCACGTCAGTTGAAATTTTAAATTAGCTCTTAGGGCGACATCCGTAAGAAGTGGTGACAACTACTGACTCAATGTAAGCTTTAAAGCTATATAAACGACAGCGTAATCTAGGCATAAAATGGGAACATTTTAATATTGTTTAAGATCAATTTAAGTAACAAAAAATTAGAGAAGCTTCCATTAATGATAAAATAAAATTGAAAAAGTGCTTAAGAATCAGGAAATTCAAAAGGGAAGTTAAATAAACTCGAGAAGACGACAAATATCCAAATAATATGGCCCCCGGTGAATTTCCAGGATCACGTTCATTTAATATTTGATCGTTTTTTACTAATTTGTTTGCTTATTTTTTATTTATTTTATCTTCACGTACAGTCCCTGTCGGGGTAGCCACAGAGAACAAATCGCCAAATGACATGATCCATACATACCTCTTTCACTTCTTTCAAATTCATCATTTTCTTCATACACACATATGTCATCGAGATCATCTTTCAAACCTGCGCACATTGCAAATATCTTCGTTTCGTTTTCGGACAACCAAGGTAACGCCGCACATTTTACTTATCGTCATATTTCATATACGACAGAAGACCTCTCATCATCGCTTCTGTGAACATGTGGGAATTTATATCAAACTAATTGCTACCCGCGACTTGGTCCGTGGGTAGTCCCGAAATTCCCGCGAGATTCTTTGATTTCCCAGAACATGTACAAAGCTTATAACATATTCCATAATTCAAATGCGAAAGTTTTTTTGTTAGTTACACTTTTACGTTGTTACGGCTTAATAGTTTCGATTAAAATTCGGCAGAGATAAGCTTATCCTGGATTAAATCAGGCAGGTTTTAATAATATATAAGACGGGAGGGTCAAAAGTATTCGGATACCTCGACGTGCATAAAGAAAATGATGAATCTGAATGAAGCGAAAGAGGTATGTAAGGATCGTGACAATTGGCGATCTGTTCTCTCTGGCTACCCCGTCAGGGACTGTGCGTGAAGATAAATAAATAAATGAATATAAATAGGTTTTAAAAATAAAAAAGGTAATTCTTTTCAACTGCTTAACAGCGCGCGAAACTGCGCAGGCCATAAAATACACAAGAGACGTTTCAGCCTTACGTAGGCAATCCATTCTATTAGTACCTAGGCAACCTAGATTCACTTGTTCTATGGTAACGATATAACCAAGCTACATCTGTTGTTAAGTGCCTAACAAGAATGTTACTAGAAAGCACCTCAGTTAATTAAGATGTTTTAATCAAATTCAAAGTTGGAGTTGCTACCTACTCAGGTACTTTAATGAAATTGCATGAATTCCTTGTAAAATGTTATAAGTTGATATAAAACTTATGCTACTTTTAACAAAATGTCCATTAGATTAATAAAAACCCGAAATATATTTCATATTTGAAATTTCATTGGGCACGCTTCGCAGAAATTTGTAGTCTAATATTTCCTATACTTGGAAAATGTTCTCGAGCGTTCAAATTGTACCAAATAAGTGTTACACTTGAACGGACGTTCGGGAAGATAAATTTGACGCAAATAAATATAAGACTTCCCTCGTTGCATATTGGGAATGCAATTCTTGGAATATGAAATTAGATGATATGGAATGTAATGTATGGAAATTTGGACATTTATCGAAGTAGTTTTTATCTGACATTTTTGTGAGGAATATATACAAAATAGAGTGTTACAGGTCTAGAAACTATGACAGGGAAAGATTCAGTAATTGTCACAGTAGTTTTTAATAAGCTTGTGTTTTAAAAATAATTGAGGTTTTTCAGGACTAATTTGATTGTCATGGACACTTTGTGTTCAAATCCTCATGCCAGTTCTTTCTTTCTTTCTAAAGGTTATTATTATATTTCCGTCTAATTTCATGAATCCTAATGACAGATGAGTGAAAAAAACAGTATGATCTATACGAGCCGAAGCGCTCGGATGGTGGGATCTTTTTTAGTACAAATCTCGTATCGGGCACCGCTAAAGTACAAAACCGACTCCGTACTAAACACGGGAAAACTAATCTTAATCTCCAAAGATTGAGGATTGAAGGAGTATCTGCAGTGCGATTGCGGAATATCTGACCAGACCATTTCTCATTTGATAAATGAATGCCCAATTCGCTGTTCTTACAGTGGAAAGCCACAAGTACATACTCACTCGCTACCGCATGCTGCCTGATATATAGATAGATTGATATGAACAACTAAGTCTCGTGTTTTGGAATCGGAAACGTACGTAACACCAACACTCAGACGCCAGACAATGTAGAAAACAGGGACTTTAGAGCTGGCGACACCATGATACCGGGTCTTTTCGCCACGCCTCCTCAGTGGTCGTGAAAAGGCGAGGAACTTAGATATTGAGATTTAATCTACGCAAGATGAACGTCATACGCAATGATTATTATGATGTAATTTAACAAAACACGCCATATTCGCGTAGGCGAGACTCACTGACCGCTTATCTTTTTTCTTTGTTCTTCGTATCGCGTCACTCTCGTTTTCCTTTCGAATTTAAATATTCGAGTTCGTTGTTAGCATTGTGAAGTGACTTCACACCTCGTGGACGGTGACGAGGTTGTTGTTTGAAGATCGCAAGCAAGCGATACTTTTGGCACATCACGTCTTAGGAAATTAGCGAAGCATCGGGACGCAGAGTAGTGCGAGTCTAGGAAACAAAATCGTCATAATAAATCCTCCATAACATTCACAGCTGGATAAAAACTACGATTTGATACAACTGATCTGTGATGAACGAAGAATATATTCTAATTATACTTATTGTTATATATATGTGGTGTTGAAGTACCAGTTTACCAACTCCATTTTTCTGTAGGTGTCCTGTAAGATGACATAGGGAAAGGCCTTGACAAATGCAATAACAGCGGAATATCCATGTTGAAAAACACAAGGCAAAACTTATCAGACAGGTGTCGGGCAGCAGCGTCTAAGGTGCGAGATACCCTGTCCCGCAGTTAACTATTACAGATCGTTATTTATATGATTGACATACAAAGGCCCTTCTGAAAGTTATCAAGTATTTTGTTTACGGCGCCACTGCAACGATTTGATGACAGACGTCCGAATCCGAAGCTCGAATGGAACGGCGTAGACCGTCCAACGGAGCTCATGTGACCGGTGTATCGCGATATTAAAATAGACGCCGGAGACATCATCGGCGCTATCACGAGCGCAGGCGCCGATCCTTACCTCTGGCAAACTGACGATGCCCTGCCTCGTAAATATAAAACGTAAGCCAACTCGACCGCTATAAACAATTATAAATAATTTAGCTTTCGGACGTGAGACGTGAATAATAATAGTTTAATGTCTACATAAATCAAGCACAATGAACACACACATAAAGTTATATCTCATTTATAAAATTTTCCACAAGATAACAATTGTAATATATAATCTATAATGTGTTCTTTACGGACAATTAGAGCTCGAATGGATTTAGTCGATGAGCAAACTTATCTATGTCATTGGCTCTGGGGATATAAAAGTGACGGAAAATACCATACCCGCAGAAGCTTCTAGTAATGTGGTTGAATCAAATAACTTATGCAATAACCATCAAAAATACAATAACCACATAAAAACAAAAAAAAAAAAATATTGAAAAAAATAATTACCGTTGGTAAAATTTTCAAATTCGAAATTTAAAAAATTTTAAATTTCGCTAAAATTTGTCTATTTGTTCGAGAGACTGCAAATGATAAAGGCATCATGGTATAGCTAATTTAAATTCGCCCAGTTACGACTGATGAAGAAAGAAATATGGGCTATATTTTGATACAGAAGGAGAAATATTTCTAGGAGTGAAAAATTTCAATGCAGAGGCCAGTAACGTCTGCATAGATTGAGCACTATTCACTTTCTACTCCAATAAATTATTAAACTTGATTTGACAACAATGTAAACAACTTATTGAGACAGTTAATCATATTAACAAAGCTCGATATTGAATCGTTTTTTATAAGTTGAAGCATCTCGGCGACCTTGTACTATAATAGTCCAGAAACTTTCCGTGAATTGAATATAATACGTAGTGAGTAAATTAATATATTTCTTTATGGAATCAAAATTACGAAAGCCGAGTGGTTAAATTCGAGTCAGTCGAGTCAGATGCGAGTTCGATCCCCAAGTGACTACTAGACGTATCAATGAGTTTATATCAGGACTTATGTACGATTTACATCGTTGGCTCATGTGCAGTGTATACAAATAAATCCCCTCCTTTCTTTTTCCGTGAATGTCGTAAGAAGCGGAATACACATTGTATGTACGTATACCTATAACACTTTTTGATCGCTAATACTGTCCTAAGTTTGTAAAGAATACTTTTCCACTCGTGATCTTTGTTTTTGTTTCTTTGCTACTCTGGGACAAAGCGTCAGGTGATCTAGTAAGCTTTATTATTAAATAAATATTTACGGAATAATAATTCTTAAAGATTTTAAATGTCTCTTTTACCACACATGGACTATTTGTTTGAAAATATATTTCATATGATGATACTTCTATTAGTATTAATTATTTGTTTGCGAATATATGATGCTTCAATAATCGGCAGTTTTTAAACCACCATCATAATAATACATATATAGATAATATATATACAGAAAGGGACAACATCACATACATTGTTCTGGTCCCAATGTAAGAACTTGAGGTATGGGAATCAGAAACAACGAAGGCAACACAAACACCAAGACCTTAGAAAATGTAGAAAAAGTGGTTTTTCTACATTGACCCGTCCGGGAATCGAACCTGCCGGTGTTTACGCCACGCATCCACGGAGTCAAGTCAATTATTTCAAGTTATATCGAGATAAATGTTTAACATGACCTTTTAGCATGATGCTCGTCTTCCAACTGGAAAATTTTATCATTCAACGTACCTGAAAACAAATTGCAAACTTACAAATGTAATACGTCCACCAGAAATACATCCACATTAAGATTTAAATCTGTTAGGGCAATAACTTTCACATGTCCACCGACAATTCGATCAATGTCGCCAACGCAGTACGCGTTTCGAGCCGTGAAAACCGTAAAATCGGAATCCGTAACGCAATAAAAAACCGGCCACGGTCGCGACATTGAACCCGACTCCCAACACTAAAGGAGATTGATACGAACCAGAGGGCCGAGCGACCTCGCTATCGCGCCGATATACGTAGCAATGTCAAGAGCGGATCTATTCTCATACCATTCCCGCGTCACTTGTGGCGTCATAGCCAACGCAACCTAGTGTACCGGCAATGTACTGTAACGGCCGTATTAAATACGACATATGCGGAGAATTATCGTGATTATAAATACTTGGGCCGGTACGTCACGATAACGTATGGGCGGCGTGACGTAACGTCGGGTTATTAATCGTCAAAATGAATTTCGCCTTAAGAGACTTAACCGACGTGTCGTGGCGTGATATGTTGTGTAGATATGAGTTATCAAATTAATTAAATTAATTGCTGTATTTTGAATAATGAAAAGATATTTTATCTATTTCACTTTCATATAATTAAGATAATGCATATTATGTAGTCGTGTGGCGTCTGCGTAATAGTTTACTGCCTCTTTCTTTGCATTTGGTGTCGTAAGAGGCGCCTTAGGGGAAAGCTTTCAAAATATCAATGATTACCGACGGATCACTGCGGCACAGCGTTTGACAATCCGCTTGCCAAACTTGGAAATTATGACCCTACTTTCTTACGTAAAAGATCTATGGTACTGCAGTGGTCTTTTGAAGTGTAAGTAATAATACAAAGGATAGAGTGGACGAGTGGCGTACACACTGGTTTTCGTGGTGTCGTTACCTCAGAGGTCCCGGGTTCGATTCCCGTACGGGTCAATGTAGAAAAAACACTTTTTCTGTTATTTGTCCAGTGTTTGTGCATAACACAAGAACTATAGATACTTACTTAAAGAGCAATGTATTTGATGTTGTCCCTATCCATCTATATATCTCTCTATGTAATGGATATTTATCACTCAATTATGTCTAAGCCTAAGCCTAAGAATTATGCATGCGAAGCGGCAAAATTGCGAGAGTTACATAAACAACTTATCACACGAAGGGTTATTGTATAACCAATATAGGGAAGTGTCTCTCCTGTCTCGATAAAATTCTATTTAATGTACATTTTAAGCTCAGTGTAATAAAACAAAAGATTTACCACAAGCTCAACGGTGAAGGGACGCATATACGCAGCGTAATAACTTTCAGAGCAGGCCGTACATTTTAAATGACATTTAACGTCTTCTAAATCCACCACAGTCCGATTTAAAGTCACAATAGCCGAGTGGTTGGGTGGTCGGAATTTCGAGTCAAGAGACCCAAGCTCGATCCCCTGGTGATAGGCTCGTACAGATGGGCATTCCAAAAACTTATGTACGAATTACATCGTGGCTTGGACAAAAAGACGTCGACGGGCTCACCACCTGTCAAGTTGTTCCGAAAATATCTCCGGTGGAAGGTGGGTCAAGGGGACTTGATTGTCTAGACTAGACCTCTGTATTGGTAATTGTGTGAGTATAATTTTTTTTATTTGAATTCTATATAGAGAATATGAATCTAATTCGACCCAGTCTTGTCAATATACGAATTTGTATATTAAATATTTATTGGCATTAACAGGAAACCATAGTTTCCTGGTAATCATTATCTCTGAGTGTCCTTCTAAATGTATTTAATCTTTTTATTCAATAACATATTTTTATCGCCAATAGTTCATAAGAAAGTACACTAAAATTAGTATTCAAGTTTTTAAGAGATTTTAACTAGATTTTCAAAAGGTCTTTTGAGCTGCCTCTTAAGAGAGTCATGGGACGAAATGTGATGGTTTTTATTGCAATTTTTTTATCTTCATGATTCTTAAAATATATCAATGTTTGAACGAAATTAGCGAAGCGAATAGATAAGTTAAAGAGGTATATAAGGATCGAAACACTTGAGCTTCCGTTCGCTGGTTACCCCCTAGGGAATGATGCGTGAATATATATTAATAACAATTAATATGTGTCTTGTGTCATCGACCTAACTACACTATTCGATAACGCTTGGCTCCAGTCCAAACATTAATAGTAACTTGCGATATATTTGTTACAAACGCATCGCCCTTAGGTTTCCTTGCAGATATCTTCGCACCAATGTAATCTTCATTCTATTTGTTACTTTATTGCTAGAGTAATAGAGTAAGATATACATTGCACTTATTAAATATATCTATTTAGCCTAAGACCAAACGCTTATCTTTGAAGTTGCATCGAAGAAACCTACTTAAAGACTATTAAGAGGCGCGCCGTAACGAAATGAGTTTCGAATACGTAAATTTTAACACAAATAAATATTTTAAGTGCCTTTGAAGACAAACATATGACGCAGTAAATATAATTAAAAACGAGTGATATTTGTACCGACGAATACTGAGAAACCAGGTCTTTATTTTTCAAGACGAGCCGTGGCCCCTTCACTACATATCGAATGGAAGCTCAGAGTTGCTCAGTGGGCTATGGAATATGGACTATGGAAATATCCGTGACAAGCATATCCTCAGTAGAAGCTGGACAGGAAAATTGCGTGGTGAAAGATTTATTACCTTTCATCAAAATATTCAATCTACCCTGCATTACTTAAAACTTAATTACGATGACACTGGGCTCACCACCTGTCACGTTGTTCCAAAAATATCTTCGGTGGAAGATGGGTCGAAAGAACTTAATTGTCTAGACCTCTGTCTACCCCTGTATTAGGAATGGCGTAAAGCGTTTATTTATTTATTTTAATCTACCCTGCAAAGTTTCTGATTTTTGTCCTGAGTTTCGATTTCAATGATTCACTACAAAATTTTCAACTATGTCTCATATATGATAAAAAAGGCGCATGCGTCTCGCAACCGTCATTCGTGACGAGAACGCTAAAATTAGTTTGATAGATAGTTTTATGTTTGGTTTATGTACAATTACAACGCCTACAATTTCCGGATAATGCTCCGAGGTTCAGTCAATGACGGATAGAGACCAAATTTTCCAAGATAAAAGATCTCGCGTATTTTGTTTTAAAGTCGTTTTTTTTTAAACAAGATGACCAGTAAATCTCCATTATTCAAAACATTGATACTTAAAAACTAAAAAAAGGAATTTCTGTGAAGTTTGTTATTCTGTTTAAGCGCGTTTGATCTCGAGGACTTCTACTCGACTCTAAAAAAATCTTTTTGCATTTGATAGAGCAATGTAGAAGAATATAAGCTATTTAACCACACACTATACAAGCTCTAAGGGTTCACAAAAAAAGGAAGTAAGAAAGAAAGCTCTGCAAAAATGTATAATCATGTTTATAATAAATTTATAACCATGTTTATAATAAAAGCAAATAATTTAAGCCACGGACTAGTATCTATAGAAAACCAACTAGTATATATTAAGGATTTTTGTTGATACACAAACAAAGACGTTTACGAAGGTTTTGTTTTTATTTATAAATGTTACCTTAAACATAATCTTTATTTATGGAATTCTCTTCTACATGAATAACGTAAAATACAATCCATCTATTTTCGATTGTAAAGTTTTGCGTTTCAAACAAAGTTGTTTTGCGGAATGATGTGAACGCTACCTAAGACTTGTCCGCCATTAGTTCATAGTCCCTACTAAAAAGAGAATACACCAACAGCGCGATGTATCGTTGAGCTGGAACTGTAAATCTTAGGAGCTGGAATGTATCTAGTGCGTGCTATCTCAATGCTTTATTTCCGACTAGCACTGTACAACGCGCTCCGTATTTAAGTGTAGAACTTTCTGTTAGTCTTAAATATGTATCGGATAGGAAACGGTGACTTTTGTTGTACATACGGTTCGAGTTTTTGTCTTGAAACTTACTCGATCGATAGTATTCCTGTAATTACAATATAAATGTTTCACTATACAAATAAAATGCTGCCTAAGAGATCAGTAAGTTAAACTACTATGTCTTAATAAAATGTAAAATAATACACAGGATGCTTCTAGGTGACAGGTAGGTCCTTAGGTTTCTTGTATTTGTTATGTTATATCTTAGTAAGCGGTTTGATCAGACACATTATCAACACCGTTTCTAGTAGCTAGTAGTTAAATTCAATTCTGTCAATTCAATAGAACTAAAAGTTCCGCTTACTAAAAGAACCCTTAGTTCAATTAAAATATATTCAAATAGCTTGACGATCTGTGTGAACGAGTGACGTGTATATCGGTTTTATAGTGTCTACAGCTCTGAGGTCCCTGGTTCGTTTCCCGGTCGGATTAGTTTACTAAACCACTCTTTCGATATTATCTTGGATCAAAGTGTTTGTGGTACGTTCGTTATTTCGGATCCCATAACACAAATCCTTCAGCTACTTACATTGGGATCAGAGCAATGTATGTGATGTTGTTTCTATACATGAATTTTGTTAAGAAAAAAAAGCAGTCAGCTTAATATGATTCCTTCCTGTCCCCCTTATGAATCCACGAAGGACACACTCATTGCAAAGTAACTTACTGTTGACTAATATATGATTCAATTTGTCCAGTGAATACAACTGATTCCTTTTGCTCCCGTCGTAACTCCCGAAGCAACGAGCGATACATATAGGTACTTATAGGGTAACCATACGATAGTTTTTTGGGGTATAAATTATTTTAATTATAAGTAAGAACGAAAGAGGTGTGTAGGAATCGTGATACTTGGCGATGTGTTCTCTCTGGCTACCCCGTCAGGGACTGTGCGTGAAGAAAATAAATATAAAATAAAAATTATTCTAGATTTCATCCGTGGATTCTTTTATTAATCATCGTCTGTAGAACAAAGGCTCGTGGTTAGCGCATAAGAAGATACCACTCCCTCTGTTTCCTTGAGTGTAGTACGAAGCGACTAAGGGATGAACCATTAATATATAATTAGTCACCGACTGATGGCAGAACAGTATATATCTCGGCAGACCGGTAACAGTCAGAAGAGTCTAAGGTGCGAGATGTTTGTTACTACACCAAGTGTGGTGATTATTGTAAACCCTGCGGTACCGGAGAAGCCAATAGCAGTTCCTTAAACTATAATTTTAATATTGCATTGTCGCATCAAGCAATATTCAGCGTCTTACTAAGTTAAAAAGTCTAATTAAAATAAACAAAAATGAAAGTTACCCTCGGGCTAGAATAAAATGTACTGAAGGCGGGAATGATAAGACAAAAACGTAAACATGGCAGAAATTTGTAAACAACTAATTTACCAGATTTTGTCGAGAGAAACTAACGAATAAAATGTTTACACGAAATGATTTCTTGTATTTATGCGAATGCAACACATTTAAAATAAAACGATTTTCGGATTTTATCGCGTTTTTAATTTAAAAAAATAGTTTGTAAAAACAAACTATTTTTTTATTTCCCGACGTTTCGGATGCTTTACAGCATCCGTGGTCACGGGGGCACTGAGGTCATTAATAAAATTAAATCCAAGACCAAGCATACCACTGCAAGACCTCAAGATACAGTGAGCACATACTGCGTAAATCGGATCAAAAATTAATAAATAAAGTTGACGGTAGCCGAAGACAGCTGTGACAGCGGGATGTTCAAGATCTCAATCGCCGTGACCACGGATGCTGTAAAGCATCCGAAACGTCGGGAAATAAAAAATAGTTTGTACCGAGTTCGATCCCCAGGTAGCAGGTCCGTACCAATGGATTTTTCAAAAAACTTATGTACGAATTATATCGTTGGCTTGAACACAAAGACGGCGACGGGCTCACCACCTGTCACGATGTCCCGAAAATATCTTCGGTGGAAGGTGGATCAAAAGCACTTGATTGGATTAGATCTCGGTCTACTCCTATATTGTGAATTGGGTGAAGTCAATAATTGTTTAACTTTCATTTGTTGTGAAGGAAAAAGTTTTGCATTTTTTTTCCATTTTCCAAAAATTTGACATTCCTCGAAATCGGACCAATCTGGTCGACCTACATCGGCCCTATTAGCCTCATTCGCTTTGTGATATCTGCAAGGCAATACGGTGAAATGGACTCGCCGTGACTCACACCGTATTTCGAAGCGATGAGAACGCGACGAGACTTGTCAGACGCCTAACTATCTACATGTGTTCACAATATAGTACACATTTCGGAGGCATTCCAGAATATGATATGTATTTTAATTTTATGTTAGAGTTTGAAAATGAAATTGACATACTACAAGGATTAATTAGAAACCTCGTGAAGGAACATATTGATAAAACAGACGCAATAAAAAATGTATTTGAGATTATACTATAGACTACAAAAGAACTGTCAATTCAGCAGAGACGATACGGGAATCTAACGGAAACAGAAAAACAGTAACTTCAATAAAAAAGATGACGATACAACCTTTTTGGATCTTGTTAAAAAAATTGCGATCCCACCACAGCACGGTCTCACTCATCTACGGTTTGTGTGCGTTAAGTTATAAATACATAAATTATGTAACAAGTTGTTATACTAAAATTAACCCACCGAGTAATTTATTTTATCTAGTATACCCCGCTTTAACAGTGACATACGTCAAACAACTCAGTCCCCTGTGACTGAAGGGAATCTAAAATAGTTTAAAATCAAACCCGATTAAAACCGAAAAGTTATTTTCGAGTAAAATGTTTGGAAGCTCTACGATAAAAACATACATTTTCCTTTAATCAGAATACATTACATCACAAATATATCATCCAATATTTTGTTCCCCGAACTTTCATCAAATAAACTCCAGCGAAATGTGGATCCTATGGGACGTAGCATACACTGTCTGGACCTCTGACTACCTCTTAGAAAAGAGTGAACATAAAAAAAAGATCGAAGAGATCGGTTTTAATAATACTTATGTAAATTCACACCAATATTATATATATAGTATTATTTTTGTATAGCAGTCAATTGTTTCCGTACTTGTATGTATTGCTTTTTATATGTTTTGTCTCTGATTTGGTGTCCGACTGTCCTCTCGATGATATCATATAACATTAACTCTGTATGGACGGAATGTACTACTGAGTATTTACAATTGAGTATCGAGTTACTGCGAGTTTATGCTCATTTGCACGGCACTTATGTTCTTTGCCAAAACATTTCCAAGGAATAATATCTCGTATCGTATTTAAGATTTTTGCATTTTTCATCTTAAGAATCGACTTCCAAAATCCAACTTTCTCCGTTACGTTATGCGTTATGTTCGTGCGCATCTTATCTTGCGCAGCCCCTGGCACAAACCCTCGGCTGTATGGTAACACTATTTTAAGTTTCTATAACTGTGTGATGTATTTTGATGAAAAACTATGTATCTAAAATAAAACGATTTTCGGATTTCCTCACTTTTTCTATCTAGTCTTTAAAAAATAATTTTAATTCTCGACGTTTCTTATGCTTTACGGCATCCGTAGTCACGGGGGGACTGGGTATTGAACGTCCCGCTGTCAACTATTATTTCTTTAGTTTGGATCCGATTTACACAGAAGGCGCTCTCACTATATTTTGTAGACTCGAGGGGGTATGTTTGATCTTGTACTTAATTTTATTTGTTTCTGGATCCCAAAAAAGTCACGATAGCCGAGTTGTTGGGTGGTCGGAATTTCGAGTCGAGACACCCGAGTTCGATCCCGAGGTGGCAGTACCAATGAGTTTTTCAAAAACTTATGTACGAATTTCATCGATGGCTTGGACATAAAGACGGCGACGGGCTCACCAACTGTCACGTTGTCGCGAAAATATCTTCGGTGGAAGGTGGGTCAAAGGGACTTAATTGTCTAGGCTTGACCTCTGTCTACCCCTGTATTGGGAATTACGTGAAGATATTTTTTTTACTGGATCCCAAGCAGTACTCAATTATCTTCTCTATTAAAATTATTAGGATGTTTTTTTATTTCAATAGTCTCACGAATCATCCTGGGCAGGAATTCGTGTTCTACTGAAACACCAATTCAATATAAATTTACTTGGAAGTTCCTCTTTGGAAGTTTTTTTGATTATGATAATCAATAGACAAAGTGAGACGAACAATTCACACTTTACATGGGTGCTAAAAAATTGGTTGTTTGATTGATTGATAACCAATCCGGTCGGTTGATACAGCGCAGTTATTTGATAACGCGAACGCACGCTTCCGTCACAGCCTAAATTAGCTTTGTATGTGGCGTGTTCGTATTTTATCAGTTGCAACTGCGTGTCTAGTGTGTGTATGTAACGATATGCAATTGTCGTAATGGCTGTTTAAACTCTACCTTTGTGAGTGTAAGTAGCAAGTATATTAAGTAACAAAAGGATTGACTTAGCTTCTTCTGTTCAATTCAAATCATATAATTAATTTATCAAAATAATAATATACATTCGTTTATTGATAGTCGCCACCGTTTCGTAATTAGGTTCCTAACGGAGAAGAAATAGGCGAAAGAAAACGCCGTAGGTCTCTTATTGGTCAATATTTTTTAAAGATTATACAAAAATATGTTACCATATTTTCTAGGAATGGCTTGTGAGCGATCACCTCATTCCCTATCTTATAAATAAGAAAGAAAGAAAGAGATATTTTATTTGGCACAAGCAACACACTCAAGCGGATTACATAAAACACATTAACATTTAAGTAGACATAGAAAACAAAAAAAAACACAAAAAAATTATACCTTGAAATCATGAAACAAAGGACATTCACTCCTTGTTTATAGGTATGGTATAACTAAATAAAAAAAAACATGTAACAAAAAAGCAATCAATATTTTATAAAAAAAATAATGATAAAGAACTACAGAATAAGGAGTAATGCATAAGGTGTATTACACAGATAATCCACCCGTCAATGCCGCTATGCTCCAAAAAGGAAAGCCACTCAGGATATGTTGGAATGTATCAGAAGTAGAACACCCCAACCCTGATTTTCAGTGGCACCCCTGTATATTTGAAATACATACACTGCTTCAATACATACAGGCAATATTTCCGCTAGATATATTTCCACTTCTACTACTACTGTTAAAGTAGCCTGTAATAGTCCACAGCTGGACATAGGCCTCTCTAGTAAGGAGGATTTGTCACATTAGTCATGCTGGACGAGTGGATTGGCGATCGCAATACCAGATAATTACAACCTTAGACGACCGCGAACGCAGCGAGATAACATTTGATATTTAGAGAATCTAAATATCAAATGTTATCCGATCAATCATAAAAAATCCAACTATATCAATGCCCAAACAAAAATTATAACCACTGACAGACGTATTAGACAACTCGAAGTGTTCTGTTGACTTTGATTGCACTGGAGCTACCCAAAACTATACAAATAATAATTTTTGTATTTACGCGATTACATATTATATTAAATGATTATTATGGAATTTTACCCATAGCGTCGGTTACTGTAACCGAAGAATTTTATTTCAAACTATGTACTCATTTTTTCGTTTAATTGTCTCGTTAATATATAAAGTAAGAAAGCTAATATACGTGTTTAAAAATCTAAGATCATCTGCAGACAATATAACCCTGAAAACAGTGTATTACGCATTAGGACAATCCATTTTAAATTATTGTATAATTGCATGGGGTGGTTCCGGTAAGACCCAGTTTCTTAGATTGGAAAGAGCTCAGAGAGCAGTACTAAAGGTTATGATTTTTAAACCATTGCGATTCCCTACAGTAGATCTCTATGCTTTGTGCAAAATTTTAAGTGTCAGACAATTGTTTATACTGAGGGTCATTTTACGCAAACATACACAGCTCTATTATTACCCCGAATTGGATAAAAAAAAGCGTAGAGGCGATCGAGTATGTCAACCAGTAAATTCTAGCCTATCTGTAGCAAATCGACATTATTTTTACCTTAGTCCTAAACTATATAACAGGGTTAATAAATTGATTTATATTTACCCACTTACTTTGAGAGAATGTAAGGCTAAAATCACGGAATGGCTTTTGGGTCTTAATTATGAGGAAACTGAAAACTTACTCACTTAACACAAATATGTACTCACACACACTTGCACACGCACACACACACACACACACACACACACGCACACACACACACACACACACACACACACACACACACACACACACACACACACACACACACACACAAACACACGCACGCACGCACGCACGCACACACACACACACACACACACACACACACATACATGCGCGTGCACGCGCGCTCACATGCGTGCACACACGTATACAGAAATATGTCACGCACTAAACGCATTCATTTTTTTCTTATTTTTTAAAGTAAAAATTTTTGTATAGTTGGAACGCTTACACTAGGAGGATGGGCGTTAATAGCAACGACACAGTTTTTACTAAGGTTGTTATTATCGTACACTATAGATTGTAAACATATGCTTAATGTTCCAAATAAATGCATTTTATTTTTTTATTTTCTCTAGTTGTCTCTACATCCATATTCAGAAGGAAACTAACATATTTCCTCCTTATGCCTCCATAAGGTAAATTTAGATTGCAAGGATTTAGACATGGGTATTTCCGTTTGATAAAGACCTAAGAATGCAGTTAGATTCATGTAGTACATTATAGCATAAGATTATTACAGAATAATAAAAGTCCAGATAGCCGAGTGGTTAGGTAATCGGAATTCGAGTCAAGAGATCGGATTTCGATGCCCAGGTGTAAGGCACGTTTCTCACCAATGGGTATTTTTCAAAAATACTTATGTGCGTTTTATATTGTTGACTTGGACATAAAGACGTTGCCCCGAAAATTACTTCTTTGGTGGGTCAAAAGGATATATTTCTCTGTCTAGAACGCCTCGGAATGGCGTGGTAGAGAGATGACATATTATTTTATTTATAATCATTACAAAAGTCATCAAGCAACAATCAAAAGGCACAAAGGTGTGACATCCGTTACGGGCACAATTACAATTGCTTTTTCGACATTATAGACAACAGTTATTTCGTTTTGATTACGTACGACTGGTTATAATTGATATGGAAATAATGTAACACTACGAAAAATATTAACTATCCTAATATCCCTATATTAATACTTTATGCGACCTAATTTATACCGATTATAGTTTATGAAAAATACACTGTCATACCACTCTGAGTCATGCCACTCTAACGATTTGGACAGAAGTTTGTGCGTAAATTTTTTATCTTCCCGCGTTTTCATGAAACTGTAGGAGATAGTAATCACAATTAAGTCTTACCGACCCACCTCACAACAAAGATGATAAGAAGGGAAAATGTGACAGACAGATGGTTACGACAGTGCCATAAACATATATCGACAAATATTCATATCGCCTATAACGAACCCACAGTCCTTAGCTTCGAAGGCTGGATCGCTATGAGTTAGGCAGTAGAACGTAGATTGGGTTTTATATATATTGAAATATATTATAGACGTCTATAATATATTTCAAGAAATATACAAACACAATCGTTTACATTATAACACTATACCTAATAAAGGTATAGCAGAAATACAGGCACCATCTGTCACGTTGTTCCATAAATTATTTTCGGTTTCGACCCACCTTCCTGGGTCGAAAGGTCTTAATTGTCTAGACCTCTATCTACCTCTCTGCGAGGAGATATTTACTTTTAGAAATAATTAATCATCATGCCATTTATAACTACAAATTACAGAAATAAAATTAATATTACACTACAACTATACTTATAATTAGTTATTACGTTCGTTATTAACGGCGGTGAGTATTTTTGTTAGTAATTACTCTAATATAAGCTTATAATAAAATTACGCACGCTGATTGCCATCAACAAATTGACATCAAATATTTCCATCACACTCGTGTTGCAATCACCAAGTTTACTCAAGCGCAGCAAGTATTTAATAATAATTAAGACAAAAGAAATCCACGCCATTATCTTAATTAGAGACTCTTGTTATGATTCGCTGCGAACCGAACTCTGGAGCGCTAACTACACGAGATGAAGATTACTTGACAATCTTAAGTTATAATTTTGTTAGTGTAATTAACGTTTCTAAGAACACGAGACGATAACATGCCGCGGGGAAGTCACCGCGGGGCGTGGCGACTATCAGTGACGTTCAAATGACGCGCGTCCGTCCGTCGGTTTGTTTTCTTGTCCGCTTTGAGAACGCCGATGTCGTTTACGATTTGTTTTTCGGCAACGAGCTGTTTGTTGTTTTTGCGTTGGATGTTTGCGATTCGCCAAACGTATTATTTACTTTAGGTTATTTTAACTATCATTTTGCGTCGTACGATTTTTTTATGCGATTGTTATAATTTGTACCTTGGTAATGGTCCGAATGTTATTACAAAACACTAAGCGATAGTCCGGTTGGTAGTTGACTTGTCTTAGAAGGTAGAGGTTGCAGTTTTGATCCCGCAAACATTTGTGTGATGACTATGAATGTTATTTCTCGAGTCATGGCTGTTTATTATGTGAATTATGGATGAATAAGTATCTATGTAGGTGCGCACCACCTGTGACGTAGTCCAAAATAAACTTCACTGAAAAGTGTGTCGAAGGGACTTAAATATCTAGTACTCTGTCTACCTAATAATTGAGGAATTGTGCAGAATATGAACAAATCTACTGATGGCCATTAATGTAGCTTTCTTCTAAGACTAATTCGCCTAGTTTAGTCCACAAGATAGGCGCAGAAGAATGAACCTAGATATCTTAGGATATGACGAGTTGGTATCTACAAAATATGACATTTTGACAGCGATAAAACTGAAAATTGATCTCCCTCAGACACATTTATCGCACAAAAATCAATTCCGCTTGACTGGTTGCGACGAATTCACAATTATTGCGAATACATCGTTTATTATTTTCACAAACGCGTATACTAGCCAAATTAATACAATTTTCTGCACAAATTCCTAATAAGCCTTTCGACGTCATATCAACGTGTGTCAAGTCAAGTCATATCAAGTCTAATTCTGCTATTGTAAAAAATACTTTATTATACACAGGAGACAAACACCTTTTCCGTGTAAACAATATACATAAATAAGACAAATGCAATTATTTGTATTGCATACAAATACTAATCTCGTGGAAGCGTTAATATAGATTTCAGCAAATAAACATTCGCGTCAAAAGTCACGTTAGCCGAGTGGTTGGGTGGTCGGAATTTCGAGTCAAGAGATCCGAGTTCGATTCCCAGGTGGCAGGCTCGTACTAATGAGTTTCTTCAAAACTTATGCACGAACTATATAGTTGACTTAGACATAAAGACGGCGGCGGGCTCACCACCTGTCACGTTATCCCGAAAGTTATTCGATGGAAAGTGGATCAAAGGGACTTATTGCCTAGATTAGAACTCTGTCTACCCCTGTATTGGGAATTGCATGAAGATATTTATTTATTTATTTAAACTTTCGTTTTACGTTATCCGTACAAATGACACAATTTCAGTACAAATTGAACGAGCACCAACGGAAAATATGTTTGAAATTTTGCGCTTCTCGCGCAGACAGTATGACCACAGCTCTGTGGTATGAAATTACGTAGGGTCAGCAAATACAAAGCAGTAATTAGTATTTGCATTACGTTCGCGTGCTCGTGAGGCCAAAGCCCGAAAAGTTTGGATAACGTTAAATTAAAATACAAACGTACATAAGTATTACCTCGTGCGACATGATAAGAGAACGAGTTAATTTTGTAAGAAATATAAAAAGTACGATAAGTCTATACGATTGTGAAGGCGTTAACCTTTGAGTTAAGTTGCGTATGATTAATTAATCGCCACGATCCAGCGGATTGTCGATCTAGATACTTCGCACCAGAAGCGTACATACAGGTGACCAATAATTCTCTGGAATCTTTTCAAGCTGATTATGCCGCCATCTTGCCTTGGTATTCAACAAGGCTGTTTCCTTAGTCGCCTCTTACGTCACGGGTTGGAAGGTGTTTGCATATTATTACGATACCACAAAGCTCATAATATTTTCTCTGACGTACAGATTGCTTAGGTCGATGTTAAGCTTCACTTATTTATTAGGCTAAATGACATAAATGTTCTACGAATTTAATTGTACTTATTACAATAATCCTAGCCATTCCTGGAAGCCAATATTGTACAATATTGCCTTTATCATACGATGACATCACTCAGTCAGGATAAAAGACTAAATCATTTAGATAAAAAAAAATATTTATACTTCTTCATGTAATTTGTTTTCTTTCTCTGCCGAGCAATGAAATTGCTATTATAGTGGTGCCGGCTCTGGGGCGAATGGAATGTGATGGTGGAACCTGGAATGAATCTCGCTCGAGTCCAAAAGTGAGTACTACGAGCGCTCTTTCAAACTATTTATTCAAATTCAAATTAAAACATATTTAAACAAAGTGTAGTCTCGCCAATTTTTGTATTTGTTAGTTTCACACGTTAAGTCATTATCATTATGACATGCAACTATTTACAATTTTTAATATTATAATTAATTATATAACTTTAACGTATCCGTAACGTATAACGTAACTTGGGCTAAAGCATAGTAGAGGGAATGACTGAACCGGAGGCAGACAGTTACGTCGCCCTCCATTTCCATCCCTATCCTATCCTAAAAAAAACTCTTACTAACGTGGAGTAAGGCTCACGCTACGCAACGCAATAATTAAGCGTACTTATCAATTCAATTGCTGGTGTTAATTAATTATCATGTATCACGCGCCGCACTGGCTCTTTGGTGTTAGGAGGCTTTATCAATAACGCGTAACGATTTCTATAAAAGCAAAGTACAATACAAATAATAAAATAAATAAATGTCTTCACGCAATTCCCAATACAGGGGTAGACAGATGTCTAGTCTAGAAAATTAAGTCCCTTCGACCCATCCACTGAAGATATTTTCCGGACAACGTGACAGGTGGTGAGCCCTTCGCCGTCTTTGTTTCCAAGCCAACGATATAATTCGTACATAAGTTTTTGAAAAACCCATTGGTACGAGCTTGCCACCTGGGGATCGAACTCGCGTCTCTCGACTCGAAATTCCGCTCGGCTGTCGCGTTTTTGTATGTGTTAAAGTCCACCTCCATAGACGAGTGGCGTACACACCGGTAATCATGGTGTCAGCTCTGAGGTCCCGGGTTTGATTCCCGGTCAGGTCAAAGAAGAAAATACTTTTTCTACATTTTCTCTGGTCCGGATTTTTGTGGTACCTTCGTTGTTTCTGATTCCATAAATCAAGTACTTAAGCTGCTTACTTTGGAATCCGAGCATTGTATGGGATGTTGTACCCCAGCTACGCTTCGTTGTAACCCTGTCTGTTGTTAACATGATAACTGTGACTAGGCAGACCGGAGCTCCGTAAACGAAAGAATTACTTATATTTGACCGTGGTGAGATCGGTTAAAGAAAATGCTACCCCTCCTTTCCTCTCGTGGTTTACGTTATCGCCGGCTAAAAGAACAGCGACAGATGGTGGGATACCCGTCTCGAAAAAGAAAACCAAAATAAGCAGACCGGTGACGGCAGCAGCGTCTAAGGTGTGTGCGGATGCGCATGCCAAGCGGATTGACGATCATGCGATCGTCAATCCGCTTGGCATATGAGGCTATTTTGCATATGAGGCAAATCCAGCCACTGGAGCAAGTACGATTATCATATTAGGTAGGTTGACCTAGTGAGTTTCTTTAGTGAGTTATGGTTATTTTAGTGTATGCACTACCTTACTAGTGACGGATGCTGATGACTAATGAATATTATAATATGAAACACTCACCATCCATGACTACTCTGTTAATAATAGGTAGTGTAATAACATAAAGTGAGCAAACGGCTTTTTAAAAGTAATTACTATTTTCTCTCATAGAGCCTTCTCTCAATCAATAATCAATCAAATAAATAAAGACGGCGACGGAGTCACCACTCGTCACGTTGTCCCGAAAATATCTTTGGTGGAAGGTGGGTCGAAGAGACATCGTCTAGACTAGACCTCTGTCTACCCCTGTATTGGGACTTGCGTCAAGATATTTTTTATTAATCAATCAATAACCCCCGTATCGGGAATACCCTCACGGTATTCCCAATACGGAGGTAGACAGAGGTTTAGAGAATTACGTACTTTCGACCCACCTTTCACCCAAGACATTGTTTGAGACAACGAGACAGGTGGGAAGCCTGTCGCTGTCTTTATGTTCAAGCCAACGATGTTAATCGTGCATAAGTTTAGAGAAAACTCATTGGTACGAGTCTAACGCCTCGGGAATCGAATTCGGGTCCTTTGATTCGAATCCCGATCACCCAACCACTCGGCTATCGTGACTGAGGACTCGGAATAAAAATATAGTATTTTTCTACGGTTTAAATTGCGACGATAAATATGTTACGTTTACACAGACTATTTTGTGTTACATAGTGGTGTGGAAAGGATGATCCACGTTACTTATCGATAGTTTCTTTTTATTATTTTCTAAATCTCCGGCCATCTTTCACTTTCCACTACCACCACTACGAAGCCACCACTACAGGATGACTTAGAAATTTTACAAAAGTTATTGGTTACGTGCTGTTGCCGTAAAAAATGGTAATACGACTTTTTTCTCGTGGGCGTTGTACCAGACGATTAAGAAAAAATTACTGAGGTGAAAAATGTTTACGGAAAAAAGTTAAGGAAAACATACAAAAAAAAATGTCAAAAAATATCAGACAAAATTCAGCAGCCTAGAGACAGGTAGCAGCTTCTAAGGTGCAGTCTGATACTGCGATCGCCAATCTGTTTAGCGTGGTGATTACGACAAAGCTTCCCTTACAGGAGTAGACTACGTCTTACACTGAAGATCTAGGATATACATACAAATTAACATAAAAATATATACGTATAAAATTATAACCAGTGTTGTCTAGAATAGATAATTATCTTCACGCATATCCCCAACTTTGGGGACGACAGAGGTCTGGACATAGAATATCACGAGTGGTATAATTTTATCATAATATCTTACTTAAAATATATATTAATATATTGTATATTTATGAACATTTAGATATCGGTGGAAGGTGGGTCAAAGGGAAATAATTGTCTAGGCTAGACCTTTGCCTACCCCAGAATTGGGAATTTCGTGAGGATATATTACTATTATATTATTATATAGACTGACGATATTATACACAGTTCAGATTACGTCAATTAACGGTCAAGTTGAATCAAGTTGTATCAAAATGAGATAATTATTGTCCCGAGGAGAAAGTAATACTAGTTTGTATCGGAGTTGGGCCTAAGAGGTACGTATCGCTGAGCTGGCTCTGCCCCAAAATTTAAATGAAAGACGCAATAAGTTTTCGGTAACGGAAATGTAGTTACAATATGGCGAATTGAATATTACTAGGTATATAGACGTATACACGTATACTATGCATTACGTGGGTGGTAACGGCGTAAGACTCTGCCACCCGTATTCTTTCCGTGGGTGATGTAAAAGATAAATAAGGAACAAGCCTTGAAAATGCAATTGGCAACCTATAGACGGCGTTATAACCATCTAAAAAAGTGGAATTATTCAGTAGTTTTTCTGAAATCTTCACGGAATTCCCAATACAGGGGTAGACAGAGGTCTAATCTAAACAATTAATTCCCTTCGACCCATCTTCCACCGAAGATATTTTCGGGATAACGTGATAGGTGGTGAGCCCGTCGCCGTCTTTACGTGTTTTTTTCTGAGTTATACTGATTTATTCGATCACAGTAAACACTCAGTTCCTAAGTAAACACCGCGCAAAGATCAAAGCGCTGCAATATCGATAACAACCAGATTGCATCTCAGCGTCGGCACATCACTACACTAATTCTTACCCACTTCTTCGTACAGTGCCGTCACAGCTACGGTTGAATGGCGCAGTGACCCCCGATATCGTATCTTACCTGAAACAGACGAGATTAAGATTACAGATAAGTTTATAACTTAATGCAACACAAGATCCACATTCAACGATTATACATATGCGATGGTTTTAGCTGACTTCAAGTAAATACAAATCGGTGGTATTACTTTTTTATCTTCACGCATTTTACAACACCAGGGTAGACAACCTCTTTCGGCCACTGAAGCTTGTTTTGGACAACGTTACAGTTGGAAAGCCCATCGCTGTCTTCATGTCCAAGCCAATGTTATATAAATCGTAGATAAGTTTTGTTTTTTGAAAAACCCCATTGGTACGAGCCCGCCACCCAACCACTCGGCTGTGGTGACTTATTTATATAGGTGTGTATTTACTTGCACGTATTTATCTATTACAGAGGTGTCACAGTGGTGGAAACAAACCTACGACCATTTGATCCGAGCGGTCGACCGCGAGCCGCACCGCGACTGACCGACGCACTTGCGTCGCCGTGTCGCTTTACATGCCTGCCTTGGATTACTGCCGCCGACGGTAATAATAACAAAAATAAATATTGTCACGCCATTCCCAACACAGTGGTAAAAAGAGGTCCTGACGATTAAGTCTTTTCGAACCACCTTCCACCGAAGATCTTTTCATCGATTATGAATCGTACATAGGTTTTAGAAAAAACCCATTGCTACGAGCCTGCCATCTGTGGATCGAACTTGGGTCTCTCGACTCAAATTCCGATCAAACAACCACTCGGCTGTCGTGACTTTAATAATAATAATAATAATATATATATATATATATATATATATATATATTTATATATATATATATATATATATATATATATATATATATATATATATATATATATATATATATATATATATATATATATATATATATATACATATATATATATATATATATATATATATATATATATATATATATATATATATATATATATATATATATAGATAGATAGGGACAGCATCACATATATTACTCCAATCCTATGGTAAGTAGCTACAGCACGCGTGTTATGGCATCGGAAACAACAAAGGTACCACAAACACCTACAAAGCACGAACTCTTCAAATCGAACTAACTTTTAATATAAATAAGTAATAAATAAAAACATACATAGCGTGTTATGGAATCTGAAACGACGAAGGTACCACAAACCAGACCCGAGACAATGCAGAAAAAGTGTTTTCTACATTGATCTAATCGTGAATCGAACCAGGGACCTTAGAGGTGGCGATACCATAAAACCGACGTGTATGCCACTCGTCCTCGGAGGTCGTTATACGTAAAATTAAAAATAAAATAAATAAATAAATATCTTCACGCAGTTTCCAATACAGAGGTAGATAGAAGTCTAGACAATTAAGTCCCTTCGACCCACCTTCTCCCGAAGACATTTTCGGGACAACATGACAGGTGGTGAGCCCGTCGCCGCCTTTATGTCCAGGCCAACGATATAATTCGTACATACGTTTTTGAAAAACCTATTGGTACGAGCCTGCCACCTGGGGATTGAAATCGGGTCTCTTCTGACTACCTCCGACCACCCAACCACTCGGCTATCGTGACTTATACGTAAAATTATTTTGAACAACTCATGAATCAAACCCGCGTCACTCGCTTTATAAATAAAACAACCCGACCGCTAGCAACAGGGATCTAGTGTTTCCATAGTAACGCTAAATAATAAGCTTAATTTAATTAATGCTTGATAAAAATATTGAGTAAATTTGGCTAATCTTTATAATCTTACCTATTGCTAGTTACTACCTATTCGAGGTTACCTATCTCTCTTAACTTTTAAACAGGAGCATAATGTAAAACTTTTGTTTGGATTCTGAAATTGGGAAGATACAATAAATAAAAAAATATCTAAATAGATAGGGAAAACATTACATACATTGCTCTAATCTCAAAGCAAGTACCTTAAACACTTGCAATAATGAATCAGAAACAACGAAGGTACCACAAACACCCCGACCCGAGGAAATAGGTATTTTAATAACCAATAATAAGGTGTTTTTCACATTGACCCGATTGGGAACCGAAACCGTGAACACAGAGCAGGCGACTCTTTGAAACCCGGTATAAACGCCACTTGTCCATGGAGGTCTTCGGTCCCAGCATAAAGAAAACAATCTAGGCCATATTGTCATGGCTATGAATCATCGCATTAAATAGCATCGCTAACCGGTGTACGTGCGTTTCACGCAATTTCACTATCGCCCGATTGGGTGCGCAAAATTTGTAAATTGTAGGCTTACGATTAGCATAGCTTATGCAAGGCAAGCTTTTAAATCTAAGGTCAATCGCTTAAGGTCAATGACTTCACTGCAGTATTAGCCCAACGGTCAGTCCAACGGAAAGCTGTTAATTATTATTTCAAATTGAAAAAAAATTCTTCATACCATTCCCAATGCTGGGGGTAGAATGAGGTCCAGACAATAATTTTCAACCCACCTTTCACCGAAGACATATTTTATGACCACGTGACTGGTGAGCCTGTCGCCGTCTTTATGTCCAAGCCAATGATATAAATCGTACATAAGTTTCGAAAAAACTCATTGGTACGAGCCCTGGGGTTCGAACTCGGGTCAGTTCGATCCGCAAGGCTCGTATCAATGAGTTTTTTCTTGACTCCAATTCCGATAATTTTGACGGAGAGTTAGCCATTGGATGTGGTCCACCTTACACCCAAATTACATCTCAGATCTCTATACATAAAATAGTTTTGGTATTTAAACATGTTATAATAAAATGATCAAGATTTTCATTCCTAATAGATTATCTCAATTAATTAAAACAAATGACACAAGGTGTCACGTCACCGAGGAATATGTTAGCAGACATTAGCGTAAATATGATACCGCGTTTCTCACAACTTGTCAACTCGATAAATTTGTGTCCCAAGTATCCATATCGGGAGAGTAATTCACGGTGCTAAATTTAAATTTTAAAGTTTAAACTTTGATATTTAAAAGTCACGAAAACTAAGATTGGGTGAAATGAATTCGAATAGTGGTACTGATGTTCGAACCCTAGCACGTAGTCGTGAAATTAATGTTTTTTTTTGTGTACGATTTGGATCGATGTTACCGCGACAGGCTCACTTTATGTCAGGTTGCCCCGAATAAGATCCGGTCAAATAAGGGAACTAAATTATCGGGTCATAGGTTCAGACGGTATGGTTCAAGGAGTGGTCAGAGGACCGCTTCAGTTTCGGTATTACTATTACAGTCGAGAGCATGAGGTTTTCAATTTTGATGATAATGAGCCACGGGAGTGACTTAGTCGGTACTACGCTTTCTCTACAGTTAAATTTGCAGATACAATTTATTTTAAAATAAAATCAATTTACTCTTAAAATAAGAAAAACTTCAGTAAAATGTATATGCTGAATGCATTTGTATAGATAACTTAATAGTTTTTTTTATTTGATTACATATTAATATTTTTCGAAAACATTCAAAGTATTGATTGTATCTTTTTCCTTTTTTGCCTTGCTCTTCACTTGCATAATGTACATGAAATAAATAAAAAATACTATGAATAAAAGCAATCGGGCTTGTTTCGAAATGCCATCGTCACCCTCAGGCTGACAAAAATTTAATATTTGCTCGTAATGTTAATACCGACGTTAAGGAGTGGGATTTTCTTTTGCTTCTTTTGCATTCTTTCGAAGATTCAGTTACCCGGATGCACACACATATACGAGGGGTATTCCTTCTTCCTTGCTAACATATCCTTTACAAGAACCTAGTGTAAAAATATCAAACAATGAACAAAAGGACGGAATCCTTTTCATGTTTCCGAGAATCCTGTATTATCCTGTCCTTTGAAACTAATACATGGAAATCCCCCAAATCCATAAATCGGAATTTTATAGCACAAATGTATACAATAATGACTTTCCTCATATGAAGCGTAGGTAGTTCTATAAATCTCAGCCGTTAGATGAGTTGGTATTAAGCCTTCAAAGGAAGGTAGATGACAGGAAAAAACAATTTAAATTGTTTCAACGGTTTATTACAAAATGACAGTAAAAAGAAGCGCGTGCGTTTCATTCTTATAGCTTCGTATTTCTCTTCCTCGTTTCTTTCATGTATTAATTCACATATTATAGAAGTTTTACATTTAAAAAAGCGCGCCTGAAATGGGTCCACTTTATACATTTTTAGAAGTTCAAAAACATATCTACGCAGTTGATATTTGCAATTGTAGTTGCTTGGTGGCATTCCAGACCCTTCGTAGATCAGAGTCTTCAACCACCCCCCTTCAACCCACTGCCATGGGCAAATCTTAGTTCATATGAGATAAGACCCTGTATTTTAACTTCAGTTGTAAATGATACTGAGGCTTGATAGAGTGCTCGTTTGTAATTAAGGAATGCAGTATCATTGCAGTATAATGACCGCGTATAACACGACTCGTAAGATGTTTTAACCACACTAAATATCCTGTACGTTGGTTGGAAATCCAACGACTTTTGCAGATGAATAGTAATTTAAAACCACATGTTTTTTCAAATATTATGATTTCTTTAACAATGGCTGAATTACAACTATAAATAAATTAAACGCTCCTGCGTCCGCTTAATAATTGCACCGGTAACAATGGCGCACGAGTCACGTAGATCGGAGACAATGCTTTCCAATAGGGCTCCGGTGTGAGCTGTGTGCGCAAGTGTGAAACTTGCTGACGTCATTCGCCAAATAAATTTGATGACAGGCGACACGTCAAAGCGAACCTACTGTTAGGCACCCCCGACAAACATGTTCTTATTGTTTACATATAATATATCTACACGCCATTCCCAATAGTGGGGTAGACAGAGGTCTGGATAATTGAGTCATTTCGACGCACCTCCTGTTAAAGAAATTTTTTGGGACAGATGGAGACCCCTTGTCGTCTTTATATCCATGCCAACGACAGTTCTTCTTTACGGCCTATCAAAAGTCTACTGTTGAACAATGTTTTCTTCTAGGTCGTTCCAAAGTGCGGTCTCGAGTCACCAGCTTCTATCAACTCCGCATAACATAATGCCATTCAAAACTACATGTTTAGGTAGGTCGTGTGCGTTTTCCAGTACGAGGTTGCCTCTCGCCAACTTTCTTCCCCATCAACTTCATAACAGTTCAGAATAAATGTAGGAAATGTTTTACCGAAACTTGCATGATGGTCTTATAGAGGACCACCATGCAAGCATATTTGTTTTTTCTTGATATTTGTACAGTTTTTGACTCTGCCTTCAAAGCTAATGGTGCAGGAACCATTTGTGTGATAAATGTAAATGTTAATACTCGAATTCCAGATGTTTATATGAATATTTATTTGTGTACTCGTAACTTTGTAGTACTGTTGGCGTCACTTTATCTCAAAAAAGCCTTGGTGTAAGGTCGATCGATACGACTTAATTGTGCAGACCTCTGCCTATGTTCTGTGTAATATGTTTCAAATAAAAATTAAATTAAAAGTATATTTATCCCTTCAAACTATGAAGTAACTTACATAACTTTCTATATATATTCTTTTAACATTGTATTGGCATTACTAGTATGTGCCTCTTAAACCTGTGGTTCACGACAGTTGACGAATAACAGGTTCGAACCTGGGACGTCATATTTCGCAGGCCGCGCTGTTCACTATTAGGCTGTTCACGTTAATTGCATATTAAATTAACAATTCTTCGTTAAAAATTAAGGACACAAAACTGTTTGATCAAGCAAAGTATTAAAACACAGAGGTTGCGTGCAGACCTATATTGAAGGTAAGGCTGCGTTCGTACGTGGCGATGCTGATGCTTTTTAATGACGTGATTTAGTTTATAAAGGCATTTAACAATTAATTTATGAATGATCCTACTTATAATATAAACTTGAAAGTTTGTTTCTTTGGATGTCTGTTAATCAGACACACTAAAATTAAACTGAAATTTAGCACACAGATAGTTTAAAAACTGGATTAACATAGGTTTAAAATATTTCACATATTTCATACAATCGAGAGAGCATAGGAATTAATGCCTGTGGCATTCTCTACCAACCTTTGAGTGATGGAGAGGTGAAACAAATATGTGTCGAATTGATCTTTTTGCTTCGAGCAACTTGATAATAACCGAACGAGGAGCATAATCACTACGCCAGCAGTATGGTGATTTCGACTCAGTCTGTTTGTAAATAATTTTATTACTAGCCACGCATGCTACTTTCACTCACAGGTTTTTTCTGGACGGAAGTAGCTTATGTGTTAATCCATGACACGAGTCGTGTCCTTTACAAATTAAACTTGAATCCGCTAGGTAGATAGGGTGAGGAATGAGAAACGTGAGACCACAATCTAATATTTTCGTGAAGTACTCAGTATACAAACCGACTACCTCTTTGGACGAGTGGCGTATGCACCGGTTCTAATGGTGTCGTCAGCTCTGAGTTGCCGGGTTCGAAGCCTGGTCGGGTCAATACAGAAAATAACTTTTTCTACATTGTCTTAATCCGGGTGTTTGCGTTGCCTTCGTTGTTACCGATTCCATAAAACAAGTCTTTAGCTTTGGGATCTGAGCAATGTATGTGATGTTGTCCCTATATATGTTTTTATTTTTTTTATTTAAAACAATAAAATGTACATTCACGTTTACTTGGAGCGAGGTTAACAGGAGTATTTATAGTTTTGTTAATAGATTTGGTAGCATTATTTTTATCCCTGTATTAAAATTACAATCTGCCTCCAAATTTTCAATTCATAAAAAACACATAAATTTCGCGAAAGACAACGCTGGCTTGTAGGGGCCCTAAAGCATTACTTTGTGATCGATTCTTATTACACACAAAGTCTTTAATCCGCTTCGAGCCGGTGGACTGCGGCGCGGCCCTGCGATCAAATTATTAATGAGTACATATTGCTCTTGTACAATACATCACTTTTTATTGGATATTAAAACGAATCCGGCTCGAACAGGGCTGTGGATGAATACTATTAAACTTTGTCTTAGTTATATCCTGTTAGGGATTACGCAGACAATTAAACGGAATAATGTTCACAGTGTAATTAAAACGTACACACTTATGGTAGGCATGTTAAAAGAAATACAAAATCTCTTAAGAGCTGATAGATATGTATAGCATTGCCTACGAAAAAGTATAGATACGGTTGTTGTGTGGCAGCGATGCAAGAACATACCACACCCTTTCTTTCCGTAGTTGGCGTAAGTGGCGACTAAAGGAAAAGCTTTTAAAATATATTTGCCTTACAACAGTAGGCCGGTAACCATCTATAACATATACAAATATAACATCTCAAAATTCAGCAGACGGGCGACGCGCAGCAGCGTCTAAGGTCTAATCGTCAAATGGAGGCGATGTAGCAAACCCTAATTTTTGAGAGTGCTATTTCCTGCAGCGCAGTTTTATAGATACCTATGTATGTAATAAATAATAATAATACATAAACATATATAGATAGGGACAACATCACATATATTGCTCCGATCCCAATGTAAGATGCCAAAGCAATGGTGGTATGGAAATCTGAAACAAAGAATGTACCACAAACACCCAGACTCGAACAAAATGTAGAAAAAGTGTTTTTTTACATTGACCCGACCGGGAATTGAACCCAGAACCTCGAGATGGCGACACCTTGAAAACCGGCGTTTACGCCACTCGTCCACGGAGGTCGTAAGTGTGGATGAACCCTCGATGGTAGTGCACCACGGTGTTTCTTGGCGAGGCCTATGGTAAATAGAGGAATTGCATAACCTATTGCTTTGCACTTAATCTGAGTAGAAGGTTCCATAAGAAGGTATAGTGTCAGTAAGCCACCGCGCTAGTTTTTGGGGTTAATGAGTGTCGCCAGCTCTGAGGTCCAGGATCGTTTCCGAGTCACTGTAGAAAAGAACTTTTCTACTTTGTCTTCGGTCTGGGTCTTTGTGGCACATTTCCGATTCCATAACATAGTATTCTATATATGCTCTGATTCCAAAATATGAATCAGAGCATACATCTCATTCTATGTATTTACTTATTTTATACTTACTTTAAGAGTTCCTGAAATCATATTTGAGGAGTTCGTTTTAGGGGGCTATTAATAATACTAAATTGAATTTGACGTACAATTTAACAGTGAATCAATAATCTTGTTGGGACGTAAAAACCAACACCTAGCGGTGACTTATTACGAAGATGACGAGACAGTCTATGCCCATTGTTGTATTTACACTGAATGGAATAGTTGAAAAAAAAAAATTGAGCAAAAGGACCTCGCGTGGGGGTGACGCGCGTGTAGTCACGTATCCCGAGCGAGGGACAGGACGCGCCCGCTTCCCTCGTTTGTCACTATCAGCAGCTCAGGATCGGGCGGGGTATGTACCGAGTTTAATTTTTAATAATAATAAATACATACATAGATAGGTACAACATCACATAATTTGCTCTGATGCCGAGGTAAGCGGGTTAAGAATGCGCGTGTCATAGAATCGAAACAACGAAGGTAACACGAGCACCCACACAAAAATTATATATATATATATATATATATATATATATATATATATATATATATATATATATATATATATATATATATATATATATATATATATATATATATATATATATATATATATATATATATATATATATATATATATATATATATATTAGTATCTCGCTAGACGAGTGGTTGGGTGGGCGGAATTTCGAGTCAAGAGACCCGAGTTCGATCCCCAAGTGACAAACCCGTACCAATGGGTTTTTCAAAAACTTATTGTAGGATTTACATCGTTGGCTTGTACACAAAAGACGCACCATAGGTTCACCACCGGTCACGTTGTCCCAAAAATGTTTTAAGTGGAAAGTGGGACGAAAGTACTTAATTGTCTAGACCTTTGTCTACTCCAGTATTTGGCGTGAAGACATTAAATTTATTAACTTATCAATATACAAATGGTATATTGTAATTTACTTCTTCAAATCACTTGAGCTCCGTGTGTTCCGTCCCTTAAGAACCATGATCAGAATTAAAATGGAAGCACCGCTCTCAAGTCTATATGATCTGTATTGCACTAGAGAGAAAGTTTAAATCTGTTTATACAGTAAGGTCCGAAGAAGCACAATCAGTTATGTTGATGAATTGGCTTTAAGACGGGGCACTTTAGATGAACTGCCGACTTTGATTTAATTAAATAAGATACAAATGTTCACGATACAAACGAAATGAAGATACCACCAATTGTGTTCTGTTGGCATTCGACGATTTGTGATATAAAAAAAACTATTTCTCTGTTTCCATACCTTAACATGCCAATATATATACAAGACTGCGTGTTGCTACCGGGAAGAGAGTCAGAGGTTCTCGCGACATCGTTAGTCAAAAGGCGAGGGCAGTAAAAAGTGCATGCCATGCGGTATATATATCGACACAATGCCAACAATGCCACCAAGTATGTTATATGGCAAGGGAACCTAGATATGCCAGAAGTAGCATAAAAGCAATTTGAATGCAGTGGGGATGCGATCTCTTCGAAAAATGTGCGGAGTTACCTTGACCGACCGAAAAAGAAACAAACAGATTCGCAATATGGCAGGTTTGAAAGATGACCTTATCACTATTATTGTTAAGGGTGTGCCCCGAAGGTTTAAGCACGTTGAGCGAATGAGTACAGATGGAATGGTCTAGAAATTATGTAGCGCAAAAGTTAACATTAGTCTTAATGTTAACTTTCGCACTAAATATTTTCTAGGTGTCGAGCTAGGCAGAAACTTAAGTAGACCATGTGAGCAAATTGCTCGAATAGGATAAATTTAAAAGAAGGCACCTCTTTCAAATTGATCCCCCTGTCGTGTCGTGTCTTGATAAGTTGATGTTTTTGGAAATCGAATATTTTAACGCAGCATTAAAGCGGCGTTGTTTACTTATAATCCAACTGCAGTTATGAAGAGCCAGATGTTATATTTTACTGCGTAAGTATTGCGTAAAAAGTACATCGTGGCACATAACTTCACAAGTATAAATAAGAAAATATAAATGTGGACAATTCATTTATTTTGTATGTTGCGAAATCAGAAGCAACAAACAGCCAGAACCAAGATGATATAAAAATACTGGTTTTCTACATTCATACCCATTCGGGAATCAAACCTGCGACCTCAGAGCAGGCGATACCTATAAAAACGATAGGCATTGGATGGTTATCAACGTTTTTCGCCTAGAGTGGGTGGCGAATGCTTAGGTTACTAGGTAGAACACAGCTATGCGTGGAATGAATGTGTGTCTAATATTTGGTGCGCTCCGTATAAGCTAAAATGCCTTGATGGCTTAGAACAGCTGAAGTATCTTCAATGTAAGTGTGACGTCACAGGGCATCATACCATTTAATATACACTATGGATTTTTTTAAGTATTTAATATCGCTACTTGTGTATTTTTTTAAATACTAAGATAGATATTTTTTCCTTTGCATAAATTATTACACTTTTGTGGAAATTTTGCCGAACTCCAAGTTCTTTTTTTTATTAAAGTCGACCTCCGTGGACGAATGGCGTAGACGCTGCTTTTCATGGTATCAGCTCTAATTTAAAATAGTTCGATTACCGTTCGGGTTAATGTAGAAAACACTTTTTCTACATTTTCTAGAGTTGTCTCCGATTTCATAATACAAGTGCTCAAGCTGCTTACTTTGGGATCAAAGCAATGTATGTGATGTAGTCCCTATCTATGTATGTATCCATATATCCACTTAAAGTATAGATATAACTTAAGACAAACATATTGTTACACAGTAAAATGTTGATACCACAAACATTATTGGCAATTGCACTTGAAAAATACATCAACAAGCATGACCTGTTCACAAGACGATGGACTTGTTTTAAGTCTGTGTGAATTTCTAAAAAGTAGGTAAAAAATGGCATTAATGTAAAACAGATCGAAGCTGCGCTTAGGGAAAATCGGAATTTCAGATATAGACCGGGAGTGCCGCAGGCATTTCCATTTAAAAGCTTTTATTCATTTTGTAGGTCACAGCGACGCTACTGGGTACAGAGAGTATAGAGATAGACACGTAGAGATGACAATATTATAAATGAAATAGCTTTTCGCTTGCGTGGAGCGATGTAAATAACACTTGTAAGTGAGATAATCAGAAGCCTTATTATGAACACACACATACAATTTTAATAACAAAGACTTTGATATAAGATAAAATACATTTTAAGGATCCCTGACAAGATAGCCCGAGAGAACAGATCGCCAAGTGTCACGATCCTCACATACGTCTTTCGCTTCTTTCAAATTCATTCATGCACGTCTGGGTATCCGAGTACTCTTGACTCTCCCCTCTTCGAGAAATTTGCTCACATGGTGTTCAAAAGTTGGTCTTAAATCGCCCCTTTTACTGTTAACTTTCGCGCTTTACATTTTCTTCATCAATTGGTCTTAACACATTCGCTCAACGTATCCAAACGATAAATTTTCCCTACATCAACTTTAATTCCTATTTGAAACCTGATGTAAAATATAAAAAATATCTTCACGCAATTCCCAATACAGGGGTAGACAGAGGTCAAGTCTAGACAATTAAGTCCCTTTGACCCACCTTCCACCGAAGATATTTTCGGGACAACGTGACAGGTGGTGAGCCCGTCGCCGCCTTTATGTCCAAGCCAACGATGAAATTCGTACATAAGTTTTTGAAAAACTCATTGGTACTGCCACCTGGGGATCGAACTCGGGTCTCTCGACTCGAAATTCCGACCACCCAACAATTCGGCTATCGTGACTTTATCGAAACCTGATGTAATTTCAAAAATGTTTTGAACATACCATTAATATATGTAATCAAGAGCCTTTTGACCAATTTCAATACTTCTATGCCCAGCAAACACATATTTCTACATAACATTCACCCTACCACTTCACGAGCGGGATTTTCTAAAATCCTTTTTGCTAACTGACGTCTCCTACATATTCGTTTAACGTAACAGGTGCCTCGTACAACGAAGGACGGTTAACCTATCGCTTTTTGTCTGAATTGATTTTTAACTATACAGATACGATTTACCTTTCGATACAATGTATCGGATGTATTATGTCATAATACATAATAGTTGTAGTTCCAATGTTTTGTCTCAAATATGTTCAGATAAATTCTTGTTAGAATTAAGTCGTCGTGATTTTATTTCAAATCCATCAAAGAATTCTGGTAAAAGGCAACTTGTTATAATTCAATAATTACGTAGTATAATATAATTCAATAATTAAAAGTTGTTGCTGTCAACTCTTAAAATAATTTGATGGGTTTAAAAAAATTACGATAATTAGTCGTCTTAGTTGTAACTAGTATTTCTCTTGTTTCCATTGAAACGTGATGAGATCTTGGCAACTTTACAAACAGCTCATTAGAAGACTTACCTCGCGTTCCAACAATTTGTGCGCCGGCGCCTCATATTTCGACGGGACAGGTTCTTCGTCGGAGAAAATAAATTGGCCGTGGTAGTACAGAATAAACCATCGCCCTTCTTGAGGTAAGAGAAAACTAAAAGAAAAGCCTTGACAATATCGATGGCTAACGACAGTTGGCGGAAAAATGTAAAATGTCTATGTCTATGTAATATGTGTGTGTAAAATGTCTAGTATTATGATCGCCAATCCACTCACCGAGCGTAGCGATTATCGCAAGTCCACGATAAATGCCAGTATCCAGTGGACTATTACAGAGCGTTATGTATTTATGTTTGAAGAATATACGACACTTCCATTCAGTACAGCGATTAAATTTGAGAGGCCACTTAGCTTAAAAATTTTGGACACACATAAACACTAAATAGTTCCTATAGAAACTCATCTACCTACTCTAATCATCCTCAAAAATATTTCATGGAAGACCTTTGCCCAGCATTAGACGTTTACTGGCCACATACAATACTTTTTGTTTTACTTAACCATAGGCCAAATTTTTTTCGACAGCACGAAAATAGTTTTTTTTAAAGCAATGTACATTACTAGTCTACATATTTACATCCTGTTAACCACTCCAACTTAGCTGCAATGGTGTCTGGAGTGGGTTCACGATAATAGTCGAAAGGCGGACCCGAACCTGTGACGTCACGATTCGTAGACCGCAGCCTAAACGATTAGGCTAATGACGAACAGTATATGTCACCTGTTTCATTACGAAAAGGTGGCAGATTAAAAATGACTATCGATAAACGAATGTATGTTCTTATGATAGTTAATTGACTCAGGCGTTACTTTGCGGAAATTCATTGTAAAGTTGTTATTGAAAAAATTACTTCGCAACCCTCCGCATGCAAATATAAAAAGGTATATGTTACCTGGTCCGAAGAGAGAAGAAGAGCACCACCCTCCCTCCCACAGATGCGTGCACTAATTCCACTGTATGCACCACCACCACCACTACACTCAAACCAGGTAACATATACCACCACCGAAAACGCGACACGTGTTTCGCCTCAAAACAAGGCATTATCAAGCGAGTAGACTCTACGATGAGCGACCGCAGAGTCAAATGTATGTTCTTATGTCGATGAATAAATAAATGATTTGCTTTGATTTCAATTAAGCCATGTAAACTGCAATCAAACGCTATAATCATACCGTGTGACTCGAATATGATAAAAACTCAAGTATTGGTTGTCCACGCGCCGAGACTTGCGCTTAACGAATAGATAACGAGCTACGTATGAATCATCTAACGCCGGGCGGGATGAATCACAGCGCCTTATTAAGATTAAACGACCTAAAGCACGCCATATTCGAACCGATACGTATCGCTTAGGAAACAGAATACCAATCGATGACCCGATTGAGACCGCCGCTCCTAAAACAGTATCGAAAAAAAGAATGATCGAAATGAAAACTATTTGTAGTTTATCTATGGTCACTATGTTGTATCTACTTTTGCCTTATCTTTACATATAAATATAATTTAAGTGTCTGTTTACAATTCTAAATTAACAGCCCTTCACTAAATGCATATGAAAGTATTTACGGTGCTTATACAACAAACAACTTAAAAAAAATTCTATGTGTGTATGTTTTTTTCCGTAATTTATAAAAAAGCTAGACCGATTTTTCTTTAAAAACATATGTACGATTTGTATCGTTGGCTTAAAATTACAATCGGCGATAGGCCTGTTACGTTGTCCAAAAAATGACTTCGGTGAAAGGTAGCTCGCAAGAACTTAATTGTGTCTGACGCTCTGCTTACCCCAGCATTGGGAATAAAATGATAAGAATATTTAAAAAAATAATCTATTCAAGATCATCATAAAAATATTCATGTACTTAAATTACTTATTTTACTTATAAAGCAACTTGTAACATTCAATCTAAAGAAGGCAGGCAAATAATAATTCAATTCCGTGCGACTTATTAACTTATATGTTTTGGCTCCCGACAAACGCCGTTTCTGACTTCCCCATAAATTCATGTGGAAATAAGAACGGCCTTCTCATTAAGGGTAAAGGGGTTAAGTTACGCGGTTTATTAAGTCTTCTATTTATAACGTAATAGAGCTCTAACCATCACGCAATACACGACGTTGAACTACGAGATTTGCGACCTTAATGATACTGACTTTGGTTCGCAGCTTGGATAATTTTTTTGCGGTCTTAAACTAAAAAATAACTTAGGTTTTCAGATGTACACCCGTGATTCAATGATGTGAATGGTTGGATAATAGAGTGTGTACACACCAGGTTATTATAGTGTCGCCAGCTCTTAGCAGGTTCGATTCCCGGACGCGTTAATGTAGAAAACAACTTTTTATATATTGCTTAGTCAACTTTTTCTATAGTGTAACCGTTGAATCCAATTCCACTGCACAGGTGCTTTAACTACTTATTTTGGAATCGGAGGAATGTATTTAATGCTGCTCCTGTCTTTGCATATATATACATTTGAAAATCCCATGTGAAAAGAGTAAAATTAGGCAATAGTCCATCTGATAACTGTTAGAGCTTTTTGGCATCTGCAAGCAATTTTGGTCGAAGATAATATCTGCAACGTGGCGTTAAAATGGCATGTCACGGTATATGCCTACATAAAAAAACCAACGAGTAGATCTGATCACCTTCCGAAATTCATCGTCATACATATTAACTTCTTCGGACGAATGCAAGTTCAGTCAATCCCAATTATTATTATGAATAACTCTTGTAACTCATATTGCTCTGCAAAATGAACTCATCAACTAAACGAAACATTTTCAGATTTTATTTCAAAAGGACACAGCAACAGGTTTAAAGAAGTTAAAATAAATAATAAATCTTCACGCCATTCCCAAAACAGGGGTAGACAGAGGTTTCGACAATTAGGTCGAAACCTCTGTCTGTCGAAGATATTTTTGGGACAACGTGACAGGTGGTGAGCCCGTCGCCGTCTTTGTCCAAGCCAACGATATAAATCGTACATAGGTTTTTGAAAAAACCCATTGGCACGAGCCTGCCACCAGGGGATCGAACTCGAGTCTCTCGAGTCCAATTCCGATCACCCAACCACTCGGCTGTCGTGACTGTTATTATAGTTTATAATTATATTGCTCCACAAAATGAACTCATCAACTAAACGAAACACTTCTCAAATTAAATTTCAAGAGGACACAGCAAAAGATTTAAAGGAGTTCTTATTTGTATTAAAGTTGTATCTCCATTTAAGACTTCAATATTAAGTTTCAATAGCACGTGAAGTGAGTCACTCATGATACAACTCGTTAGCTTGTAGCTCGTATAGATAATGCGAGATATCGATGTGGGACATCTTAATCGAATTATAAGATAATAAAAAAGTCCGCGTCATATCTCCAAGGTGCATAACCAAATTAACATGGGAATTAGTGTGTAATTTATCCGAATTGAAATGTTTAGTCCAAATCTGATTGAAAATCCACGACAAATCAATGCACATATATAATGAAACATTAATGTACATGTGTACCGGCAAGTATTATACTTACAAGCCACGAGTTCGTAGGAATGTCCGGCTCAAAGAACCAATATTGGTGCGGATATACGCGCGATTTGTTAGGCGACTTTGTTTCTAATACAGTTACAGTGTCCCACGCGCGCTGTAACTACGAAAAAAAAAACTATTTTCACGCAATCACAATACTGGGGTCTACACTGTTAAATATTTTCGACCCACCTTTCACTGAAAACATTTTTTTGTGGATAACGTGACAGGAGGTGAACCTATCGCCTTCTTTATGTCCAAGCCAATGATAAATCGCGCATAAATAAAAAAAAACTGTTGGTTCGAGCGTAACACCTCGGGATTAGTCTCTTGTCTTAATTCCGGTCACCCAAACATTAATGGCTATTGTAACTATGAAGATAAATTAATCAAATATGTATCGAGGCTTCACTCACAAGGTTTCTCCTGAAAAGGATTTGTCAATAATGCTATATCAGCGTCGGGAATCATAGTGCTAAATAATTCGCACCTTAGTGGCTTATGCCCGCCATTAACCTAATTAATATTGATCTGGCAATATTCGAGGATAGATTTAGCTCACCGCCCGTCGGCAGCCATTGCTATTTACAAAGCTTTTAACTTAATCGTCTCCTACGAATTAACGAGAAGAAACGGGAAGGCAATATACATGTAAACAACTATAGGTAATTGTCATTGATTCACGATAGCCGAGGGGTTGGGTGGTCGGAATTTTCTGAGACCCGAGAGTTCGATGCCGAAGTGGCAGGTTCGTACCAATGGGTTTTTCAAAAACTTATGTACGAATTATATCGTTGGCTTGAACAAAAAGACGGCGACGGGCTGTCTTCGGTGGAAGGTGGGTCTACTTCATTTACTAGAGTGGACTACTACTGTCAAGATATTTATTTAGTTATTATTTGACATATAAACTATAATATAGATCAGCGACTTAGCTTTACTATCAAAACATTTATCAGAAGTTCTTAACAATATTTCAGTGTATGAGAACCAGTAATAAACCTAACATAGCGGACCGTCGATAAACAAGTACATAATTCCGAGTGTGGTTTCTCTCCTCGCGGGTTGTAAAATACCAATATACTTTTATCACAGACAAGTTATGTTATCGACTTTCTTGTGATGTAGGAACCAATCTAACTTTAGTATGGTTTGATAAATGCGATAGAGTGACGGTAAAGTAGTACCAGTACACAACAGTTATATCTAAAACTAAATACGACTCAGAATTAGGCATACATTTTACTTTAGAATTAGACTTAATTTTAAATTTAAGTGCGTGGGTACCCCACTGTAACTTTTGCGTAACTCATTAATAAAACAATTTACATTCAAAGTAACCGGTCTTATTCGTATCTATGAGATAGAGACTAACAAAAATACGACGCAAAATTAGGCCTTTTTCTATAAGTACGTGGGGTAGACTGAAAGTTTTTCGTAACTTTATAAACAATTTACATGTAAAGTAATATATTTACTGCTTTTCGAATTTATTACCCATAATACTTTATCATCTAAATATTATTTCATTTCATTTTAAATTTTTTTTTCATTCCGGCTCAGTAAATTTTATATCTCTTTTTTTTTATTTTTGGGAAAGTAAAGAAATCGTTTGGGTTATATGGACTATATGCACTTCTTGGACATTTTCCCCTTTTTTAAAGACACTGGTGGTGTACTACTCAGTGTCAACTGTCTTATGTTCTTCAAGTGCGCTCATGCAGGCAGGACTCACCCGCGAGGAAAAATTTATCAAGTTTTTGCCTTCGTTTCCCGTCTGCCGCAATTTTGTTGGATATCCATACTGACTATTGCCTTCTTTCCGGTACGTATGTTTCATCGTCAATCACAATTTCATTTCAGTCCGTGATCACTGATCATTAACAAGATTTATTAACATCATTCCTTTTTTTTGTATCGGGGTGAGTTTATGAGGAATACAGCGGCAAAGATTTTTTTAATTTTTTTACTTTATTGTCAACTATTTTGACGTGATTGTGTTTTCATGCGAGAACCGAAACAACGCCCTATAAACGAGTTAATTTCTCTATAAATTCTACGTGTTTAGTACATACATTCTTATTAAGATTGCTTTTATAAATGAACGAGAGAATACCGCGAATGGGACACGAATTACAGCAACGATAAATTACAATAAACAGTCGATTCAGACGCAAGGGGCACAAGCGTCGAGGCTTGGACGTGGGCGCGCCTCCTGCGAAGCGACCCCGACTGTAATATCAGAATAAATAATATCAGAAAAAAAAAGGAACTAAAGCTTTTAATATACACATACAATAATATACATAATATTGAAATCTAGAAGTGTACATGAAATTTAATAGATACATAGATTGAGACGACATCACATACATTGCTCTGATACCAAAGTAAAAGCTAAAGCACTTGTGTTAAGGCATTAGAAGCAAGGAACTACAACACTTAGAGGAGTGAAAATGTAGAAAAAGTGAGTGAAATTTATTAGAGCCGGCCGGGGAATCGAACCCGGGACCTCAGAGGCGACACCGCGTGTGTCTATATATATATATATATATATATATATATATATATATATATATATATATATATATATATATATATATATATATATATAGTAGTAAGTCTGCTATATATATATATCTACGTAGACAAAATCGAAACCATTTAAAATCTTTACCGTTACACAATTACCTAGCTTCTAACCCACAGCCCTTGACTTCCAACACACTACGAACTATTAATACAGTATAGATAAACAAGTATATTGTCTAAAATCTAAATGTCTCCTTCCACAATTAATATTGAGAATTAGATGTAGAATAAATCATTTGCATAACCTCAAGTATAACAAAACAGCAGCATATTTTGTTAATTTAATTGTGATAAAATCTTGATTACTTGAATAATTTACTCAAGCCTAAACGGTAAGAGGTAGCGGCAAACGATTCAACTTTAAATTTACTTTTATACAATTAAACGATATTGAAAAATACCTTATAAGCTATCTCCAAGGTTTATATATGTTAATGTTTGCAACTCTAAGGGTTTGTGTATTATTGACAAACTCATGAATTTTGAACGATTCGATTCGAAAAATTCTCTTACTCTCTCTACTCTTCTCTCGACACCGTCACTCTGGTAGGTAAAGGTGGAAAATTTTATTTTATGTAATTAATTTAAATTTGATTTAATCATAGTCGCTGGAAAAGACGTTTAAATAGGTTATGGATATAATTTCGGGAGAAAAATTATATATTTTACTATATAAGAAATTAAAAAGACTAGTACAACGTACGGAACATTCGAACACTATCTCAAATGTTACGGAAAACACACGCTTCCAACGCTTTCGTCGATTAATTTATCATAAACGAGATGGATCTACTTTAGTCCTATTTCAAATAATTTCTTTATACAAAAAGTAATTCGAAGCTGAATTTTGAAAGTGAACAAAAAGTGGGAGCTACATGGAAAGTACAACCACTATATTAATATTTTCCATTGGAATTATAAAACTGAAAACTTTTTACTACTTCTTAGCACCATTGTGATTTAAGCATATTGAAACAAAATAGGGCGCTGCTAAAAAGATGCATCTACCTTACGTTTATAATCTGCGAGAGAATGAGATAATACATTAAAGTTTTTTTATTCTGTCACCTATGTATAATGTTTACAAAATCTTTATAATTATGGCGTTCTCATGATAATAATATAGTTAAAACACATGCAGTACCCATACATTTTTAGAAGCAATTTATGTTAGTATATTTAGTGATGTAATTTGAAATCTAGCGTCGTCCTGCCTTTGTGAGATCTTTGTAATCAATCGGTCGGCTGGCTCACAGAACTAAAAATGTTGTACTGTAAACATTTATATTTTTGTAATGTAACATACAGTATTTATTTAAAATTGTTTCTAGGCTAATAAAGGGCCATTATGAAACGGCTAAAGTTTTTTCAGACTAAGAATTATTCACCTTCACCACTTATTCACCATTAAACTCAGTTCTTTTTGCTTTTATATTTGTTGAATTTAAAAATCCTCAATGGGAACTTGAGTATATATCGCTGTAGATTGTAGCAAAAAAAAAAAACGTATATTGCACTTGCTAATTTAACAGCCAGTCTCAACTTAAATTCACTCGCTCGTCACTCATGGGTCGCACCCCGCCGCGGCGACTTACATCAACCCACGCGACAATTTGCAATGGCAGCCGGCCGGCAAAATTTATCGTCGTCTGTAACTTGAGTCTGCACGGTGCCCCGGTAGTCGCCATGGGCTGGGAAAGTTGGTACACCAACTGCTGTAAATCTTTTAACGTATTAACTTAATCATACTCCTTGCTGGATTGGAAACTGCGGTGTGTCGTTAATTTCAAATGAATAATGGCGTTAAAATTTCTTCCTGATTGCAGGTTGATTTCTGTGCTGAAAATTTAGCCCATACTGGTGAATTATTACCGGTTACGAGAACAGAGTTTTTACCGTTATCAAAGGAAGTAAATACAGTTACTTAAGTAGAGTGTTTTACGGACTTTGAAAATTTACAAGTAGCCGACACAGGATGAGTGATTTTAATTTGAACCTGGGCACTAGAGCTCCGCCTCCGTGCTGCAAATCTAAGCTCATGACTCTTCGTACAACATTTTTTATACCGATTGTACCGACAACTCGTACTTACGTACAATTTGAAATTGGTTTTGTCTGAGAAGATGACAGGCTTCTAATAGTCTAGAACAGGAATTGAAGTAGAGGAATGAAAGGCATTGATTTGTTAATGTTTGAAATTAGCTTTATTGATAGTATTGTAAATAAGCCTTATTGTATATATTAAATTTAATGAAATATTTCGCCTGTAACTCAGGGGCGCTACTTGTGTCTGGAATCTCTGTAGAACTATTTGGAATGAGGCCAGTCATGTTAATAGACTGGAGTAATTAAAATGAGACTCGCAAAAAGCATTTACGCTACATTAAGTTTCTAAACCGTCTAAGTTTCTAAGTCACGATATCCGAGTGGATGGGTGGTCGTAATTTCGAGTCGAGAGACCCGAGTTCGATCCCCAGGTAGCAGGCTCGTACCAATGGATTTTTCAAAAAACTTAAGTACGAATTATATCGTTGGCTTGAACACAAAGACGGCGACGGGCTCACCACCTGTCACGTTGTCCCGAAAATATCATCGGTGGATGGTGGGTCAAAGGGAGTTAATTGTCTAGACTAGACCTCTGTCTACCCCTGTATTGGGAATTGCGTGAAGATATTTTATAAAGTTTCTAATTGGCGTATCAAACTATATATGTCATATTAGCGATACAGTTAATTGCATATAAGATACCACCTGAAATCAACAGCATGACAGACTAAGGCACGGAAACTACATTTAATTCTTATACAATTACAGAGACTCTCATTTCGAAGGTCTTATTTGATACTTCACTACAGAAGTCATTAACATAAAAGGAAACGTTGAATTACTTTTGTACAGTCAGATACAGAGTTTAGTTATATCAATTTTACTGCAAAGTTTGAATTACTCACACCATACACTTTGCTTTCCGTCACTATAATTTTCGTTTGTTATTTTTCAAGACCATTATCATAATTATATTGCAAACACAATTCTTAGTCGCCTCTCACGATACCCACGGCTGGAAAGGGTGCTGGTAGATAATTATTCCGTTACCCATGATGAATAATATACAATTAAAGAATAAAATAAAGAGAAGAGACCGAAGAATGTCGTGCAGTCATTAGGTACACGAATAAGTCATTACTGTTAACGTTAAGCTGAAGAAATTCCCGGCTATAAATAAATATGAAGCCGAGACCAAGGAGTGGAATGCAAATCGTTCAGATCTGGCAAGTAAGTCCGGGCCTGGTCACGGATCACTGCATTCAATACCTTCGCATTTGCTCTGAAAAAAAAAAAATAAGGTGCACTTGCCTCCGGTTTTATAACCGCGAAAATCTATTAAGATTCTCGAATATCAAATACAATGTTGCGAAGGTAACTGGTAGAAGTCGAAGCTAACTACATAATCAGCAGGCTGGAATTCTAGGAATTGTTCTAGAGACAATTTCTTGGGTAATTACTGACAATGTTACCCATACGGCTCGAGGTATGCACATGAAAATTAAAGTAAAGACAAAAAGTACTTTGTTTACAAACCATTTACTTCACAACTGCTTAATTACGTTCGTTTGTTCGAATGTTTGTAGTTTCTTTTTATTATTATACATTTTTATTTTTTCTCTCAACAAACATTCTCACCTACTAACCTTGATTGCTAGAATCTGAAGTTCTCCACACAATTCGCAGTGCGCACTTTTACCCATCATGCCATATAGAACTTCGTATAGAAATCATATAGAACCACAGAGAAATTCTCTATGAAACAAATGACGCAACATCTAAAAATAATCAATTTGAAATATTTGTTCCAGTGCTTCAATTTGGCAGTCTGGGTCTATGGAGGAAGGCTTGTGGGTTGCGATACTTGAATGGGAACATGCGATCTCGCAAGGGGCAAATATTGTATGATAAATATGAACTTTTTTCAGTAAATATATATGCAATATTTATTTATGAGTAAACGGCAATAGGCTCTACCACCTGTCACGTTATCCCGATGTCTAGTCCTCTGCCTAATCCTGTATTGTAAAAACGGCACATAATACGGATACATAGATTTTTCACGTAAGGATTTGTCACAATTGTCATATCTTGCAAGAGCGCTTTAATAGCGATGTTATTTAAAAGTGAGAGTTTATCAACGAAAAACAAAAACAACATAAAAATCGCAATACATTCAAGCAACAACCGCATTCCGATTCGCGCAGCTCTGCGCGAGCTTTCACTTGACAGCATCGGCATCTAATAATAACTTTATATTTTCAACCGATACATTTCCTTTCGACGGTGAGACATGGCCTATAACGCGAACGCGCATAGGCGTCAATTATGGTCACGTAACGGAGGGTCGACCTCGGTGCAATGCACCCGACTGCGAAGTGCCAACCACTGAGTCACAGGCCTTTCACTCGTCTGCCGTCCGTCTGGCCTCGCAACCAATAGGCGTGCTGGAGCCTCCGCGCTCCGGAATTTTCCAATTTTCTCACTATCTATGACATTGAATGTTACGCTGTTCCGTAGTTTTATTCGTTGCTTGCTGTTTTATTTAACTGACTACATCAATGGAGGAAGTTTTCAATGAAAAATTCACAGATTCTGGAAGGTTTACAGTAATTATTATGAAAATTTTATTGGTGATGATGGTCCGTTTTAATTAAAATAAATGAGATGACAAGATGACATAAATAAATATCTACACGACATTCCTAATACTGGGGGTAGACAATTAAGTCTTTTTTGACCTTCCACCAAAGAAATTTTTGGGACAACGTGACGTTGGGAAGCCCATTGCCGTCTTTATGTCCAAGCCAACGATATCAATCGTACATAAGCTTTTGAATTAAAACTCATAGGTACGAGCCTACCACCTGAGGATCGAATGCAGGTTTTTTCGGCTCGAATTTCGATCATACAACCACTCGATTATCGTGACTAATAATTAATCTAATCTCTTTATTATTCTAACGGCTCATAAGTTATTAACATACTTGATTTGCATTGTGGCTTTTAAACCCAATGCAGGGAATTCTCCTGGGGATTGGGAATAATTGTCACGCTTGGCAAGCGGATTTGCGACGGCAGTACCAGATACTTGGCATCTTCAACGCAACGCCCGTTGTCATTCTGCTTTAGGTATTTTTCGAGCGGGCTCAACCGTCATTTGTCGGTTGGAATTACGGTATTTAAGGCTGTTTCCCTAGTCGCCTCTTACTGATACCACACGGTCAACATAATGAGTAACGTTTTTAAAAAATTGTATCGATAATTGCACCTGTCGTGCCTACTTGCTTGAAAAGAATAGAAAGCAACAATTACGTAAGACAGAACATGTATAGACAATATCATTGATAGAGAAGTAAGTCTTTAGTCAGGCCGGTGAAATGTGGCAATTACGAACACCATAAAAGCTAGTGAGCGTCGAATGGACCCATAATGGGCCTAATGAACACAAGCCGGGCGTCGGCACGCCACCGCGCGGCCGTTTCGTGCATCACCCAATTACAGACATTAGCTAAATCGTGGCTTCACGTCCTACTTTTACTTTGTACGATCAGCGACGTCGCTTGGTACATAGTCACTACGTAAACCTAAGGAATCGGAATTGATTTAGAATGGCAACATTAAAATAACGATTGTTCTTTTAAATAGTGAGTTGTTTAATTAGAGGTTAATTCTAATTATATACCATCGACTCGACGATCCGATAGCCGCGTTGATAGTGACCCTGCCTTCGAATCTAAGGATTGTGGATTCGAAACCCCCTAGCGACAAACATTTGTGTGATGAATACGAATGTTTGTACATATTTGTTTGAACCATCGAGTTGGCAGCTATTGTGGAAGTTACTACAGCCCATGGGAATGTAGAAATGTAACTTGTATTGTCAGAGATGCTTAAGATGGTATTTTTTATTAAGATGGTATACGGATTGTAATGATAATGCCTATAATAATACCATTCGTATATATCCTGGACATACGAGTACTTGTGTTGAACTGTTTTTTGACCTCAGACATGCACAAGAGTGATGGACCTAACCAGCAGGAGAAGAGTTAATTTTTTTTTTGTAAAAAGAATTATTCGGTACCAGAAAAAGAAGCTTAGATATAATAACTTCTCGAGTGGCAATCTCGTACAAAGAAACGTAGTGTAGGTCGATCTCTAAGAAAAGGCAGTTGCAGATGGTCGATGGATATACTTTGTAATGGTGACGGGGTAATCCCACGTTTAGCAGTGGATATTCTGATAGACACTAAAGTAGAACTTCTATTTATATTTTTGATAACAGGTCCGGAAGACCGTAAATAATAATAATCACTAAATGCCGACTACACAACACTACAACTACTCTTCTCATCACCTCAACTCCTCAACACTAATATGTTCGTCCAGTAGTCAATTGGAGAAATCACGCAAAGTTGAGATATTTCCTCCAATAACGCCTGGTGTTAATCTATAATGTCCTAATGTTTAATGAAACAGAATTTCGAAGGTAAACTCAGTGGAGCGACATAAGTACGGATTAGTAATACAATCTATTTGACATTACTCAAGGTGGATTCGATGTCGTTGGTGTAAGTTCTGTGTTTCGACTACCGACCGGACATCTGGCGGAGTTTCACTATTAAGCGGATTATAGTCAAATGTAATTTATAAAGTGTCAAAGAGCTTTTTAAAGAAATATCTTCACGCCATTCCTAATACAGGTAGACAGAGGTCTAGACAATTAAGTCCTTTCGACCCACCTTCCACTGAAGACATTTTTTGTGGCAACGTGATAGGTGGAGAGCCGGTCGCTGTTTTCTTGTCTAAGCCAACTATATAAATCGTTTATCAGTTTTATGCAATAAAAGTCCAGTATTATTTACGTTGCCATATTTATTTATCGACTTGTAAAATTTTAATCGAAACCTCAGTTTTAAAGAACAATTAAAAACAAATGAATGTATTAGGTACTTCGAATCTGCCTTTTCTTTGGGGACGAACTCTGGTCTCCTGATTCCAATATAGTGGCGATAAACGTATTAAGATGTAAAATGCTTATTTATTGTCAACAGGTTTACCTTAACGTGAACTTTATTTTCTATCGTTACACTGTTCTAATTAGGGTACGTGTTAAAGAAGTCTCGGATAACTGAGATAGTGACATGATTGCAAACATAAAACCTACAATGACAGTTAGTACTGTGAAGGAAGGTTTTTAGTAAAATGTGATCGGTCGTAGCCGCTGGTGAGAAAGATATAAGAGATAAATTTTGAGGAAACATTTTACATTTATTGTACAAAAAAATTATTCATAATAAAGAGAAACATTCGTTTTCATTAAACTAAGTAGATACTTACAGAGGAAAACTGAGCGAAAGAAAAACGAAGCAATAAAAATGAACAAAAACCAGTGTTTCAAACCTAAACGTTTTATGAAAAAAAAAAAAAAATGGGGGCCTTGAAAATAGTAAAAAGAATTGATAGATGGCGGGAGACAGGCAGCAAAGTCTAAGGCGTCTGGTCGAAGGGATTGTTGAAAATCCTCCCAAAGGAAGGGCATGTAACCTATAGCGTATTTTAGGCCGATACTTACGTAAAAGGTCACGGTGGGGTCCCAGTTCAAGACACGACAAGATGTATTTATTTTTGCTAAAGTAATGAAATAGGCGTGTATGTGATATATCATAATTACACAGAATATAAAAAAAATTAACATAGTTGCAATTAGGCACTGGCAACAGGTTCGTGTTGCGTGCAAGAATTTCTTCTAAAAAAAACTCGGTTGGTTACTGTAGCCCACACAGAACTGCTTACGAAATGGCATTCCCGTCAAAATATTTGACTCTCCCTTTACTGGGGTAGACAGAGGTCTAGAAAAATCCAAACCTATTTGGGACAACGTGTCCAAGCCAAGGGTACAATATACTTACATAGGTTAAATTTACATATATTTTGATATTCATATAGACCATTATTTATAATTCTAAATCGTTTAAGTGCGATAAATACCTAGAAGATGTTAATGATTTAGGTAATCTTATAGTCTCGTAGCGGAAAGTCTTCTTTCGATTAAAAATTTTAATGAAAATCAACTAAATATTATTTTCAATATCAGAGAAAATGATGTTGGTAAAGTGATTACGGACGCATACAAAAGCAAGAAAATCGATCATGCATCAACGGCCAAACAAAAATTGGGAAAGGGTTGAATGGCGTTGGACGGGAGGAAAGATCAGATCTTACTCACTAGAAATATAATATAATTTTCGGCAAATTATTTTCTATAATTTTCGAAAAAAAAAATGTGTTATTCTTTACTCTGTGACATGTCTATTCGAAATGAACTTCTAAACACACGTCATCTTTAGCAGACGGTCTCCAATTCGGTGCAAAGGCACCGGTGCTAGGCTTATGTAACAAAACTGCAACTTTGCCCGCGGCTCTACTCGCCTTTCTATCTTCAAAAGAGGCTATTAACCCCAACGAGGAAGCACATAGTTATAAAATAATATGTACTGAGAGCGAAAGGGATGCGACTTAAAGCAAAGTACATGGCTGACCAAGTAAATAGTAACATGAATTTTTATTCGTACATAAACCACTAAAGTTTGACATATCTTGATGTATATATATTAAATAATATTATATATACATATATAGGAATTATTCTTGTATTATTAAAAACAGAAATCTAACACGTTATTCCCAATACTAGTATAGAAAGAAAAAGACTTGGTCCAGACAATTAGGCCTTTCGACCCACATTTCACCGGTTACATTTTTGGGACAGCGTGACAAGTGGTGAGACTATCGCTATACGTCCACGCCAACGACATAAATGGTTTTTGAAAAATACATTGCTATGAGCCTAACACATGTGGACGAACTCGGGTCTCTTGATCCCGATCAACCACTCGACTATCGTGACACATGGAAATATAAGGTTCGAGATAATCTTTTTAGGACGTATTCAAATATGCAATCAAGTATTAACATTAACTACTTTTCGAGTACATTTCCTTAAGGAGAATCAATGTCAGCCTCTTTTTACTGCCATTGCACGCTATTTAATCTTTGTCATTTATACAACGCGCAAATCTGTATAAAGGCAACGACGGTGAGGTTACAAAATGGTACGTAGCAGTTTTCTTATCAAAAAGTGTTACATATGTAGATCGAACGCCAAATAAAAACTTGTAGTAATACTACATTTTTGAGAAGCAAAGCGCCGTAAAGTTCTAACAAACCACCACAAATTTGCTGCAGAAATTTGCATTAGTTTGTCACAACCTTTTTTGACACTAACAAATGGAAATAATCATAACAACAACTTACATAATTCTATACATAAATTTAAAAACATCAATTTCTTTAAAATATCTTCTTTTTCTTTATAAATTATACTTATTTATTTAAAACTACAATATATACTTTATTAACATAACTGATTCGATATTACTATGTACGATGAATGATAATGAATAAAAGTGATTGCAGTATTTAACAAGAGCTTTTTTCCATATATAATTTTTATTAAAAAAAAAAACAATTTTGATGTTTCGTTGTCGATATCGTGTATTGTCGTATCATCTCGTCATAACATATTGTATCTTGGAATTCGATCAAGGTTATATACTTCCGATACACTAACTATTGTTATCGACTACACAGCATAAGTTATAGAGCCGAGACAAAGTTTGCAAACACCGAGGTATTAACTTATTCTAGTGTTTTCTTGCATGGCAGGTACACATTTTATTCATGGATGTGAGGTAGAAAGGTGAGAAATGAGCTAAAACAATAAGCAGGCTCAAGAGACAGCCTGTGTAGTTACAGGAAATGAAGCATTCCATTTTAATCCCAGGGAGTGAAAACTCATCTGCAATTTTGTTTTTGGGCTACAGTCACCTTCCACGGAGAGAAATATTAGCTGGTTTACACCGAAAATTTATACATATAAATAAAACCTCATTCGCATCGAAATAAGAATATACATTCGGTTATCGACAATATTGAATCTACCAACGTTTCGTAATGAGGTTGCTCTGTCGGAGAAGAAACAGGAGACAGAAAGACTACACATTTGAAAATAAAACGATCGTCGGATTTCTTCGCGTTTTTAATTAGTTTTTAACAAACTTTTTTTACTTCCCGACGTTTCGGATGCTTTACAGCATCCGTAGTCTTATTTTATAAGGTGGTTTTATTTTAAAAAGGAGACAGAAACTTCGAAAGTATCCTCTTTTATAGTCTGTATAAAATCTCAAATATTTAGTTATAAAGATGCTATTAAGAAAGCTAACAGCCAACCTTATGATGACCAGTGATTACTGCGCCTCATAGACAATACACAATCATAGACTCAGACAATAGCAGAAGTAGAAATAATCCAAACCGTATAAGTGGTTTACAATGTAAAATATATGCGAATTGAAACAAAAAAAAATCAATAGCGCCTACCGAATATCTATTTGGCGATCCTAAGCACGTCCCAGCGAGACGACGACGTGACGACACGACACGCGAAACGGATTAGGCGATTTGTAACGTTTTTTCGCACGGTCTTGATGTCGTTTTAATGCGCCTCAACGATATAATATCAACTTAACGATGTCTCGGCGCGAGGCTGTGCGCTGATCGGGCCCTAATTGACACGCTTTTTAACACGTTCGAGTCATGCCTGTGAGCGGATTAACCCGTCTATCAATGCGTGTAACGGTAGAGACCACTTACAGGCTTTTTTTATATTAATTTATAAAGAAATTACGAATGTATACGGGCAGACGGCGGTAATATGAATGTTTGGTCTCGGTTATTTAGCAAGATACCCGAGTTCGATCCCCAGGTGGCATGCTTGTACAAATGGGTTTTTCAAAAAATTTACGTACGAATTATATCGTTGGCTTGGTCATAAAGACAGCGATAGGCTCACCACCTGTTGTCCCGAAAATGTCTTCGGTGGAAGGTGGGTCAAAGGGACTTAATTATCTAAACTAGACCTCTGTCTATCTCTGTATTGGGAATTGCGTGAAGATTTTTATAAAAATAAATAAATACATATAAATAAAGATTTTTATTTATTTATTATTTTATTTATGGTCTCGAGTCATGGATGTTAATACGTTTATATAAATATTCATCTATGTAAGTATATTATATCGTTGACTTGAACACTAAGACGGGGATAGTTTCACCGCCTGTCACGTTGTTCCACATACGCTACGGTGAAATGTGGGTCGAAAGAACCTTATTGTCTAACTTCAGCCGAGCCCAGTTCAAGAAATGGCATGAAGACAAGTAAATAATACATATATCCATATCAAATCGTAAGAAGCAACAGACCGCGTTGACGTGACCTAAGTAAGCTTCTAAATATAAACAGCTTTTGCATGTTGATCTGCGGTTACAGCCTTGTTTATTTTTCCTGTGTCTACCGTTTAATATATTCTTTTTTTTATTTACTTAAAGGCCTATAAAGGCCAATGCAGGATTTACTATAACCGCCATGCTCGCAAAGCGGATTGGGAGACACCTCTCACCTAAGTAGACGACGCTGCTCGTCACCGTTCTGTCGAATTTTTAATGTACTTATTTATATATTTAAGTTTTTGCACATTTGGTACATGTGGCGGACTCATTGCCAAGCGGCACTCTCTGCCAGTCATCAGGCTAAATGGTGGTAAGATGTTGGAGCATTGCAAATGCAAGATTAAAGAGAGCTTTCTAATAAAAGGTGGCAAATACAGGATGGGCCATGAATTAGTTAACATTTGAAAAAATCATATAAAAAAACCATTTAACATATTTTAGAAACCGTTTATTTACGAGAAAGCTAATTAGTTGTAATTTATTTTTTAAAAATTATTTCGTCTAAATGACCACCGTTTCGGTTTTTACACTCATCTAAGCGAGTCCTGAAGTTTTCGAATACTCTTCTGCAAAGAGACCACGAGATCGCCGACATCTCTTCGAAGTTTTTTTCTTTAAATTGACGCAGTGTATTCGGTTTATCAATGTAGACACGACTCTTTAAATAACCCCATAAAAAGAAGTCTGCTGGGGATAGATCTGGACTTCTGGGTGGCCATGGGATGTCACCCCGTCTGGATATCAGCTTTTCCGGAAACATGTCCGGAAACATGTCTTTGACCACCAGCAAGGACTCATTCGATGTGTGACACGTGGCTCCATCTTGTTGAAACCATGTTTTACGATTATAGCCAGCAAATTTCAGTAGCATCGGTGCTAAGAACTCCCATAACATTTTCACATACTCGGCAGAATTAACAGTAACTGAACGGCCTCGAGAATCTTCAAAAAAGTAAGGTCCGATGATTCCATTTGCTGAAATTGCAGCCCATACATACATATGCCCATATATACAGAAGCCCTGCAATTCTGTTAGTTTACATGATCCATTAAGGTGGAAATGGGCTTCGTCAGAAAATAAGATGTTGTGAAAATTACTGAAACGAGTTAACATTGTTTCGGCATATGACTTACGCAAATTTAAATCATTAGGGTTTAGTTCTTGCACTAGCTGGATCTTATATGGATGTAATTTCATATCTAATTTAAAAATACGGCGTAATGATGTGCGGGATAATCCTAATTCAGCCGAACGTTTGCGTGTCGATAAATCTGGATCACGTCGAACAGAAGAGGAAACTTGCTGCACGTTCTCTTCGCTCCGAAAAGTCCGAGAGCCGCCGGTTTAAAATAAAAATAAATAAATATCTTCACGCAATTCCCAATACAGGGGTAGACAGAGGTCAAGTCTAGACAATTAAGTCCCTTTGACCCACCTTCCACCGAAGATATTTTCGGGACAACGTGACAGGTGGTGAGCCCGCCGCCGACTTTATGTCTAAGCCAACGATGTAATTCGTACATAAGTTTTTTTGAAAAACTCATTGGTACTGCCACCTGGGGATCGAACTCGGGTCTCTCGACTCGAAATTCCGACCACCCAACAACTCGGCTATCGTGCCGCCGGTTTGTTTCACATTTAGTGTAGATCCTGTCTCTTCGAACTTCTTCACCCATTTCTTTATTAATGGAGCACTTGGACACTGACTTAAGTCGTGTAAACCATATTCAACGCGAAATAAGCGTCTCACAGTAATGAGCGAAAAGTCGTTTAAATAAAACCGTTTCACGCAGTAAGCGCATTGCGGCCCCGTGAAGCGATTCATTGCGACTAAATTTCCAAGAAGCGAGCTAGTGTCCCGGCCCGCGCCTCGCGCGGCAATAGTTTGCGCGGTAAGTTACATTTAAATGTTAACGAATTCTTGGCCCACCCTGTACAAAAATGTGTACATATATGTCAAAATATTTACATTACTACATACAATTTTAACTTTTTTTACATATTGAATACTCACAATTGTTGGACTTCATCTTTAAAAAATTCAAATTCACTTTTACTCATTCCTATATTTATTTATTTGCAATCATATACCTGTCCGGTTTCGACTTTATGGCATTATCAAAGGTTTATTACAACATTTTTATAATACATTTATAGTAAAATGTGTAATATGACATGTAAATGTGAATGTGTGAATTTATGAAATTTTGGCACCTATAACGCATAATACGTCAATATACATATATAATAGATATACATATATTGTATACTGTTCTAGAATTATAATGTTCTTCATTATCACTAATTCAGTTCAGTGCGCAGAACTTATTTTTAATGAGAACTTGTTTGGAACCTTTTTAATGTCAAGGGGTTTTTCCAGAGCTTTACAGCACTAAAGGGTGAAAGATTTAGACGTGAAACGGGTACATGTTTCCTTTGCAGCATGAGTTTCCGAAGAACCAAGAATACGGTTATGAGAATCACAAAAGTATTGAAACTTCGATTTTAAATGTTAAGAAGCACAAGGATCGTTTAGAATTGCTAAAAAGACTGCACATAATTCTAACATTTCTGCGTTGTTCAATTGGCCAATTGAGTCGAGCTCGAAAAGAAGACACATGGTCATACCTACGCAGACCATAAACGTATTTGATGCATGCCATGATCTGCAATACCATTTTACTACTCTGGTCGAGTCGACCCGTCGAAAGTTACCGCTTGACTCTACTATGTTAAAATACTCATTAATCATCGTGCAATGATAATCATTAATCAATCAAGCGTTTCTATTATCTCCTCAACCATAGTAACGGTTGAGGAGATGATCCAATCAATGTATTCAGCTAATTTTGAGAAAGCTCAAAGCAACATACACCAGCATAATCAATAATTGACAAATAAGTGATTGAATAACCAGAAATTTAGTAGTGGTTTTGGTCTAATATATTTTTTAGAGATTTCCGCCATCTATGTATAACCAATTCTTGAAGAACTTCCTATTCATTAAGAAACTACGGTAGCCGAGTGGTTTGGAGGTCGGAATTCGATTCCCTCTGGTGTCTAACCGAGTTCGATCCCCAGGTTGCAGACTCGTACCAGCCACGTTGTACCAAAAATGTCTTCGGCGGAAGGTGGGTCGGAAGGACTTAATTGTCTAGTCCTCTGTTCACCCCTATATTAGGAATGACGTGAAGGTATTTTTCTTATTTATTAAATTTTAGCTTCAATAATATCTTACAGTTATGGTGCGTGTTAAGTGAAAAAATATCGTCCGATTATATTAGCGAAAGTGTTACAAGGGGTCGATGTGATTTTTTTAATGGCCCAGTAAGATATGACCGGTGTATAGAAATGGAAAACGTTGCTATCCTATTTATATCCTAACAATAGCTTTAACAGTTAATTTTATTCCACTTGTGGCTAAGCTTCGAACCCACGCCGACAAGTCCATTCATCATTACCGACGCTTATTTTCGTTTGCGCTCAACGGCAGGACAATTTGAAACTTATCACGAGGTGGTAAAGCCCATAAGCTTAAATCGGGCAACGGGCCACTGGTACGGTCATTAGGCATCCGAACATCATTATATGAAAGTGAAAATTATTATATTACCTGTCAGTTTTGACGTCCACGGACGAGCTCCGTTTTTTTTTTCTGGTGGCGTCAATCAAAAGCATATTTGCTTAGTGAAAGGTAAAAAGGTAAAAATGCATTTCAGATTGTGGATGGTTATCTAGATTTACTAATTAATGGAAACCACTTTACCGTGGTAGAAAAAAGTGTGTGGTGTGTTTTTTGATTGGATATATAGTATTGGTCTGGTATTAGGTTACCATAGCTATGGTTATCTATATATTATGAGTCCGTCCTTTGATTTAAATTATAGATAGTTAGGTAGGGACAACATCACATACTACCCAAAGTAAGCAGCTTAAGCAAAGGGACTTAATTGTCTTGACTAGACCTCTGTCTACCCCTGTATTGGGAATGGCGTGAAGATATTTATAAATTTATTTATATTTATTATTTATATACTTATAAACAATTAATCAAACTCGTCTTAGGCGATAGTGAAATCAATCGACTCGGATCGGGAATGAGAAAGTTGAGAGCCATTGAAGTCATGTAAAAACTAAACAGGTACAACAGAAAAAGTTTGATAGATTAATGCTTATCATTGAACGATGATTAATGAGTATTTTTACATTGTAGAGTCGATGTTTTACTTTCGTTGGATGGATAGGTCTGCACGACGAGAGTAGTAACGTGGCATTGCTGAATCAAAGTCCTCTACTTTCTTACATCTTGTGCTTACATATACAGGCGATATAATCAGGCGAGGGAAGTAATCGAAGTCCCATTCCCTCATCCCTTTTCTTTCCTATTCCAGAGAACCACCATTTCGTTCTTTAAATGACAGTAATGCAACTGCAGCACTTCTGCAACTTAGAAATGAAACGCCTGCTGGATTCTGTATCAATTGTTAACAAGCATATGATCAAAAATGATTTCCTGATCATTAGTCTGCACTTGCTTACCTTCCGATAAACTTCATGACTAAAATGAAATGAGATAAAAAGGTTTGTGTTCTAAGAATTAAATAACTATAAATAAATAAATATCTTCACGCAATTCCCAATACAGGGGTAGACAGAGGTCTAGTCTAGACAATTAAGTCCCTTTGGCCCACCTTCCACCGAAGATATTTTCGGGACAACGTGACAGGTGGTGAGCCCGTCGCCGTCTTTATGTCCGAGCCAACGATATGAATCGTTCATAGGTTTTGAAAACGCTCGTACCCATTGGTAAGACCCTGCCATTCGGGGATCGAACTCGGGTTTCTCGACTCGAAATTCCGACCACCCATCCACTCGGCTACCGTGACTATCACTCATTATTATTAACTCATTACTATAACTATTATAAACTCATTATTATATTAATAAACTAAATGGACAGCAATAAGAAATCAATGTAAATTCCCATTGTTGCGCAAAGGTATACTACCAACTATAAGAGAGAGTATGAGAAATCAGGAGAACGACCATCACGCTCCTCTAGTATGTTAGCATAATTCGCATATTATGTTTTATTATTGCAAAAGTTATACAAATAAAAATAAATGCATACGCTCTCGGTGGCGCCGTTTCGAACACTTACAGTACACCTCGACGCCACCCAAAAATACCCTCAATAGACAATAGAGGTATTCAAATAAGTTCGATGTCATCAATATACATTATGGACAGACGGTCCGACGTTACCACGACGAATGCACAACGAGGCCGATTCGCGATTCGTTGATACCGCCGGATGCCGGATCGAAGGTCTCCCATACCAGCCATGTCATTAGGCGGTATTTATCCTTATTATTATATTAATATATGATATTCTTACTAACTGCCAACCTTTACCACGTACCGTGGTACCGCCACCTTTGCCACGGTAGGGCAAAGGTCGCGGGTTCGTATCCCTCCCGTGTCAGATGAAATTTTAATTTTTTATCTCTTTAATTTAATAAAAAAGTTCAGGATAACTTATATGCTTTAAAAATTGCGTTATATGGTATTCTTATTACTTAAACCTGGGGATCGAACTAGGCACTTGGCGCGAAATCCGATCACCCAACCACTCCGCTATCATAACTTATATTTTATGTATGTTGTATGTGAAAGGTTGCGTGATCAGGCTCACCACCGGTCATTGATACATACATAGTGGCCTATGAAAATCTTCAGAATCTGTCTCTGCCGTGAGGACGATTTGCCACAGCCGCTATGCTTGACAAGCAGTTTGGCGATCGCAGTACTACATATCTCGCACCTTAGACGCTGCTGCCCGTCACCAGTCTGTTTAATTTTACAGCATCCTCAGTACTGGTGTAGACAGAGGTCTAGACTTAATTTTATTTTGCAAAAAAAAAAAACCGCATCCATAGAATAAACGATGGTTACATGTTTAATAAAGTTATAATTTTTTAACCGACAACTTTCATTTAATTATTGAAAAATTAACTCTAAGACAGGCACAAATTTACCCGCATAATCACACAGCCGAATCGAAATTATAACTTCCGCTGTTCAATTACGAAAATTTAATCTATCTTTCTCCCTCTCGCGACACACGAAAGTAAACGCAAACGTATTAAGTTACGTTTCATCTCTCAAAGGGAGCTAATTAAAAATGTAACGGTCAATTAGACCACGCGTTTTCGTCCGCGCAACACTAAGCCGGTGTACCTAGCGCTGCCAATTTACATAAACATTTATATCGCGGAAAGGTCGCGCGGTTCTCATGGATGGTGAGGCGGGCACATGCCGCGACAGCAGAGCCTTTTAGCGGGATATACTAATAGAATATTTTAAATCACGACCTTTTTTTTTTTTCATAGAAAAGGAAGGCAAACGAGCGATGGTTTTACCGTGATGATTACCGCCGCCCATGAACACCCGCAATACCAGAGGCTTAGCAGATGCGTTGGCTCCCTTAGAGTGCCCCCCTCCCCCAGAATTGGGGGAGAGGGGTGTGTGGGCAACCGGTTACCTGCACTCACCAGACGAAACGCAGAAGTTTGTTAGACTTCTACTTCACGCCGGTATTCTGTGGAGTCGTGGTACTTCCCCCGGTCGAGCCGGCCCTTTCATGCAACAACAAAAGCTGATGCGTGGCTCTACCACTATTAAAATGGCTTCCGTGGAAAAATCACTTGTTCGACTTTGTCTCGGGTCTGGGTGTTTGTGGTGCCTTCGTAGTTCACGATTCCGTAACACAAGTGCTTCAGCTGTTAATTTTGTGATCAGAACAATGAATATGTATTTGTGTATTTATTTAGACCTCTGAGCTGGTGACACCATGAAACCCAGTGTGTACGTCAGACGTCCAAAGAGGCCGACAAAAAAGAAATCACGTATCAATTTTATTTCTTTTGATGCCAACGTTCAAATATACTTTTACAGTTATAATGCTACACAAATACAAATATTTCTCGAACCCATTCAAATCCTTAGAGCTCTTCTCTGAATACACGTTTCTCTACAGAATTGTGAACTTAACTTGTTACTATAAGTCACGATAGCCGAGTGGTTGGGTGGTCGGAATATCGAGTCAAGAGACCCGAGTTCGATACTCAGGTGGCAGGCTCGTACCAATAGGTTTTTCAAAAAAATTTCTGTACGAATCATATCGCTGCCTTGGATATAAAGACGGGCTCACCACCAGTCACATTGTCCCGAAAATATCTTCGGTGGAAGGTGGGTCGAAGGGACTTAATTGTCTAGACTAGACCTCTGTCTACCCCTGTATTAGGAATTGCGTGAAGATATTTATATTTAACTTGTTACTATGTTATTTACGCTGAACACATTTTATAATCGCTTCATAGACGCCTTTTCCACTCGGCGCCAGATAATTTTGCCTGGCTTGTGTTCTAGATTTGTATTGCCTTGTGTCTATCAATTATTGTAATTGGATTACAGTACCTTATAGCAATACGTTTAAGCACGAAGTAACATGTAGTATTTGGTATGTTAATACTTAGGTAGACAGAGGTTTAGACGTTTAAGTTCTTCGACCCACCTTTTTTGACAAAGACAAAAACATTTTTCGGGACACCTTTCATCGAATACAGGCGGTGAGCTTGCCGCCGTCTTTTTGTCCTACCCAACGATACAAATCGTACATAATTTTTGAAAAACTCTTCGGGATAAGCCTACCACCTGAGGATCGAACTTTGGTTTATTGACTCGAATTCCGATTACTCGGCTATCGTGACATTAAGGCGAAATACTATGGTCGTTCAAACAGCAAATATTAGCACTCAGTACTGACAGTGGCCAAACAATACTCATTCATAGAAATTTAACAAAGCTGACAACAATCCGTAGAACTGTAGACTGAAAGAAATCAACATTATACACGGGAATATTCTTTTTCCAAACCGCCTTATTCCGTGGGAGACGAATATTTGCGGTTTTCACAGAAAGAAACATATGATTTAGCGATATCGTAGCACACAATCAAGCATATACTTTTAAAAATTCTATGAATATATTAAAGTTCTACAGTGCAATTACATAATAGAGGTTTCAGTCTACCTCACAGCCTGTCAAGAGTTCACTGCTGATCATTGGCCAACCCTAGTTTCTCCGTAAAAAACGCTCCACAGCCACCTGCATCCATTGACACCCCGCAACATTTTGTCGGTCAACTTTATCTTATAAAAAAAGGACATTTTTTTAAATTACAATAAATAAATATTTTTACGCATATTCTCATAACGGGGTAGACAGAGACCTAGAATTAAGGCCTTTCCGAAGCCTGTTTGGGCAAACGAGCAGGTGGCTCACGTGATGGTAAGTGATTACCGCCGCCCATGAACACCCGCAATACCAGAGGCATAGCAGATGCGTTGCCTACCTTAGAGTGCCCCCCTCCCCCAGAATTGGGGGAGAGGGGTGTGTGGGCAACCGGTTACCTGCACTCACCAACGAAACGCAGAAGTTTGTTAGACTTCTACTTCACGCCGGTATTCTGTGAGGTCGTGGTATTTCCCCGATCGAGCCGGTCTATTCATGCAACAACAAAAGCTGATGCGTTTTCACTAAAACCGTTATACACTACATTGGTTAATATTTCGACTATTTTATTTTAGTCAACAGTTGTAGAAAACAATTAATGAACAGCTTAGTTGGAGAGGTTAAGAGGAATACTAGTAATGAATTCTTTGACATTACTACTATTCTTTTGAAGAAAAAAAAAAACAATGTGCACTAATGATAGGCAAAAGAAAAAAAAAAGATTACAATCAAACCTTACCGGAAACGAGATTTAAAATCGACTCACTTTTTTCTAGAGTCCGTCTGCATTTGAGTCAGTATGAATGACACACCGAAGAATGATGGACTGTGACTTATAAATTTTACTTTTCATTACGTCACCTTTGCAAACTGGGCAAATGTACTTGAGCAAAACCAGTTCTCATGTAATGTAATTTGTAAGTTAAATAGACGGAATTAGAATTAAAAATAGTAGTCATTCAAAAAGATATATAGCAGGCTTAAAAACTGAGTAGTCTTCCCGTAAATGACGTAAGAGGCGACTAAGAGAAAGGTCTTAAAAATCACAATGGCTTCCGACAGATGGCGTATTAACCATAACAAAGAAATACTAGACCACAATGTATCATTCCGAGGTAATTCAATATGGTTCTCATTCATGAGGCCTCTGATATGACGCCACAGAGTTCAATAATCTACAAATTTAGACGCAAACATGTTGTAACACGTTTAAACTGAATGGGCGATATAAAAAAAAAACATTCATTGGAACGTGACGCGCCTTCCAGACTGTAGTAGATAGCGATGGAACTTGACACGTGTCAAGAAGACACGCTTAATTAAACTAAAAAAAAAAAGGAAAACCGGTTCATCAATTGGCCAACTTTAACCGTCAACGTCACGCGGTTTACTGCGGAATGTGCTTTACGAGATCTTTTTAAAATAAGAACATTTCGTCCGACGGCTTAATAGAATTACTAGGAGAGCTTCATGTGGAGGATGATCAGCACGAATCAGCAATGCGCGTGTTTTTCTTATCACGTCCAATATTTTTAATTCCGAAAAGCGACGGGGTCGTCACCTGTCACGTTGTCCCCAAAAAATGTCTTTGGTGGATGGTGGGTCTACACGAAAATTTTGACACGTGGGATGCAAGCAAATGGGAGTGATTTTTATGCGGATTTAGACGTGCAAGGAGCGGATCAAATGTTCTCTTTGCGCATTTGATAAGGTCGTTAGAGATAACGCGCGATAATTCACCTGGATGTAAAAAATATAATACCAACAGAGTATCTTTCGCCTGTTTCTTAAAGAAATTGCGATTAATAGTGTTAGGAATTACGTACGAATTTATTACGAGACGGTGATGGATTTAAATGTAAATTTTGACAAATGACAATTATGTTCGTATTTCGTCGTCTTTGATGATACATTTACGTTCATAGAAGTTCAGAGAGGTCAAGGTATACATTTCCTTTTTCTCTTTATGTTCTAGACAGTAACGTTTCGTATATTTCAAATATCAATAAAAACTCATAATTAATTTAAATATTTATAGAGAATTAAAACATGTATTTGTACACACATACATACATAGACATAGATTAGGCTAAAGAAGTTTTACTTCAGTCGTATGGTTTAAGGCACACTCGTTTTTTCGTCTAATTAAAAGTTGCAAAAGCAAACTGTGTGCCATCATACACAGTGAAACAGTTAACATATGTACAAAGCTAAGTTAGTGTCACTCCAATGACATGTGCAAACCACAATGTTATAAAAAAACAACGTAATTAATTTAGCATTGGAACAAATAAATAAATATCTTCACGCAATTTCCAATATAGGGGTAGACAGAGGTCTTGTCTAGACAATTAAGTCCCTTTGACCCACCTTCCACCGAAGATATTTTCGGGACAACGTGACAGGTGGTGAGCCCGTCGCCGCCTTTAAGTCCAAGCCAACGATATAATTCGTGCATAAGTTTTTGAAAAACTCATTGGTACGAGCCTGCCACTTGGGGATCGAACTCGGGTCACTCGACTCGAAATTCCGACCACCCAACCACTCGGCTATCGTGAATTATTCTTCTTTAGTCGTTGATACAATCTGATTTTATTCGGAAACTGACGATGATTTATTTATAAACTGGTAGGAATTATAGTTTGTGAAAAGAAGAAATGTTAAGGTGACCTTAACCTTTACTGTTCTTCGTGAGCGTATAGCGAAAGCATTATTAATCCGCTAGCATACAAACACTCACCGGCAGTAATCTCCACTCGATTCCATAGTCAATATCAATAATACCGGACGCTGGGCGACGCAAGACATATAAATAAAAATAGGAGTGTCTGTTTGTACTTAATATTGAAAGCACTATTCTCTGAAACGGTTGGACCGATTTTAACGAGACTTTCAATGGCAGATAGCTGGTGTTATAAGGAGTAAGTAAGGCTACTTTTATTTTAGAGAATAATTATGGTTCCAATTGAGAGTTAAACGGCGGGCAAAGCCGCGGGTGGGAAGCTAGTGGGCAATAAAATCAGATTGTAGATAGCTTTGTTTTGTTACTCTGTACTGGTACCATAAAGTTACGATCTGTGTGGATCTGTGAAGTTTTGGTGATCCGGATTCCGACACAAGAGAATCGACGTCAATTCTCCTGACGAAGACTCGAACTATTTCTAAAATATATATATATATATATATATATATATATATATATATATATATATATATATATATATATATATATATATATATATATATATATATATATATATATATATATATATATATATATATATATATATACACATGGCAGAGACAGATACTCCGTTGTCTCTTATAACGAAATATGAATTCAAACCACTAAAATAAAACAATACCTACGGAGTTTCTTTCGCTGTGTTGTCTCGTAATTGTAGATTAAAAATGTATATTCTAATTTCGATAAATGATTTGATTTGATTTGAAAAAACTGTCTAAGTCGCTGCCCGTCTCAGTATTAGGTCCTATTCCTCTTTCTCTATATACCTTTTTTACACAACGTTTTTTACACCGCCGTTTAAAAATGGATGACTTATAAAATTCGACAGCGGAGTCCTTCCTGCCAACGTAAGTATTTATTACGAACTAATTCCGGCACACGACTTCATCCGCGCTGTATCCTAAAATTCCCTTGGGATTCCTTAATTCCTCGGATTAAAGTAGCCGGATTAGCATTCAAACTCTGAACAAAACTATTCATAAACCCATTAATAAAAATCATGTTTAAAGTTTCCCTCACAGAAATAATTAATTCCTTCGGGATAACGTAGCCTACGTCCTATTTTAGAATATAATCTATCTACGTGGCAAATTTCATCCAGATCCGTTGAGCCGTTCTGGCGTGATTGAGTGACAAACATCCATACAAACTTACGCATTTATAACAGTAGAAAGATTTTGTATCATTGACTGGAGGTGATTAAATAACATGTGATAAAGGCGTAAGAATATTGCTGCTACCTTTCTTCTCGTGGATGTCATAGGAGGCGACTAAGGGAAACAGCCTTGTATATCGCTATGGCAACCGATAGATGGCGGGATAATCATCTCTAAAAATATCGGACCAGGGGCAGCAGCGTTTGAGGTGCGAGTGGTCTGGTACTGCGATCGCTTATCCGCTTGCCAAACGTGGCGATTATGGCAAATCCTCCCCTTAGGAGAGGCCTACGTCCTGCATTGGACTTAAACAGGCCGATATGTATGTATGTATGAATGATCAAATAACATTACAGTCGTGTACGTAATCGTACATTGTTACTTATGCAATACATGTCTGTAACGCGAGGTGTCCCTTATAAGGTGTATCTATATCGAAATCGACTCAATTGTAGTATCGTGTGCCACAATGTGAACTGATTCATTTAAATGCATAGGTTTATAAGGCAATTTGGGCACGTTTAAATCAGAGCGGAGTAAGCACTTATTTATAAGCATTTTTATTTCATACAGATAGACACGACATCATATAAAGCACCTGTGTTATGGGATCAGAAACAAAGGAGCACAAACGATCAGAGTAATTTGCTCGAGACAATGTAGAAAAAATGGTATATTACATTGACCCTTCTGGGAATCGAACTCGGGACCTCAGAGATGATGACCTTAACGTCTTTTAATCCTTTCAACTCATATTTGACTGGAGTATTCGGCGTTTTAGTGTGCAAAGCCAAGATACAAATCGTTCGTAAATCCTAACAAGTAAGGCTTCACTTTGGTACAAGATCGAAGTCAAGGTATCCCGATTCGAATTCGATCACATAATCACTCGGATATCAAGGTTAATATTAATTTATATAAATTTTATAATTAAACATGACTATGACATACATAACGGCGTGTACCAGTCGACTTAATCGGTCTACTAAATTTTGATCTGATACTGTCCGTGAAGGTTATTCAGCCAGTATTGGATGTATATCAGTATTCGGTTATTCAGTATTCGATGTTATAATTTCATATTTCTTTCCTTAGACGCTTCAAATGACACCCACGGGAAGAAATTCTATGACACATTCTTAAGTCGTAACCACACTGCCACTGATACCTACTTATTACTTAGTTTTGCAAAACATTTTACGAAATGTGTTCTCTGTTTATTTATTTTTTCTAATATTATTCATCGTTATTATTGAATATATTGAACTCGTCATGAAATTTAAGCAACGTTGCGAAACAGATTTGAAACGACAAAAAAAATTTTCCCTCAAGAGTGGCCAGTATTATTTGCGAATTTTTTTTTGCGCATGCGTATCCGGCCACAACTGAATATCATTTTTTTGTTCGGCTTTGGATTCAAACAGACCCCGTGCCGTTTCAATTGAAGACCGACGGTGGCTCGTCGGACCCTAAGCCTAGAAAGCGACAGTGATTTGGTTGCGCAAGCGCCGAACCGACGGTCGACGACCGCTCAGCCGCGGGCGAAAGTCGCCGTTAACCGTTGTTTAATTAGCTATTCTCAAGTGCGGGATCGCGGCAAATGTCGTGGTGAATCACGTCTCTTACCGTTTAATTGTTTGCGAAAAGGTAAATTACCTTCACGCCATTCCCGATATCAGAGTAGACAGAGGTCTAGACAATTAAGTCTTTACCACCCATCACCATCGTTTATATGGTAAATAAGTTTTGAAAAAATCCATTGGTACGAGCCTACCACCTGAATTTAAATGAAACATAAATAAATATCTTCACGCACATTCCCAATATTGGAGTTTTATCTACTCCACTACATCTTTATCTGATCTAGACAATTAATTCGCTTCTTGTTTTTTTCTTTGCCAACTTGTGTACTCAGTTATTAATAGCCAGTATAGCCATGTTAATAGCATTAAGGGTGTGAATAATTTGTCAACAATTATTTTCTTTATACTTATTATTTTTTAAATGAATATAATTAATATACGTAAGTGAAAAAACGCAACATGTGTTTAATAAATGATGACCTTAACGTCTTTTAATCCTTTCAACTCATATTTGACTGGAGTATTCGGCGTTTTAGTGTGCAAAGCCAAGATACAAATCGTTCGTAAATCCTAACAAGTAAGGCTTCACTTTGGTACAAGATCGAAGTCAAGGTATCCCGATTCGAATTCGATCACATAATCACTCGGATATCAAGGTTAATATTAATTTATATAAATTTTATAATTAAACATGACTATGACATACATAACGGCGTGTACCAGTCGACTTAATCGGTCTACTAAATTTTGATCTGATACTGTCCGTGAAGGTTATTCAGCCAGTATTGGATGTATATCAGTATTCGGTTATTCAGTATTCGATGTTATAATTTCATATTTCTTTCCTTAGACGCTTCAAATGACACCCACGGGAAGAAATTCTATGACACATTCTTAAGTCGTAACCACACTGCCACTGATACCTACTTATTACTTAGTTTTGCAAAACATTTTACGAAATGTGTTCTCTGTTTATTTATTTTTTCTAATATTATTCATCGTTATTATTGAATATATTGAACTCGTCATGAAATTTAAGCAACGTTGCGAAACAGATTTGAAACGACAAAAAAAATTTTCCCTCAAGAGTGGCCAGTATTATTTGCGAATTTTTTTTTGCGCATGCGTATCCGGCCACAACTGAATATCATTTTTTTGTTCGGCTTTGGATTCAAACAGACCCCGTGCCGTTTCAATTGAAGACCGACGGTGGCTCGTCGGACCCTAAGCCTAGAAAGCGACAGTGATTTGGTTGCGCAAGCGCCGAACCGACGGTCGACGACCGCTCAGCCGCGGGCGAAAGTCGCCGTTAACCGTTGTTTAATTAGCTATTCTCAAGTGCGGGATCGCGGCAAATGTCGTGGTGAATCACGTCTCTTACCGTTTAATTGTTTGCGAAAAGGTAAATTACCTTCACGCCATTCCCGATATCAGAGTAGACAGAGGTCTAGACAATTAAGTCTTTACCACCCATCATCATCGTTTATATCGTAAATAAGTTTTGAAAAAATCCATTGGTACGAGCCTACCACCTGAATTTAAATGAAACATAAATAAATATCTTCACGCACATTCCCAATATTGGAGTTTTATCTACTCCACTACATCTTTATCTGATCTAGACAATTAATTCGCTTCTTGTTTTTTTCTTTGCCAACTTGTGTACTCAGTTATTAATAGCCAGTATAGCCATGTTAATAGCATTAAGGGTGTGAATAATTTGTCAACAATTATTTTCTTTATACTTATTATTTTTTAAATGAATATAATTAATATACGTAAGTGAAAAAACGCAACATGTGTTTAATAAATGATGACTCAAGTACACATACAATATAATACATGTACAATATGTTTATACTTTTCCTCAGAATTCAAGTGATTCATAAAGAGACAATAATAAACAATGTACAGAAATTTTCATGATTATGTTTATAAATAAATTTGTTAATTGATATATAATTGGCTGTGGTGTTTTCTTATCAATATTTACACAGACTGTTTAAACTTTACCCACTTAGTATATTCAATTACACTGTATGTACAAAAAAAAACTAACTAACAACCTAATTGATTCTTTATGTGTATTCAAATCTGAAGATATCTATGCTATCCCATTGTTAACTACTTTGCCTTGATGATATGATTGCGGAGTAAAAATATACCACCTGATTTCTTTCCTTAGGTATCTTGATAGACAACTAAGGGAAAGCATTCTATATGCCATTACCTGCCAATGGGTGGCAGCATCTCATAATATACCAAACCTCACATTTTTCTCTTTAACCTTAAGAGTTTGTGGTGAGTCAGTGATTCCCACAACTTTCATCCAAATGACACACAGCAATATTTTTGTAAAAACTATCACAGTTTTTCAGTTCAAACACACAATAGATATATTAAAATTAAATTTCTTCACAACATTCCCAAAACAGGGGTAGACAGAGGTCTATCCTATACAAATAAGCCCATTCGACTCACCTTCCACCCTAGATATTGTGGGACATTATGACAGGTCACCACCTGTCCCGTCCACCAGGCCCGTCGCCGTCTTTATATCCAAGCCAACTGTATAAAACGTACATAGGTTTTTGAAAAAAACCCATTGGTATGAGTCCGTCACCTGGGGATCGAACTTGGGTCACTCGACTCAAATTCTGATCACCCAACCACTCAACTATCGTGACATTTTACAATCAATATATAATTTGTAATTTATCAGACTGTAGGATTTTATGAATTTTAATTTATTAGTCATTAGTCCCGGAGATTACGTCCCGCATACAAAATTTACCTCTTCCAAAAATAGGAGTAGGTTCATAACTTCAATATGTTATTAAATCAGTGGTGGTAGTACCATCAATGCACCAGGGGTCATCAGCATATTTTGTTATTTTAAACTCGGCACCCTGTCAACTTGGGTACATCTTACCCGGCTCTTATCCGAGTAACTAATTAATGTCATATTTTAAACTTCTTAGCAGACTTTAACTTAGTTGAGCAAATATTAAGAATATTTCATTAAAGATGTTATTTGTATCATACATAAACACTCAAATTCAAAGCATTTCTTATACACAATCAGCAAGGCTCACTGGTAAACAACTATCATTAGACATAGAGTATTGTTAATGTGAATATAATTTGTTTCTATAAATAAAATATTCTAAAAGGCTACAATTATGATTGTAAATGCAATAATAATAGTTGTAGTAGTAAACTTATGATAATACATAAATAGACTATTCATTAATTTAATACTCTAAATTTTAATCTATTTCTATACTTATAAATAAAATTGAAATTACTGTTTGTTATTCCAAATTAACAGCTTTTCACTACAAAATACTAACTTTAACGGGACTTTCAATGAAAGATAGCTGATGTTAAAAGGAGTGATGTAGGCTAAGTGTTTAACTGCGACAGAAGCGTGGGTCCATAGTTACTAAAAAAATTTAGAAGGTACATCTAAATAACTTTTACATACATTCTAGACAATACAATAATTATACACAAATCTAACAACTTTATGGGGCACATATACAATGGTGACTACAAACTATTGGTAAAAAATTTAAATGTAAATGAAAAATTCAAATCTATGAGCATTGCAGGTATAATGATAATACACTCAGTAACCTATCTTATCTGGAGACATAATATTGTTCTCAAAGAAGTATGCTTAGAATGATTCAATTTTATCACAACTTACGTAAACCAGTAAACAAATATGGATTATTAATACCTCGCAATACAATTACATTTGTTACAGTGCTATAAAAATTTAAAGAAACATAACTCATAGTAATCAATGAGTTTATTGCAATTTCATATTTTGCAAAAATTTATCTGTAATACTGTATTTATAAAATATAATAATTTTGTTTATAAATAGGAGAAAGAGAGTTTATTCATTGCCACAATTGTATACAAATAAGTACTAAAAAAATAATTTAAATAAATTATTAGACAGCAGCAATGAAAAGGCATCCGACTCAGCAATATGCTGTAGCATTGCTACTGCAGTTCTAATATTCTGTTGGTGCCGCTTGAATAATCCACTGCATTAAATATAACTGCAGTGTTGTATTGTTGGAAAATTAAATAACCATAAAGATGATGAATAACTTATAGATTTTCTTTCATCTGTAATAAAGTTTTTGGCAGAGAAACTACATAAAGTAAAGTTAGACAAGGGAAAATCATTATAAGGATGAATTAACAATCCTGCCCATATAATTTGTGTTAAACAGACTCCAAACAAATTCTATTAACATCATTTACATAAAAAATAACTACATTTTGACACAATTTATGATTTTGTATATTTAAGTAAAAACATTATCTGTCATAAAAGGTAAATAAGTGTCATAACATTTGATTCAAGTATTTTGGCCTTCAAATATCACTTTCAGTTTTATAGAAGTTGTTTGTTTTTATAGTAGTGAACACACCAACTGCAATGTATGTAATATTGACTTAGCATAACAAACTCTTCAAAACACTACAAATTAAATGTAAATAAACTTCAGCAATACTAGTAATATTGCTCAATGACTGTGCAATGAAGCATAGTAGAACTTTAGATAAATATTGAATATTGCGTCTGAAATTTACAATCAACTAACCTTGGAATCAGCTGATGACCACTTTTTGGTCTAACCTTGGCGATTATAGATATTCACGTGTACACTATTAATTTTTTTATTCTTAATATTCTATTACTCACCTCTTCGCGTCGTTTAAGCCAGCGCCCGCAGGGACTCTCCTCAAGGATTTCGCTTTCATCTTCCGAATCCTCCCCGCTTTCCCTCGGCGACTTACGTTCCTTGTCAATACTCCTGCCCCCCGACATAACACCGAATTATCAACAACACAGTGCAAAACCACCACCGCACAGTTTACAAAATATCTCACAAACGTTTTCCAATAGAAAACACTCGGATATATTTTCAAAATACACTTTTTCTTGTAACCATAACCAAGGTTGCAAGGCGAGACGTCACTAATGTTTCATCCTGAACCATTATTCGATACACGACACTCGTTTATGGCCTCCTATCAACGAATAATACAGTTCAAAGATTTCTCAACTCAAAGCGACAATACACAGCTTGCTCAGTGAGCTTACTCATGATAATTGAAATAAATTGTTCGCCGGCGTAACTCGACGTATTTCTGTCCGACACAAATAAAAAACCATAGATACAAAACTATACTTTTTTTCAGAATAAACTACAGATGATAAATATTCCTTGCCACAGACAAGCTTATCTACTCTAAAGTTTTAGATTAAATTATTTTAATTTTCGGTAAACGTAGAAAGTTTTTTTTTTATAAATTCTTACTTTACTTAAAAATCTACAAATTACAATTTTACCGATATAGAATTGAAAGTCAACAGCGCTATCTATTGTCGAAGTTTTCGATTAGTAATAGTCAAACCGATTATATGTGTTTCTAACATAAAAATTCTTTGATTAATGTTTTAATTCACTCAACGCATTTTTTAAATTAGTAAATAAACTTCTTTAGAACAAACGATTACATATAGATTCTTTCTACAGTTGCATGTAGACATTAGAGTCATCTATTGAGAAACTTGCGTGATAAGTATTTATTTTTTTCGTTTACAATATAGATGTCACTTTTGTGCTATTAGATACTAATGCCTTCCATTTTAATACACGTTTCCTTTTGTTGCTCCTAGATGGCACTAACACACTATGATAGAATTTTCACAATTCTGAGCTCAGAGAAAATTTATACAAAGTTCTTGCTGACCCAGCACACGTTATTTGCCACATAAATGCTTAATATGGCCCTAAAAATAGGGATTGATTGTGGAAGGGTAAAAATTTAGAATTGTATGTATTTTTGAATATTGTAGTAAAAAAAGTAAAAGTAGTAAAAAAAAAACAAAAAATTTTGTCTAAAAAATAAAATGAAATTAAGGGGAGATAGATAGATGTTGTCCCATTCCTAGACCCATCCGATGTGCACACAAAATTTTATGAATATCGTTCGAGCCATTTCGGAGTTCGCCAACAAACTCCGAGACACGACTATTTGCATATAAAATGTTTCTGAGGTAGCACCTCTGCGCACAATCCCTGACGGGGTAGCCAGAGAGAACAGATCGCCAAGTGTCACGATCCCTACATACTTCTTTCGCTTCTTTCAGATTCATCATCTTCATCATACATGCACGTCTAGGTATCCGAGTACTCTTGACCCTCCCCTCTTCGAGCAATTTGCTCACATGGTCTTCGAAAGTTAGTCTCGGTCTACCTCGACACCTTTTAATATTAACTTCGCGCTATATATTTTCTTCACCATTCGGTCTTCACTCATTCGCTCAACGTGCCCAAACCATCGAAGCACGCCCTTATCCATTTTTGAGACAAGGTCATCTTTCAACTCATATATATTGCGAATCTCTTCGTTTCGCTTTCGGTCGGCCATGGTAAGGCCGCACATTTTACGAAGAGATCGCATCTCCACTGCATTCAACCTGCTTTTATGCTTCTTCTGGCATACCCAGGTTTCGCTGCCATATAACAAAGTCGGTGTTAACAACACTGTGTTATGTATTGCAAGGCGTGTACTTTTCACTACGCCTTGCCTTTTGACTATCGCAGTCAGGGCACCACCTTTGTTTCCGGCAGCGACACGCCTGTCCACATCTAAATCACATCTTCCATCCTGGCTAAACGCACTCCCCTAGTATACAATTTCATTCACCTGTTCTAGACATTCCTGATTTACCCAAATTTCGCACTTCGTTCTTTCTTCGTCCCTTTCAAATACCAGAACTTTAGTTTTATTAGCATTCAAACGGAGACCATTAATTTCACATTCTTCTTTCATACACGTGACTAATGCCTGCAGTTCTGTCTCTGATGGTGCAATAAGCACTGCATCATCAGCATAAAGTAGACAATTTACTTTTATGTCACCCAATTTCACACCCAAACAGCTATCTTTCAGCTTCTGTAAACAGCTGTCGAGATACAGTATGAACAGCCAGGAAGACATGACACAACCCTGTTTTACGCCCGTTTGGACGCTAAACATGGGTGACAGGTCATGCCTTACCCGCACACAGGCTTTACAGTCACAGTAAAGTGACTGCACAGCCCTTAGCAATCGACCATCCACGCCATACCCCGGCAACAGTTCCCACATTTTCTTCCTTACAACCTTATCAAATGCTTTCTCAAGATCCACAAAAGCACAGAAAATCTTCTGGTTAGCAGCCATAAGCTTCTCCGTGATCATGCGGAGAGAAAACATTTGATCCGTGCATCCTCTTCCAAGTCTAAATCCGCATTGTGCCTCCCATAGAAATCTTTCCGATTTGTCTTGCATCCTACGTGTCAAAACCTTCGAGTAAACTTTACTTGCTAAACTGGTCAAGCTGATCGCCCGATAGCGCCCGCAGTCATAATGTGAACCTTTACCTTTATATAAAGGCACAATTACCGCGGATCGCCAATCATGGAACAGCCCCCGTTCGCCAGCACAAATTGCACAGCAGATGAAAGCTGTCCCAGACGCGTGGCCCACCATACTTGACCATTTCAGCAGTAACTCTGTCTAGTCCCGAAGCCTTACCACATTTCAAACTTCTAATCGCACATTCAATCTCTTTCATACTGATGACCTCAGTGTCATCGAGTTCCGAGTCTGGCGTACCAGTCACGGCGTCACCCCCGGATCCCTCACTAAGATCATCACACGCATACATCTCTCTATAAAATTCGCTCCATCGCTGCATAACGTCCGATTTTTCTGAGAGGACGTCATTGGTTCCCGAAAGCACTTTATTCATTCTTAAGGCTGTCGCAGCACTCCGGGTCCTTCCAACCTCTTTTCAGAAGAGTTTGGAGTTCTCCTTGAAGTTGTGCGACAACCTTTCGTCCGCTTCCATTCTGCTCCTTTCACGCACTTCCACAATCAATGCTTTCGTGTGAACTTTCTGGAGCTTATATCTTTCTTTCCTCTTCTCTCTTATCCTTATCATTACTAGAGGCCAAGTAGTCTATCCATGCTTTCTTCTTCTTATTTACAGCTTCTTTCACTTCGTCATTCCACCATGCATCACCATTTTTACTACTACCTCTTTTCACAGTTCCATACACGTCTTCCGCTGCACTAACCATTCCATCTCTAAGGCTCTGCCATATTTCTTCCACACATTCTTTCCTGACATCAATGCTGTCCAGCTTTTCGGCTACCCTTGCTTAATATTATCCCTAGTGTCCGCTTCCTGAAGCTTCCAGCTTCGAATGCTACCGACCGACTGTGGTTCTGGTATCGTTGTCCGGTGGCGCCAACCCGCAAACAGACCCCTAAATCTAGTAATCACTAGATAGTGATCCGTTCCCAGGTCAGCACCTCGGAACACTCGCGTATCCATCACCTGTTTTCGCAGTCGGTCATCCACCAGGAATAAATCGATCATACTTCTCTCATTCTCTCTTGTTCGAGTATACATATGGATTTTCTTGTGACTAAATATAGTGTTTGTCACAAGAAGACCCTTTTCCTTGCATACAGCCAGTATAAGCTTGCCAGAATCGTTAACCCTTTTATCGCCAACATTCCAAGCACCGACTCGTACCCTAATAATAATAATAATAATAATAATAATAATAATAATAATAATAATAATAATAATAATAATAATAATAATAATAATAATAATAATAATAATAATAATAATAATAATAATAATAATAATAATAATAATAATAATAATAATAATAATAATAATAATAATAATAATAATAATAATAATAATAATAATAATAATAATAATAATAATAATAATAATAATAATAATAATAATAATAATAATAATAATAATAATAATAATAATAATAATAATAATAATAATAATAATAATAATAATAATAATAATAATAATAATAATAATAATAATAATAATAATAATAATAATAATAATAATAATAATAATAATAATAATAATAATAATAATAATAATAATAATAATAATAATAATAATAATAATAATAATAATAATAATAATAATAATAATAATAATAATAATAATAATAATAATAATAATAATAATAATAATAATAATAATAATAATAATAATAATAATAATAATAATAATAATAATAATAATAATAATAATAATAATAATAATAATAATAATAATAATAATAATAATAATAATAATAATAATAATAATAATAATAATAATAATAATAATAATAATAATAATAATAATAATAATAATAATAATAATAATAATAATAATAATAATAATAATAATAATAATAATAATAATAATAATAATAATAATAATAATAATAATAATAATAATAATAATAATAATAATAATAATAATAATAATAATAATAATAATAATAATAATAATAATAATAATAATAATAATAATAATAATAATAATAATAATAATAATAATAATAATAATAATAATAATAATAATAATAATAATAATAATAATAATAATAATAATAATAATAATAATAATAATAATAATAATAATAATAATAATAATAATAATAATAATAATAATAATAATAATAATAATAATAATAATAATAATAATAATAATAATAATAATAATAATAATAATAATAATAATAATAATAATAATAATAATAATAATAATAATAATAATAATAATAATAATAATAATAATAATAATAATAATAATAATAATAATAATAATAATAATAATAATAATAATAATAATAATAATAATAATAATAATAATAATAATAATAATAATAATAATAATAATAATAATAATAATAATAATAATAATAATAATAATAATAATAATAATAATAATAATAATAATAATAATAATAATAATAATAATAATAATAATAATAATAATAATAATAATAATAATAATAATAATAATAATAATAATAATAATAATAATAATAATAATAATAATAATAATAATAATAATAATAATAATAATAATAATAATAATAATAATAATAATAATAATAATAATAATAATAATAATAATAATAATAATAATAATAATAATAATAATAATAATAATAATAATAATAATAATAATAATAATAATAATAATAATAATAATAATAATAATAATAATAATAATAATAATAATAATAATAATAATAATAATAATAATAATAATAATAATAATAATAATAATAATAATAATAATAATAATAATAATAATAATAATAATAATAATAATAATAATAATAATAATAATAATAATAATAATAATAATAATAATAATAATAATAATAATAATAATAATAATAATAATAATAATAATAATAATAATAATAATAATAATAATAATAATAATAATAATAATAATAATAATAATAATAATAATAATAATAATAATAATAATAATAATAATAATAATAATAATAATAATAATAATAATAATAATAATAATAATAATAATAATAATAATAATAATAATAATAATAATAATAATAATAATAATAATAATAATAATAATAATAATAATAATAATAATAATAATAATAATAATAATAATAATAATAATAATAATAATAATAATAATAATAATAATAATAATAATAATAATAATAATAATAATAATAATAATAATAATAATAATAATAATAATAATAATAATAATAATAATAATAATAAGCCTGACATTTCCTGCAAAAGTGGGATACAAACATGGTTTAGATAAAAAGAAATATGTTCAAATCTGGATAATAGTTAGTATATAAGTTTGATTGCATGAACCAACCCATGCATTAAAATCACCACATACAACAATTCTTTTCGTTTCCTCTAACCAAGTCTAGAACTTCTCTTACATTCTCCCAAAACTCCTCCAGCTCTGCTCTGACGACGAAGCTACCGGCGCATAAACAGCCAAAAGGAATAACTTCGTCAGTCCCAATTTAAAGCGAACCCAGAGAAGTCTCGAGTTAACAACCTTATATTCAGTCATAACTTCGACCAACCGAGACGACAGCAGCACCCCCACTCCCTGGTAGGCGCTCTCGCTCTCCGGGACTCCGGACCATAGAGCTAACGCCCCGCCAGGGAGCTCTTCAGTACCGCTGCCCTTCCGCTTGGTCTCCGACAAACACACGACATCTAATTCTCTTTCTTTCATTATTTCAATCAACTCATTCGTCTTATCTCTCATTCCTCCTCTAACATTCCACGTGTCGGGCTTCCGCCGTGTCGGGCTGTGCGTGTTGGCATGGGTGCGCAGCTGTGTAGAATTGCAGCCCTGAAAAGGGCTGGCAGGGGTCGCGACGAGCACGCTTCTACAATGACCCCCAATGTATTAATTACAATATATAGATCACTACAATGTATTAATTTACAATATATAGATCAAAAATTAAACAAAGGTTCTAATGGTGTCCATTCTTTGCGACACACATTAAAATTAAATTTTAAATATGAAAGTCATGTAGCTAATATATTTTTAATTATAGATAATTATACAAGTCAAAACGTAACCGTTTCACACGACAAAATATATTTTTATTGCCATTTACATTACTATGTAAATGGCAATAAATGCCATTTACATTACCATGGAATCGACGCCATGGTCTATTTACAGGTCATTTATGATGATAATAATAATAATAATAAGCCTTACATTTCATGCAAAAAGTGGGATACAAACATGGTTTAGATAAAAAAGAAATATGTTCAAATCTGGATAATAGTTAGTATATAAGTTTGATTGCATGAACCCCACCTCAAGTGAAGGTAAAGGCCTCCTCTAAAGAATACCACGTATTTCTATCTTGAGCTATTTGCGGCCAGCAGGTACCAGCTATTTTTATCAACTCGTCTGCCCATCTCGTGTGGGGTCTGCCTTTGAGACGTTTGCCGATGGGTCTCTTCCACATTGTTATCCGTTTGGTCCATTAGAGGTCATTTACGTTAGTGTACTCGTACATTTACCTTAATACCTTAGTATTACTTACTTTAGTGCCCTAGTATATATATTTTGCGTCCTAAGAGGGAACTAAAGGAAAGTCTTAGACAATGGCAGAGTATATACAATGGATAATGACAGATAGCGGGATAACCGTTTCAAAATATACCAGACCAAAAGAATCAAGTGACTCCAGCTTGATACCCAGGAGGAAGGCTCATATCAATGAGTTTTTTCGGAAGTTACGTATGATTTGTACCGTAGGATTAGAAGTTAAGACGGCGAGGCTCGGCCGTTATAACGTTGTCCCAAATAAGTTCCAGTAAAATGTAGTTGCAAGGTTTAAATTGTCTACTTAGCTCTGATTACCTCAACATATTAGGAGAAAAGATTAAAAAAAAAAACTGAAACAATTGTTAGTTTGTTTTGCGTCAAAAAATTTTGTTTGCCTTTATTTCGCTGGAAAAGATGAAATATGTGGAAAAACTGTTGTGTTTTCGGTGTTTTTGACATTCTGACATTTTGATTGACTTGCGGTTTGAGGTTCGCGTCCGAGAAAATGTTCCTCGTAGGAACAGTTTAATTTAGAGGATACGTACTAGGCCAATCAGTACTGGATTAGCCGTACGTATATATTTCATAATAGTTATAGAACCATGAAGTGGCAATGGGCCGGCCACATAGCTCGTAGAACTGAGAACCGTAGGGGAAGAAAACTTCTTGAGTGGCAACCTCGTACAATGCAGGACAACCTCTTACGAGATGGAGTGACGACTTGCGAAATGTTGCGGGAAGCCGATGGATGCAGGTGGCTGAAAAACTTTAACTGTGGAAAGTTTTCAGGGAGGCTTATGTGCAGCAGTGGACTCTTGATAGGCTGTAAAGAAGAAAAAGAGGAACATCCATTAACAAAACGCGGTGATTTTGGCAAAACCTTACGGGAGAGACTTATGTCTTACAGCACTTAAAGGTCTTTAAGTGAGTTGGAAAGAGCGTCAAAGCTTAACACATTTGCACATCTCGATATTTTAAGAATCTCGTTTGGCTCCCATTTCGACTTTGCAGGAGTACTGGACTACAGTGTAGTGGAGATTTCTGCAGTCGAATTTTACTGGTCGTTATCTATGTTGTATGTAGAGGTTCTGTTCTATCTATACTACCATCTTATCCGTGACTAATTATTTTATAAATTCCCAATACTTGGGTAGATAGAGGTCCAGCCAATTAAGTCCTTTTGACCCACATTTCACCGAAGACATTTTTCGGGACGTCATGACAAGTAGAGGTCCTGTCGCCGTCCTTACTAACGATATAAATCTTAAATAAGTTTTAAACGAACTCATTGCTACGAATCTACCACCTCATAGAGTTCTCTTCGACTCTCTTGACTGACCGATCACATAATCACTTTATTTCCACGTTTTTTCAAAAACTTATGTACGAATGATATCGTTGGCTTGAACATAAAGATGGCGATGGGCTCACCACCTCTCACGTTGTCTAGAGACTAGACTTCTATCTACCCCTGTATTGGGAATTGCGTGAAGATATTTTTTTTAAATACTTTTCTTTTAAATAAGTGAATTTAGGCGCTATTAGTTATAGTCGACTGTTTGCGAATCGATCTGCAAAACGGTAAATACAAGTCCCACCTCCCTGTTATTCACCCCAGTACTAGTAACTGTCAAAACATGTGTCCAATAGGCTACGACAAATCTTAGAAGCCGAGAATATTTTAATATTTTAAATAGTTACAGGTTTGGTAAGTAAATAGAAAAATAAACGTTATACAACTATTGCATAAAGATCAGTATAGCTACATTTAAAGTAAAGTAAAAACAATTTCTGTTTTTCCCCGTACAATCAGCCTTTAGTACAGGAGGCGTGGTCTTTGACGAGGGTCAAGTTGTAAATGTCCAAATGGTTAATATTGTGTCAAGATCTTCCGCCCACAGCCACTTATTTTTATTTTAAAACAAAAGTCACTTTATGAAAGAAAAATCTCTTATTATTATAAGAGTAGAAAAAAATATTCAATACTTACAATAGGGCTCACGACCTGTCACATTGTCCCGAAAATATCTTCGGTGGAAGGTGGGTCGAAGAGACTTAATTGTCTAGACTAGACCTCTGTCTACCCTGGTATTGAGAGTTGCGTTAAGATATTTATTTATTTATAAGATAAACTGTAGTGTGCACCGTATATCGGATGTTTATATCAGTCAATTTAAAAATGATCAATGAAAGTGGACGAAGCGAAACAAGTATGTAAGGATCGTAGCAAGTGGAAAGAAGTGGTCTCTGACTACCCCTACGGGAAAGAGGCGTGAATATATGTAACAACTACGAGTACCCCGATTTGTAAGTCTCTGGCTTACAAAAGCCCTTAATTATTAAAGAAAACTAATAACTTAATACATTTACATTAAAGATGTAATGGTTCTTTTAATTAAAAATAATATTAAAATGTTACAGAGAAAATATAAGGAGAGATTAATTTATCTTTCACCATTTCTTTCGATGCTTTAAAAAGTAAGTAAATATTTTATCCTTATCATCCTTTAACGCCGAAAAAAGGATTTCTTAAATATAAATGAGGATAAAAGGATCAGGGTGGAATCCGATTTAATATGGTAAACCTCTTTGCGAAGCTGTGGTTAGATTTTTTTAATATTCAGATTAATAGCAATTTATGTCTTTATCATTTAAGAATTTCTGTGGCTGCAAAAATTAAAGAAAAACCAATAATTCTTTTCAAAAACAAGATTGTTAAAGCATCATGGGCTCTTAAGTATTTTTCGACCTCGACACAAAGTTGAACGAGTGATATGACCCTTCTCGTAGAGTTTACCTACTCGTCTCGAAAATATTTATTGCTCTCTTCTGAAACTTTGTTACACGTGTTACATTGCAACGGAAACTTACATGAAAAGATTGAAAGAAGATAAACGAATTCACTACTTACGCTGGTCGTTGTGAAATTTGAGAACATTCTTAAATACATTTATATTATGTACCGTAATCTTTTTTATATGTCGCTGACTGTAACAGTATTTTTTAAATACAATCACTGCCGGTCAATAACCAATTGTCTAGACATCTGATTACCCTAGTGTGGGAAATTTATGTCGAGAGTAGAGCGTTACATCAACGCTTCGGCTATGGGGCGTGCAATTGCATTACAGGAATCGCATTAGCCAGTCATATTTATACTCCATGAACTTATTTTCTTACAAATTTAAAGCTCAATCGATCTGTGTAATAGAAAATTGTATTAATATAAGACTTATGAAATTGTAGCAATCCTTCTCACAGGGTCCGCTGCTAGACAACTTGATCACGGGGGTGATCTTGATCATTGGGCCATTAGGTTTCAGAATTCGGTATATGCATCGAATATACTAAATTCCAATTATACCGAAAGGTATAATTGGAATTTCCGAAAGTTTCCGGTAAAATTATCATTTGCCCCCAAACATGAGCCCGTTGCCGTCTTTGTATCCAAGCCATCGATATAAATCGTACTAAAGTTTTTGAAAAAAACCATTAATACGAGCCTACACCTGGGGATCGAACTCGGATCATTTGACTCGAATTCCGATCACCCAACCACTCATAAATCATAATTTCATAAATGTAGCAGAAGAGAAATTACGCGGGTCAGTTACTTTTTGATAAAACGATAATAATAATAAAAATTAATGAACTTTATTGTATACTTTATAAGGAAAAATACAAAATATAAATGTCAAAAATTCAATAAAAAAAGGCGCCCTTATTGCTATATGGCAATTTCTTTTAGGCAACTTCAGCAAATTTACCAAAAAGAATAAGATGCCAGGAAAAGAAAATAAAAAAATTAAATATCTTTGTATGTAATAATCTTTGTATGTGTATACAAAGATAGGGACGGCGTCACATACATTGCTCTGATCCTAAAGTAAGCTTAAGCATTTGTAATATGGAATCAGAAAACCAAGGTACCACAAACACCCCGACCCGAGAAAGTTAAGAAAAAGTGTTTTCTACATTACCCGCCTGAGAATCGAACGAAATCGAAAACGAAAAAAAAAATCGAACGAAAAAAAAAAAAGTTACAGGATCGCAAAGGATGTTTATGGAAGAAATAATTGTATTGGGAATTATTATTGTAAATTCTAGCCTTGTATTAGTCTAATCCTGTATTGGGAATTACCGTAATTCACAATACAGGTCCAGCCCAGATAGTCCCTTTGACGCACCTTCCACCAAATATATTTTCGGGATATCGTGAAAGGTGGTGAGCCCGTCGCTGCGGTATGTCCAAGCGAACGATTTAATTCGTACATAAGTTTTTGAAAAACCCATTGGTACGAGCCTGCATCAGGGGATCGAATTCGAGTCTCATTACTCGAAATTCCGACCACCCAACCACTCGGCTATCGTGACTCTAAGGAAGAAGTTTACACATTGAATACTCACGGTTACAACAACGGTCTATTGTCGTAAGTTTATGGTAATGGTAATAGAGAAATATATTCTTTTAAATACCTGATGGGTTTATCCTTGTGATATTATCAAATGTTTCGAGCAAATTGTTAGTGTATAAAGAGATTGAAACTATTGCATATTAGTATTTGATAAATTGATTATTAAAATTTTTTTTAAAGAAAGAAAGAAACATTTATTTGGCGCTTAAAATTAAATAGAAAAAAAAGACTTAAGTATAAACAAGTTCTACGAGATCTAAAATTTAAAACAGTAGTCAACTTTGCAGTAGTGTAATGTGCCAAAAAAGGTATATTGCTGGGATGACCTAATCATCATTAATCTAATATTATAATGAAAAATAAAACTCTATGAAGATAACCTCAAGAAAAGGAATATTTTTAAGATAATCAAAAAACCGAAAAGTGTAACTCAATCTACTTAGTGAAAAGAAACATTCTTTAGAGTGAATAAATAAATAATTTAAAAACGTTACAGAAAAAGCAGCCTCAATAAATTGTAGATATCGTGATGTTAACTTAATGGACAAAAAATTGAAAAGTCGACACGTTTTAATTAGAACAGGCGTCAAGGGAAATAAATTGTTTCCTGACGAAGACCGTCCCTCGGCTTTTAATAGATGCTTTAATAAAAATCATACTAAATAACTTTTTCAATATTCTCTTTAGAAATTTGCCCACTTATATTTTAATATATTTTCTCCAGTAAATTTAGATATTAATAGATTCGACCCGATAGCGTTGTGGCTTGTGGGAATAGCTTTCGAAGCTAAGGGATGTGGGTTGGTGTCTCGATAGAGAAAACATTTGTGCAATGAATGTGACTGTTTGTACTCACCTTGTGGACGTTTTTATGTTTTTATGTCAATTCAAATGTTGTTATATCAAAATAATCCGAAGAAAGATAATTAGTATGAAGATAGACATTTTTTTACATTAACTTTTGATTTCGTGAAAATTACATTTTAGTAAAAATTATTTAGTGTGTTATTAATTTTAAAAACATCTAATAAGGCTTTTATGGGCCGTTAAGTAAGTCTCTCCTTATTCGACTAAGCAAGGCCTTCTTTATTAGGTTCTACATAATCCATCATACTAAGGTATCAATTTTCCTTTGTCATTATTTATAAAATTGTGAGTAATGTACACCAAAACTGCCATTTTTATTTATTTATCGGGGTATCCAGAGATCGGGGTTACGGGGTGTCCAGAGAGAACAGGTCGTCAAGTGTCATATTTTATTTATTTTATTTATCTTCACGCACAATCCCTGACGGGTAGCCAGAGAGAACAGATCGCCAAGTGTCACGATCCCTACATACTTCTTTCGCTTCTTTCAGATTCATCATCTTCTTCATACATGCACGTCTAGGTATCCGAGTACTCTTGACCCTCCTCTCTTCGAGCAATTTGCTCACATGGTCTTCGAAGGTTAGTCTCGGTCTACCTCGACACCTTTAATATTAACTTTCGCGCAATATATTTTCTTCACCATTCGGTATTCACTCATTCGCTCAACGTGCCCAACCATCGAAGTACGCCATTGTCAATTTTAGTGATAAGGTCGTCTTTAAACCTGCCATATTGTAAATCTCTTCGTTACGTTTTCAGACGGCCAAAGTAACGCCGCACATTTTACGAAGAGACCGCATCGCCATTGCATTCAATTTGATTTTAAGTTTCTTTTGGTAGATCCAGGTTTCGCTGTCATATAACAAAGTCGGTACCAACACTGCGTTATGTATTGCAAGGCGTGCACTTTTCACAACGCCTTGCCTTTTGATTAACGCAGTCAGGGCACCATTGACTTTGTTCCCAGCAGCGACACGCCTGTCCACATCTAAATCAGATCTTCCATCCCGGCTAAACGCACTCCCCAAGTATACAATTTCATTCACCTGTTCTAGACATTCCTGATTTACCCAAATTTCGCACTTCGTTCTTTCTTCGTCCCTTTCAAATACCAGAACCTTTTAGTTTTATTAGCATTCAAACGGAGACCATTAATTTCACATTCTTCTTCATACACGTGACTAATGCCTGCAGTTCTGCTCTGATGGTGCCATAAGCACTGCATCATCAGCATAAAGCAGACAATTTACTTTTATGTCACCTAATTTCACACCCAAACAGCTATCTTTCAGCTTCTGTAAACAGCTGTCTGTAGACCCTGTTTTCATTTAATATTAACTTTCGCTCAACGTGCCCAACCATCGAAGTACGCCATTGTCAATTTTAGTGATAAGGTCGTCTTTAAACCTGCCATATTGTAAATCTCTTCGTTACGTTTTCAGACGGCCAAAGTAACGCCGCACATTTTACGTAGAGACCGCATCTCCATTGCATTCAATTTGATTTTAAGTTTCTTTTGGTAGATCCAGGTTTCGCTGTCATATAACAAAGTCGGTACCAACACTGCGTTATGTATTGCAAGGCGTGCACTTTCACAACGCCTTGCCTTTTGATTAACGCAGTCAGGGCACCATTGACTTTGTTCCCAGCAGCGACACGCCTGTCCACATCTAAATCAGATCTTCCATCCCGGCTAAACGCACTCCCTAAGTATACAATTTCATTCACCTGTTCTAGACATTCCTGATTTACCCAAATTTCGCACTTCGTTCTTTCTTCGTCCCTTTCAAATACCAGAACCTTTTAGTTTTATTAGAAACCAAACGGATACCGTCATTTTCACATTTCTCTTTCATACACGTGACTAATGCCTGCAGTTCTGCCTCTGATGGTGCCATAAGCACTGCATCATCAGCATAAAGCAGACAATTTACTTTTATGTCACCTAATTTCACACCCAAACAGCTATCTTTCAGCTTCTGTAAACAGCTGTCTGTAGACCCTGTTTTCTTTCATTTAATATTAACTTTCGCTCAACGTGCCCAACCATCGAAGTACGCCATTGCCAATTTTAGAGATAAGGTCGTCTTTTAAACCTGCCATATTGTAAATCTCTTCGTTACGTTTTCAGACGGCCAAAGTAACGCCGCACATTTTACGTAGAGACCGCATCTCCATTGCATTCAATTTGATTTTAAGTTTCTTCTGGTAGATCCAGGTTTCGCTGTCATATAACAAAGTCGGTACCAGAACTGCCTTTTGACTAACGCAGTCAGGGCACCGTTGACCTAGTTCCACGACCGCAGCGACATGGACATTCCACATCTATATGACGTCTTATATCCCGGCTAAAAGCGCTCTCCAGGTATACAATATCGTTCTAGACCTACCTTATTTATCTATATTTCACAATTCTAACTTCGTTCCTTACAAATACCAGAACCTTAGTTTTATTAGAAACCAAACGGATACCGTCATTTTCACATTTCTCTTTCATACACGTGACTAATCTCTGCAGTTCTGCCTCTGATAGCGCAATAACCACTACATCATCAGCATACAGCAGACAATTTACTTTTATATTACTGAATTATATATTACTCAATTTCACACCCAAATATCTTCCAGCTTTTGTGAACAGCTGTCGTGATATAATATGAACAGCAAGGAGGATATGACACAACCCTGTTTTGCGCCCGTTTGGACCTCAAACATGGGTGGTAGATCATGCCCTAATTGCAATCGCAGCACTGGTCTATTCGCACCATATCCCAGCAACAGTTCCCATATTTTCTGCCTATAATCTTACCAAATCCCTTGTCAAGATCCACAAATCCCAGAAAATCTTTCGCTTAGCAGCCAGAAGGTTTTCCATGACCATGCGGAGAGAAAACACCTGATCCATACAAGGTAAGGTTAGGCCATATGGGGTAGATAGAGGTCGAGATAATTAAATCTTTGAACTTACCACCAAAGAAAGTTGGGACAACGTGTAATTTCATTCCAGCCATATAAATCATACATTAGTTTTTGAAAAACCCATTTGTTCGAATCTACCATTTGATCGAATTTGGGTCTCATGACTTCAATTTCAATCACCTAACCACTCAGCTAAAACTATCACTGAGTCTAAATAAATAACAACATGAACAAATTATTATACGTAAATAAATTAAAAGTTTTATTTGCAAACACTCCTTGCACCATATTTATACAATTCATATATATACCAGACAGTACAAATACATTTCGTAACCAAATGTTTTCAACATTCCTATAATATCAGTAACCCTTATCTACAAGGCAGTCCCTGTACAAAGTTTTGGGCGGGTCAGAGCTTAGGGCACTAAAACTACTTACGAGCGAAATTGAAATGGCAAGTTATCTCTTTTGTTTACATTTGTATTTTGAATTAGCTTTATTCCGCGACCTCATTCGCATGACCTACAGAAACAGGGTTTTTTTCGTTAACGCGATAGTTCGTCTATAACATATTGTTACGAATATTTGATCAACGTCAAAGATCAAGTTATTATATACTCTTTGGCCAAAGAGTATATAACCACTACTTTTTAATTAACGTATAATTTCTCAACGTTTTGTTTTGACAAAGAATATTTTTCCGAGAGTTAAAAGAATCCTCTAGTTTTAACTTTCATATTCTAGAATATTTTTCACTTAGTACTAGAAACCACCAGGCTTGTAATTCAGGATATTCCAGTTAGTTTTGTATAGTAACCTTCCACATAAAAGACGATTAAAATTCGGCTCTATAAGGAGCATCGACCGCCATTTCGTTTAGTGGTAAGTTTCAAAGTGTAAACTACAACTAGAACGTGTAATGTAGTGAGAAAAGGTCTCAAAGTTATCTTGGGAGATTTGAAGAATTAAAATAAAGAGAAGCTCATTACTATATATTAAATATATAATTTTTAGGTTTTAGCACTCAGGGATAATGTAGTTTCATATTAGTGAAAGAGTTTCAAAAATTGATTATTGGTCCCGGTAGATCATCCTAAATCAATAAACACATTCATACAAAAATACATACAGGAGCATACAAGCTCCGATCCCAAAGTAAGTAGCCACTTGTGTTATGGATGCAAAAAGGAGTTCCTTATATTGACCTGGAATCGAACTCGGAACTTCAAGGCTAGCGACTCCATGAAAAACTGTGCGTCCGCCATTCGACCACAGAGTGGCATATATGTATAAAAACATGGGAGTATTTTATAAGAGTGGTAGAGCCACGCATCAGCTTTTGTTGTTGCATAAATGGGCCGGCTCGACCGGGGAAGTACCACGACCTCACAGAATACCGGCGTGAAGTAGAAGTCTAACAAACTTCTGCGTTTCGTCTGGTGAGTGCAGGAAACCGGAGGCCAACACACCCCCCTCCCCAGAATTGTCTGGGGGGCGGGGCACTCTAAGGCCGGCAACGCATCTGCTATGCCGCTGGTATTGCGGGTGTTCATGGGCGGCGGTAATCACTTTCCATCACGTGAGCCACCTGGTCGTTTGCCTCCCTTTTCTATAAAAAAAAGAACATTCGAAAATACTAATCGGGACGAGCCTTCCCTCTGGAGATAGAAATCGCGTCTGCCGATTCCAATTCCGATCCCCAATCGGTTGTCACTTTTTCTCATTAATTTTAAAGTGTTATTAAAATTCTTCATTTAGGTAAGTAGTTCATTTAAATATTCATATTCCGTAACTCGATATTGAATACTCACGGTTACCACAATGGTTATTTTTCTATTCTTTTTAAAATTTCTCACGGGTTTATCCTTGTGACATCATCAAATGTTTCGAGCAAATTGTTAGTGTATAAAGAGATTGAAACTATTACATATTTGTATAGGATGAATTCATTTTTAATTTTTTTTGAAAGAAAGAGAGAAACATTTATTTGGTGCTTAAAATTAAATAGGAAAAAAAGACTTAAGTATAAACGAGTTCTACTAAATAGACACACTACAGAGATCTAAAATTTATAACAGTATTCAATTTTACAGTCGTGTAAAATGCCAAAAAGGGAAGCCACTCATATGTATAGTATATGCTGGGATGACCTAATCATCATTAATCTAATATTATAATGAAAAATAAAACTCTATGACGATAACGTCAAGAAAAGCGTTACAGAAAAAGCAGCCTTAATAAATTGTAGATATCGTGATGTTAACTTAATGGATAAAAAATTGAAAAGTCGACACGTTTTAATTAGAACAGGCGCCAAGGGAAATAAATTGTTTCCTGACGAAGACCGTCCCTCGGCTTTTAATAGATGCTTTAATAAAAATCATACTAAATAACTTTTTCAATATTCTCTTTAGAAATTTGCCCACTTATATTTTAATATATTTTCTCCAGTAAATTTAGATATTAATAGATTCGACCCGATAGCGTTGTGGCTTGTGGGAATAGCTTTCGAAGCTAAGGGATGTGGGTTCGAGTCTGGATAGAGAAAAACATTTGTGCAATGAATGAGAATGTTTGTATTCATCTTATAGACGTTTTTATGTTTTTATGTCAATTCAAATGTTAAATTATATCAAAATAATCCGAAGAAAGATAATTAGTATGAAGATAGACATTTTTTTACATTAACTTTTGATTTCGTGAAAATTACATTTTAGTAAAAATTATTTAGTGTGTTATTAATTTTAATAAGATAATTTTAGTAATATTTAATAAGGCTTTTAGGGGCCGTTAAGTAAGTATTAAAGAGCTTTAAAATTTCGACCGAAAATTGCTCCTTATTCGACTTAGCAAGGAACATTCCATGCTAGGCCTTCTAAGTATTTTTCTTCTAAGTAAGTTTCTAAGGAATCAATTTTCCTTTGTCATTATTTATAAAATTGTGAGTAATGTACACCAAAACTGCCATTTTTATTTATTTATCGGGGTATCCAGAGATCGGGGTTATGGGGTGTCCAGAGAGAACAGGTCGTCAAGTGTCATGATCCTTATATACCTCTTTCGCTTCTTTCTGATTCATAATTTTTTTATACATGTACGTCTAGGTATTTGAGTCTACTCTTGCCCCTCCCAACTTCGAGCAATTTGCTCACATCATCTTCGAAAGTAAGTCTCGACCTACCTCGACACCATTTAATATTAACTTTCGCGCTATATATTTTCTTCACCATTCGGTCTTCACTGATTCGCTCAACGTGCCCAACCATCGAAGTATGTCATTTTCAATTTTAGTGATCGTGTCGTCTTTTAAACCTGCCATATTGTAAATCTCTTCGTTACGTTTTCAGACGGCCAAAGTAATGCCGCACATTTTACGAAGAGACCGCATCTCCATTGCATTCAATTTGATTTTAAGTTTCTTCTGGTAGATCCAGGTTTCGCTGTCATATAACAAAGTCGGTACCAGAACTACCTTTTGACTAACGCAGTCAGGGCACCGTTAACCTAGTTCCACGACCGCAGCGACATGAATGTCCACATCTATATGACGTCTTATATCCCGGCTAAAAGCGCTTTCCAGGTATACAATATCGTTCTAGACCTACCTTATTTATCCATATTTCACAATTCTAACTTCGTTCCTTACAAATACCAGAACCTTAGTTTTATTAGAATCCAAACGGATACCGTCATTTTCACATTTCTCTTTCATACACGTGACTAATCTCTGCAGTTCTGCTTCTGATAGCGCAATAACCACTACATCATCAGCATACAGCAGACAATTTACTTTTATATTACTGAATTATATATTACTCAATTTCACACCAAATATCTTCCAGCTTTTGTGAACAGCTGTCGTGATATAATATGAACAGCAAGGAGGATATGACACAACCCTGTTTTGCGCCGTTTGGACCTCAAACATGGGTGGTAGATCATGCCCTAATTGTAATCGCAGCACTGGGCTATCCGCACCATATCACAGCAACAGTTCCCACATTTTCTGCCTATAACCTTACCAAATCCCTTGTCAAGATCCACAAATCCCAGAAAATCTTCCGCTTAGCAGCCAGAAGCTTTTCCATGACCATGCGGAGAGAAAACACTTGATCCATACAAGGTAAGGTTAGGTCATATGGGGTAGATAGAGGTCGAGATAATTAAATCTTTGAACTTACCACCAAAGAAAGTTAGGACAACGTGTCAGGTGGTGAGCATTTCATTCCAGCCATATAAATCATACATTAGTTTTTGAAAACCCATTTGTTCGAATCTACCATTTGATCGAATTTGGGTCTCATGACTTCAATTTCAATCACCTAACCACTCAGCTAAAACTATCACTGAGTCTAAATAAATAACAACATAACAACATGAACAAATTATTATACGTACATAAATTAAAAGTTTTATTTGCAAACACTCCTTGCACCATATTTATACAATTCATATGTATACCAGACAGTACAAATACATTTCGTAATCAAATGTTTTCAACATTCCTATAATACCAGTAACCCTTATAAAGAGAAGCTATATAGGTTACTATATATCAAATTTTAATCGTCTTTTATGTGGAAGGTTACTTCCAATGTAATGAGCTTCTCTTTATTTTAATTCTTCAAATCTCCCAAGATAACTTTGAGACCTTTTCTCACTACATTACACGTTCTAGTTGTTGTTTACACTTTGAAACTTACCACTAAACGAAATAGCGGTCGACGCTCCTTATAGAGCCGAATTTTAATCGTCTTTTATGTGGAAGGTTACTATACAAAACTAACTGGAATATCCTGAATTACAAGCCTGGTGGTTTCTAGTACTAAGTGAAAAATATTCGAGAATATGAAAGTTAAAACTAGAGGATTATTTGAACTCTCAGAAAAATATTCTTTGTCAAGACAAAACGTTGAGAAATTATACATTAATTAAAAAGTAGTGGTTATATACTCTTTGGCCAAAGAGTATATAACAACTTGCTCTTTGACGTTGATCAAATATTCGTAACAATATGTTTTAGACGAACTATTGCGTTAACAAAAAAAACCCTGTTTCTGTAGGTCATGCGAATAAGGTCGCGGAATAAAGCGCGGAAAAAAAATTCAAAATACAAATGTAAACAAAAGAGATAACTTGCCATTTCAATTTCGCTCGTAAGTAGTTATAGTGCCCTAAGCTATGATGTTAAAGCCCGCCCAAAATTTTTTTCAGGGACTGCCTTGTAGATAAGGGTTACTGGTATTATAGGAATGTTGAAAACATTTGATTACGAAATGTATTTGTACTGTCTGGTATACATATGAATTGTATAAATATGGTGCAAGGAGTGTTTGCAAATAAAACTTTTAATTTATGTACGTATAATAATTTGTTCATGTTGTTATGTTGTTATTTATTTAGACTCAGTGATAGTTTTAGCTGAGTGGTTAGGTGATTGAAATTGAAGTCATGAGACCCAAATTCGATCAAATGGTAGATTCGAACAAATGGGTTTTTCAAAAACTAATGTATGATTTATGTAGCTGGAATGAAATGCTCACCACCTGACACGTTGTCCTAACTTTCTTTGGTGGTAAGTTCAAAAGATTTAATTATCTCGACCTCTATCTACCCCATATGGCCTAACCTTACCTTGTATGGATCAAGTGTTTTCTCTCCGCATGGTCATGGAAAAGCTTCTGGCTGCTAAGCGGAAGATTTTCTGGGATTTGTGGATACAAGGGATTTCGTAAGGTTATAGGCAGAAAATGTGGGAACTGTTGCTGTGATATGGTGCGGATAGCCCAGTGCTGCGATTACAATTAGGGCATGATCTACCACCCATGTTTGAGGTCCAAACGGGCGCAAAACAGGGTTGTGTCATATCCTCCTTGCTGTTCATATTATATCACGACAGCTGTTCACAAAAGCTGGAAGATATTTGGGTGTGAAATTGAGTAATATATAATTCAGTAATATTAAAGTAAATTGTCTGCTGTATGCTGATGATGTAGTGGTTATTGCGCTATCAGAAGCAGAACTGCAGAGATTAGTCACGTGTATGAAAGAGAAATGTGAAAATGACGGTATCCGTTTGGATTCTAATAAAACTAAGGTTCTGCTATTTGTAAGGAACGAAGTTAGAATTGTGAAATATAGATAAATAAGGTAGGTCTAGAACGATATTGTATACCTGGAGAGCGCTTTTAGCCGATATAAGACGTCATATAGATGTGGACATTCATGTCGCTGCGGTCGTGGAACTAGGTCAACGGTGCCCTGACTGCGTTAGTCAAAAGGCAGTTCTGGTACCGCCTTTGTTATATGACAGCAAAACCTGGACCTACCGGAAGAAACTTAAAATCAAATTGAATGCAATGGAGATGCGGTCTCTTCGTAAAATGTGCGGCGTTACTTTGGCCGACGAAAACGTAACGAAGAGATTTGCAATATGGCAGGTTTAAAAGACGACACGATCACTAAAATTGAAAATGACATACTTCGATGGTTGGGCACGTTGAGCGAATCAGTGAAGACCGAATGGTGAAGAAAATATATAGCGCGAAAGTTGATATTAAAAGGTATCGAGGTAGGCCGAGACTTACTTTCGAAGACGATATGAGCAAATTGCTCGAAGAGGGGAGGGGCAAGAGTAGACTCAAATACCTACTATACATGTATAAAAAATTATGAATCAGAAAGAAGCGAAGAAAGTATATATGATCATGACACTTGGCGACCTGTTCTCTCTGGACACCCTGTACCCCAATCTTTGGCCAAAGAGTATATAACCACTACTTTTTAATTAATGTATAATTTCAACGTTTTGTCTTGACAAAGAATATTTTTCTGAGAGTTCAAAGAATCCTCTAGTTTTAACTTTCATATTCTAGAATATGAAAGTTAAAACTAGAGGATTCTTTGAACTCTCAGAAAAATATTCTTTGTCAAGACAAAACGTTGAGAAATTATACATTAATTAAAGTAGTGGTTATATACTCTTTGGCCAAAGAGTATATAACCACTACTTTTTAATTAATGTATAATTTCAACGTTTTGTCTTGACAAAGAATATTTTTCTGAGAGTTCAAAGAATCCTCTAGTTTTAACTTTCATATTCTAGAATATGAAAGTTAAAACTAGAGGATTCTTTGAACTCTCAGAAAAATATTCTTTGTCAAGACAAAACGTTGAGAAATTATACATTAATTAAAGTAGTGGTTATATACTCTTTGGCCAAAGAGTATATAACCACTACTTTTTAATTAATGTATAATTTCAACGTTTTGTCTTGACAAAGAATATTTTTCTGAGAGTTCAAAGAATCCTCTAGTTTTAACTTTCATATTCTAGAATATTTTTCACTTAGTACTAGAAACCACCAGGCTTGTAATTCAGGATATTCCAGTTAGTTTTGTATAGTAACCTTCCACATAAAAGATGATTAAAATTGGCTCTATATGAGCGTCGACTGCTATTTCGTTTAGTGGTAAGTTTCAAAGTGAAAACAACAACTAGAACGTGTAATGTAGTGAGAAAAGGTCTCAAAGTTATCTTGGGAGATTTGAAGAATTAAAATAAAGAGAAGTTTCATTACATTGGAAGTAACCTTCCACATAAAAGACGATTAAAATTTGATATATAGTAACCTATATAGCTTCTCTTTATTTTAATTCTTCAAATCTCCCAAGATAACTTTGAGACCTTTTCTCACTACATTACACGTTCTAGTTGTTGTTTACACTTTGAACTTACCACCAAAGAAAGTTAGGACAACGTGTCAGGTGGTGAGCATTTCATTCCAGCTACATAAATCATACATTAGTTTTGAAAACCCATTTGTTCGAATCTACCATTTGATAGAATTTGGGTCTCATGACTTCAATTTCAATCACCTAACCACTCAGCTAAAACTATCACTGAGTCTAAATAAATAAATAAAAATGGCAATTTTGGTGTATATTACTCACAATTTTATAAATATTGACAAAGGAAAATTGATTCCTTAGAAACTTACTTAGAAGACAAATACTTAGAAGGCCTAGCATGGAATGTTCCTTGCTAAGTCGAATAAGTAGTTATAGTGCCCTGTTATGATGTTAAAGCCTGCCCAAAAGATTTTCTGGGATTTGTGGATACAAGGGATTTCGTAAGGTTATAGGCAGAAAATGTGGGAACTGTTGCTGTCATATAACAAAGGCGGTACCAGAACTGCCTTTTGACTAACGCAGTCAGGGCACCGTTGACCTAGTTCCACGACCGCAGCGACATGAATGTCCACATCTATATGACGTCTTATATCCCGGCTAAAAGCGCTCTCCAGGTATACAATATCGTTCTAGACCTACCTTATTTATCTATATTTCACAATTCTAACTTCGTTCCTTACAAATAGCAGAACCTTAGTTTTATTAGAATCCAAACGGATACCGTCATTTTCAATTTTAGTGATCGTGTCGTCTTTTAAACCTGCCATATTGCAAATCTCTTCGTTACGTTTTCGTCGGCCAAAGTAACGCCGCACATTTTACGAAGAGACCGCATCTCCATTGCATTCAATTTGATTTTAAGTTTCTTCCGGTAGGTCCAGGTTTTGCTGTCATATAACAAAGGCGGTACCAGAACTGCCTTTGACTAACGCAGTCAGGGCACCGTTGACCCAGTTCCACGACCGCAGCGACATGAATGTCCACATCTATATGACGTCTTATATCCCGGCTAAAAGCGCTCTCCAGGTATACAATATCGTTCTAGACCTACCTTATTTATCTATATTTCACAATTCTAACTTCGTTCCTTACAAATAGCAGAACCTTAGTTTTATTAGAATCCAAACGGATACCGTCATTTTCAATTTTAGTGATCGTGTCGTCTTTTAAACCTGCCATATTGCAAATCTCTTCGTTACGTTTTCGTCGGCCAAAGTAACGCCGCACATTTTACGAAGAGACCGCATCTCCATTGCATTCAATTTGATTTTAAGTTTCTTCCGGTAGGTCCAGGTTTTGCTGTCATATAACAAAGGCGGTACCAGAACTGCCTTTTGACTAACGCAGTCAGGGCACCGTTGACCTAGTTCCACGACCGCAGCGACATGAATGTCCACATCTATATGACGTCTTATATCCCGGCTAAAAGCGCTCTCCAGGTATACAATATCGTTCTAGACCTACCTTATTTATCTATATTTCACAATTCTAACTTCGTTCCTTACAAATAGCAGAACCTTAGTTTTATTAGAATCCAAACGGATACCGTCATTTTCACATTTCTTCATACACGTGACTAATCTCTGCAGTTCTGCTTCTGATAGCGCAATAACCACTACATCATCAGCATACAGCAGACAATTTACTTTAATATTACTGAATTATATATTACTCAATTTCACACCCAAATATCTTCCAGCTTTTGTGAACAGCTGTCGTGATATAATATGAACAGCAAGGAGGATATGACACAACCCTGTTTTGCGCCCGTTTGGACCTCAAACATGGGTGGTAGATCATGCCCTAATTGTAATCGCAGCACTGGGCTATCCGCACCATATCACAGCAACAGTTCCCACATTTTCTGCCTATAACCTTACGAAATCCCTTGTATCCACAAATCCCAGAAAATCTTCCGCTTAGCAGCCAGAAGCTTTTCCATGACCATGCGGAGAGAAAACACTTGATCCATACAAGGTAAGGTTAGGCCATATGGGGTAGATAGAGGTCGAGATAATTAAATCTTTGAACTTACCACCAAAGAAAGTTAGGACAACGTCAGGTGGTGAGCATTTCATTCCAGCTACATAAATCATACATTAGTTTTGAAAACCCATTTGTTCGAATCTACCATTTGATCGAATTTGGGTCTCATGACTTCAATTTCAATCACCTAACCACTCAGTTTTAACTTTCATATTCTAGAATATGAAAGTTAAAACTAGAGGATTCTTTGAACTCTCAGAAAAATATTCTTTGTCAAGACAAAACGTTGAGAAATTATACATTAATTAAAAAGTAGTGGTTATATACTCTTTGGCCAAAGAGTATATAACCACTACTTTTTAATTAATGTATAATTTCAACGTTTTGTCTTGACAAAGAATATTTTTCTGAGAGTTCAAAGAATCCTCTAGTTTTAACTTTCATATTCTAGAATATGAAAGTTAAAACTAGAGGATTCTTTGAACTCTCAGAAAAATATTCTTTGTCAAGACAAAACGTTGAGAAATTATACATTAATTAAAAAGTAGTGGTTATATACTCTTTGGCCAAAGAGTATATAACCACTACTTTTTAATTAATGTATAATTTCAACGTTTTGTCTTGACAAAGAATATTTTTCTGAGAGTTCAAAGAATCCTCTAGTTTTAACTTTCATATTCTAGAATATGAAAGTTAAAACTAGAGGATTCTTTGAACTCTCAGAAAAATATTCTTTGTCAAGACAAAACGTTGAGAAATTATACATTAATTAAAAAGTAGTGGTTATATACTCTTTGGCCAAAGAGTATATAACCACTACTTTTTAATTAATGTATAATTTCAACGTTTTGTCTTGACAAAGAATATTTTTCTGAGAGTTCAAAGAATCCTCTAGTTTTAACTTTCATATTCTAGAATATGAAAGTTAAAACTAGAGGATTCTTTGAACTCTCAGAAAAATATTCTTTGTCAAGACAAAACGTTGAGAAATTATACATTAATTAAAAAGTAGTGGTTATATACTCTTTGGCCAAAGAGTATATAATAACTTGCTCTTTGACGTTGATCAAATATTCGTAACAATATGTTTTAGACGAACTATTGCGTTAACAAAAACCCTGTTTCTGTAGGTCATGCGAATAAGGTCGCGGAATAAAGCGCGGAAAAATTCAAAATACAAATGTAAACAAAAGAGATAACTTGCCATTTCAATTTCGCTCGTAAGTAGTTATAGTGCCCTGTTATGATGTTAAAGCCTGCCCAAAATTTTTTCAGGGACTGCCTTGTAGATAAGGGTTACTGGTATTATAGGAATGTTGAAAACATTTGATTACGAAATGTATTTGTACTGTCTGGTATACATATGAATTGTATAAATATGGTGCAAGGAGTGTTTGCAAATAAAACTTTTAATTTATGTACGTATAATAATTTGTTCATGTTGTTATGTTGTTATTTATTTAGACTCAGTGATAGTTTTAGCTGAGTGGTTAGGTGATTGAAATTGAAGTCATGAGACCCAAATTCGATCAAATGGTAGATTCGAACAAATGGGTTTTTCAAAAACTAATGTATGATTTATGTAGCTGGAATGAAATGCTCACCACCTGACACGTTGTCCTAACTTTCTTTGGTGGTAAGTTCAAAAGATTTAATTATCTCGACCTCTATCTACCCCATATGGCCTAACCTTACCTTGTATGGATCAAGTGTTTTCTCTCTCCGCATGGTCATGGAAAAGCTTCTGGCTGCTAAGCGGAAGATTTTCTGGGATTTGTGGATACAAGGGATTTCGTAAGGTTATAGGCAGAAAATGTGGGAACTGTTGCTGTGATATGGTGCGGATAGCCCAGTGCTGCGATTACAATTAGGGCATGATCTACCACCCATGTTTGAGGTCCAAACGGGCGCAAAACAGGGTTGTGTCATATCCTCCTTGCTGTTCATATTATATCACGACAGCTGTTCACAAAAGCTGGAAGATATTTGGGTGTGAAATTGAGTAATATATAATTCAGTAATATTAAAGTAAATTGTCTGCTGTATGCTGATGATGTAGTGGTTATTGCGCTATCAGAAGCAGAACTGCAGAGATTAGTCACGTGTATGAAAGAGAAATGTGAAAATGACGGTATCCGTTTGGATTCTAATAAAACTAAGGTTCTGCTATTTGTAAGGAACGAAGTTAGAATTGTGAAATATAGATAAATAAGGTAGGTCTAGAACGATATTGTATACCTGGAGAGCGCTTTTAGCCGGGATATAAGACGTCATATAGATGTGGACATTCATGTCGCTGCGGTCGTGGAACTAGGTCAACGGTGCCCTGACTGCGTTAGTCAAAAGGCAGTTCTGGTACCGCCTTTGTTATATGACAGCAAAACCTGGACCTACCGGAAGAAACTTAAAATCAAATTGAATGCAATGGAGATGCGGTCTCTTCGTAAAATGTGCGGCGTTACTTTGGCCGACGAAAACGTAACGAAGAGATTTGCAATATGGCAGGTTTAAAAGACGACACGATCACTAAAATTGAAAATGACATACTTCGATGGTTGGGCACGTTGAGCGAATCAGTGAAGACCGAATGGTGAAGAAAATATATAGCGCGAAAGTTGATATTAAAAGGTATCGAGGTAGGCCGAGACTTACTTTCGAAGACGATATGAGCAAATTGCTCGAAGAGGGGAGGGGCAAGAGTAGACTCAAATACCTACTATACATGTATAAAAAATTATGAATCAGAAAGAAGCGAAGAAAGTATATAAGGATCATGACACTTGGCGACCTGTTCTCTCTGGACACCCTGTACCCCAATCTCTGGATACCCCGATAAATAAATAAAAATGGCAATTTTGGTGTATATTACTCACAATTTTATAAATATTGACAAAGGAAAATTGATTCCTTAGAAACTTACTTAGAAGACAAATACTTAGAAGGCCTAGCATGGAATGTTCCTTGCTAAGTCGAATAAGGAGCGATTTTCGGTCGAAATTTTAAAGCTCTTTAATACTTACTTAACGACCCCTAAAAGCCTTATTAAATATTACTAAAATTATCTTATTAAAATTAATAACACACCAAATAATTTTTACTTAAATGTAATTTTCACGAAATCAAAAGTAAATGTAAATAAAATGTCTATCTTCGTACTAATTTTCTTTCTTCGGATTATTTTGATATAACTTAACATTTGAATTGACATAAAAACATAAAAACGTCCATAAGATGAGTACAAACATTCACATTCATTGCACAAATGTTTTTGTCTATCGAGACACCAACCCACATCCCTTAGCTTACGAAGGTTATTCCCACAAGTCACAACGCTATCGGGTAGAATCTATTAATATCTAAATTTAATGGAGAAAATATATAAAAATGTAAGTGGGCAAATTTCTAAAGAGAATATTGAAAAAGTTATTTAGTATGATTTTTATTAAAGCATCTATTAAAAGCCGAGGGACGGTCTTCGTCAGGAAACAATTTATTTCCCTTGACGCCTGTTCTAATTAAAACGTGTCGACTTTTCAATTTTTTGTCCATTAAGTTAACATCACGATATCTACAATTTATTAAGGCTGCTTTTTCTGTAACGCTTTTCTTGACGTTATCGTCATAGAGTTTTATTTTTCATTATAATATTAGATTAATGATGATTAGGTCATCCCAGCATATACCTGAGTGGCTTCCCTTTTTTGGCATTTTACACGACTGCAAAATTGAATACTGTTATAAATTTTAGATCTCTGTAGTGTGTCTATTTAGTAGAACTCGTTTATACTTAAGTCTTTTTTTCCTATTTAATTTTAAGCACCAAATAAATGTTTCTCTCTTTCTTTCAAAAAAAATTAAAAATGAATTCATCCTATACAAATATGTAATAGTTTCAATCTCTTTATACACTAACAATTTGCTCGAAACATTTGATGATGTCACAAGGATAAACCCGTGAGAAATTTTAAAAGAATAGAAAAATAACCATTGTGGTAACCGTGAGTATTCAATATCGAGTTACGGAATATGAATATTTAAATGAACTACTTACCTAAATGAAGAATTTTAATAACACTTTAAAATTAATGAGAAAAAGTGACAACCGATTGGGGATCGGAATTGGAATCGGCAGACGCGATTTCTATCTCCAGAGGGAAGGCTCGTCCCGATTAGTATTTTTGAATGTTCTTTTTTTTATAGAAAAGGGAGGCAAACGAGCAGTTGGCTCACGTGATGGAAAGTGATTACCGCCGCCCATGAACACCCGCAATACCAACGGCATAGCAGTTGCGTTGCCGGCCTTAGAGTGCCCCGCCCCCTAGAATTGGGGGAGGGGGGTGTGTGGGCCTCCGGTTTCCTGCACTCACCAGACGAAACGCAGAAGTTTGTTAGACTTCTACTTTACGCCGGTATTCTGTGAGGTCGTGGTACTTCCCCGGTCGAGCCGGCCCATTTATGCAACAACAAAAGCTGATGCGTGGCTCTACCACTGATATAAAATACTCCCATGTCATAATACTCCCATGTTTTTATACATATATGCCACTTGGCTACCTCCGTGGTCGAATGGCGAACGCACAGTTTTTCATGGAGTCGCTAGCCTTGAAATTCCGAGTTCGATTCCAGGTCAATATAAGAAACTCCTTTTTGCATCCATAACACAAGTGGCTACTTACTTTGGGATCGAAGCTTGTATGCTCCTGTATGTATTTTTGTATGAATGTGTTTATTGATTTAGGATGATCTACCGGGACCAATGATCAAATTTTGAAACTCTTTCATTAATATGAAACTACATTATCCCTGAGTGCTAAAACCTAAAAATAAAGAGGTATATAAGGATCATGACACTTGACGACCTGTTCTCTCTGGACACCCCGTAACCCCGATCTCTGGATACGAAAAGTATATAACCACTACTTTTTAATTAATGTATAATTTCTCAACGTTTTGTCTTGACAAAGAATATTTTTCTGAGAGTTCAAAGAATCCTCTAGTTTTAACTTTCATAATCTAGAATATTTTTCACTTAGTACTAGAAACCACCAGGCTTGTAATTCAGGATATTCCAGTTAGTTTTGTATAGGTTACTATATATCAAATTTTAATCGTCTTTTATGTGGAAGGTTACTTCCACATAAAAGACGATTAAAATTCGGCTCTATAAGGAGCATCGACCGCTATTTCGTTTAGTGGTAAGTTTCAAAGTGAAAACAACAACTAGAAAGTGAAATGAAGTGAAAAAAGGTCTCAAAGTTATCTTGGGAGATTTGAAGAATTAAAATAAAAAAAAAGCTCATTACTATATATTAAATATATAATTTTTAGGTTTTAGCACTCAGGGATATAATGTTGTGGGATACAGTGTTCATGGGCGGCGGTAATCACTTTCCATCACGTGAGCCAACTGCTCGTTTGCCTCCCTTTTCTATAAAAAAAAGAACATTCGATAATACTAATCGGGACGAGCCTTCCCTCTGGAGATAGAAATCGCGTCTGCCGATTCCAATTCCGATCCCCAATCGGTTGTCACTTTTTCTCATTAATTTTAAAGTGTTATTAAAATTCTTCATTTAGGTAAGTAGTTCATTTAAATATTCATATTCCGTAACTCGATAACTGTCAAGAATTTTATAAGTTTGACGGACGTCTGAATTCATAAGATGTAATTTAAATGTTCTATTCAATACCTTACGGAGTAACTGTTAAAGGCTGACGTAACAGGCGACTAAAGATAAAGCTTATAACTTTCATAGGGTACCGACCGATGCATAACCGTTTAAAAATAAATAAAATAATAAAATATCTTTACGCAGTTCCCAATACAGTGGTAGACACAGGTCTATTCTATACAATTAAGTCCCATTGACTTACCTTCCACCGAAGATATTTTCGGGCCACGTGACAGGTGCTGAGCCCGTCGCCGTATTTATGTCAAAGCCAACGATATAATTCGTACATAAGTTTTTGAAAAACCTATTAAAAAGACGGCTGCACGACTGACGTTCTGTCTACCCCTGTATTGGGAATTGCGTGAAGATTTGTATTTATTATTTATTTTATTTAAAAATAAAAAAATACTAACCGTAACCCACCCAGGTAATAAATGAAGTGAAGTTAATAAATGAAGTAAATGAAATAATGTCATAAATGAAGTAAAGTTATGCGTCACTTTATCCGCAACTGCATAAAACGAATTGAATTAACAACTGTTTCTAGAATAAGCTATACAAAGCTTGTTCTAAATAGAATTAGGTCAAAATAACTCAAAAACAATATGACAACAAAAGCCAAGATATTTAATTAAAACCACGACCCCAATATATTTCATATTTTCAAGGCTTTAGAGCGAAGCAACTACTAACTAGAGAAGTTTGTTACCCGAATGTACTGCAGGCTGTGTCCTATGCTAGGCAACATATTGGAACAATAGAACAAAAATGTTCTATAGAAACATATGTTTCGTTGCGGAACTCCTAATAGGTTTATAACAAAAAAAGGGGGTTATTAGTACTTTTAAGACGGTACGACAACTTTATATAAATAAACTTCTTTCTTTTACTAGACTAGGTATATATGTAAAAATCGCACCGTTAGCTTGGACAATTTATTGTTGAAAAATTTATTGTCTGGACTTACGTCTACCTCAGTATGTGACATTGATTGGAGGTATAAATAATAAATAATAAGAAAAAGTGATTGTACTTTTATTTTACTATTAAAATACAAAATATGGTCGATGAAAGAAGTTGAAAACATTAAATAACTTATCGTTAAAAATATATCAAATCAAATTTAAATATCGAACTTATTTAAAATATTAAATCGAGACCTTTGTAGATCAAAGCGGGGTATTGAATAGATCTTAAGTCTTTGTTATCTTAGAACTGAATTTTATAATTATTCTTTAAGAAAATATAAATTCAATTTTGATAAAAAGAGCAGAAATATTTTATAAGTTTGAATATATTTTAATAACAACATTTTTTATCTTTATTAAGGTCCAGCGATGCGCATCAGCTACCCACGGGGAGCAGAGCAGATGTGCCTATATTTTTTACTTTACTATAGAGTATGTAAATTGGTTAAATATAATACATAGCACAATTTTCATTGAACTTTTAAAATATATAAGCTTTTTAAATAAAACGGGAGGAAAGCCCCCCGTAACCACGGATGTTGTAAAGCATCCGAAACGTCGGGAAATAAAAAGAATTTGATAAAAACTTAAAAAGTAATAAAATTAATTAAAAAGGCGATGAAATCCGAAAATCGTTGTATTTAAAATGTGTAGTATTCGCGTAAATACAAGAAATCATTAAGTATATAAGCTATGAAATTTTAATATAAGAACTTTTTATTATTAAACTAAAAAAATAATTGTAACACCTTTATTTATTTTATATACCTTTGATTACCTATGATAATCATATTTCACCAGTGTTTCATGGTGAAACCATTGCTGCATAATATTGATAAACAATAACTATAATATATAAATCTGAACGCATATAAATACAAAGTCACTATAACCCAGTGGTTGAGTGTTAGGAATTCAAGAGACCCGAGTTCGATCCCAAGGAGGCAGGCTCGTATCAATGAGTTTTTTCCAAACTTATGCACGTTCCTATGAGGTTATGAGAGATCAGAACTTAGGTTTTGGTTGTCATCAATCGACTCGCGGACGAAGTTGTAGGCAGAAAGAAGTTTCTTTTATGAATATAAATTTAGTATTACTAATCAATAAATAAATAATTATTTTTAATTAATCAATATATAATTGTTCTTGGGCCGTGTTGTGACGGTGTACGAATATTACTATATTCATATAGTATAATAACAGTGGCAGAGCCACGCATCAGCTTTTGTTATTGCATGAATTGGCCGGCACGACCGGGGAAGTACCAAGACCTCACAGAATACCGGCGTGAAGTAGAAGTCTAACAATCTTCTGCGTTTCGTCTGGTGAGTGCAGGTAACCGAAGGCCCCCCTCCCTTCCCCCAATTCTGGCTATTAGTTAGTGATAAAACCGTCTTTTATACTTCATTTGATATAAACCATTGTTTAACAATCTTTTTAATTTAGTGTGCAATAACAATATTTTTGCATTCGAATAAGTATTTTCACATTTATTTACACTTTTATTGTATTATATTCACTTTTATTTAAAAAACAATATGCAAAGCGGAGAAATATATTTCTCTTAAGACGTTGAACACATCCGTCACTTACAAGCTGCCGCTCAAATTGTAAATTCCCCCGCATCAGCATCACTCAACCGCAGATGAAAGTGGCGATAGAAAATGCATCGAAATGATATCAATATTTTCGAATGAGGAAAAGCTGACGCATTCAGAATAGTAATGTACATATTACTATTCCAAATACGTCAGCTTTAGCGACGAAAGCTGAGAATTTGGGTGATCAGAATTCGAGTCAAGAGACCCGTGTTCGATTCCCTGGTGATGGTACCAATGAGTTTAATCAAATTTTATGTACGATTTATGTCGTTCACTTGAGCATGGCGGTAAGCCTGTGAGCATCTTTTATATTCAGGCCAATGATATGAGCTGCTTCCTGCTGGTTCTCTATACCCTTCAAACCGGAATATAAAATTAAACCTTAAATTATTTAAACTTGTAACGCATCAGCCTTAATGGTTTAGTTTAATTACTCATAATATAGTGTAGCTTCTTGAAAGTAAAAGAATGAGATTATAAAAAAATATAAGAAAAAAGATGGGATAATCACATATAGTTTTAGTCTTATATACGAGTAAATACTGTTGTTTTGATATGAAATGAAACGTTGATAATATCACGCATGTATCCATATATTTTTTATCAACTTTAATATATTATAAGTCGTATATAAATACCGTTCTTTCGACACAGAAACAAAAACAAAATAACCTGAATGATATCACTCTAATATTATTTTTTAATATCAACCTCAATTGAATGTTTATTTAAAAAGAAATATAATATTTTTATAAAATTGTTTCACTAATATTTCTTTGTATATTTATTTTGTTTTAATATGATAGATGCTCAGTTACAATAAAATATTTTCCATCAAAAGATGTACTGCTAAAAATAATCCCAGTTCCAAAGGTACAGACATCGGATTGGCTGCGTAGGCGCTTTCGTAGGCGATCGCGTAGCAACGTATGAAGCCATACGAACATATTTGGATATTATTTTTGCTACCTAAGAGAATGTGTTAAAATTATAAACTTATCGAGGTTCAGGGCAAGTGTTTATGATATTATTTATTTATCATTGCTTATGTGAAATGTGGCTTCATAGCTCGTAGATTTGACAACCGTTGGGAAAGGTAATAAATGATAATAAATACAAGCATAGGGACTACATCACATACATTACTTTGATCCCAAAGTAAGTAGCTTAAGCTACTATGGATGACGACAGAAACAACGAAGATACCACAAACACCCAGAGACGTGGAAAATATGTGTTTTATATATTGACCCGATATTATCACCATGAATACCGGTGCGTGCGCCACTCATTCATGTTGATAGCGAATAAAGGACGATTCCTCTCAAGATGGACTAACAGAATGTTGTGGGGAGTCATTGGATGCAGGTGGTTGAGGAATGTGGTCCGTGGAAAGCTTTTGGGGCTACCTAAGTCCAGCTATGAACTTCAGATAGGCTGTAATGAAGAAAAATTTGAGGGTTTATTGCTGGCTCTCTGCAAGTAGCTAATTTCAGATTTCATAGGTAGCCATAGAGGTTTCAAGTTCATAATTTTTTCATACATCCTAGTTCACTTGACCTTCACCTCTTCGAGCAATTTGCTCACATGGTCTTCGAAAGTTAGTCCCGGCCTACCTCGACACCTTTTATATGTTAGAAATAAGAGTCCTTATTCAGAATTCGTCAACTGAAACAGATTTGACGCGCCGCGAGGCAGTGGGGCCGATATTCAATTTCAAGCTCAGCCGATCATAATTAGGCATTCATATAATGTAGGAATCAAACGGAATATGTAATGGAATATGCGACGTGATATTTACATGAAAATAGTTCTCGTTAAACTTAATGTCAGAATGTCAAAAATATTGAGAAATAAAAAATATCTTTTGTACTTTAACCTTTTTTTTCTTATATAAATAAATATCTTAAACAAATTTCATTTTTTTTAATGTTAATTATATTTAATAATTTGTAACAGTTTGTTTTCCCTAAGAAATAAATAAATAAGCCCGTGAGAGGTTTTGTCACAAGCGCAAAGGCAAGCGGATTAGCGATCGCAGTACCAGATATTTTGCTCCGCATTTTTATGTCTGGTATTTTTCCTGATGGCTATCCCGACATCTGTCCATAGTCATTGATTATGTCAAGGCTTTTCTCTAAGTAGCCTCTTAAGACATCATCAAGGCCGGTTGATTTTAACAGGTCTGTATGTATATTTGCATATATTTTAAACGATGACATTCCCAAAAGTTATAAAAACAATATCGTTAAGGCATTTCACAGAGACAGACAGAGGTATAGACAATTAAGTCCTTTCAACCCATCTTCCACCGAACATATTTTTGGGATAACGTGACAGGTGGTGAGTCGCCGTTTTGATGTCCAAGCCAACGTTATAATTCGTACATAAGTTTTTGAAAAACCCATTGGTGATCGAACCCCTCCCTGGGGATCGAACTCGGGTCTCTTGATCGAAATTCCGACCACCCAACTATCTCGGCTATCGTGATTCTAATCTCGTAGCTTCAATTTTGAATCGCTGCTGATTTCTTTAATACACCGTTGGCCGTTTGTACCAAAATAAGTAATACCAGTGATAGTGATACCAAATAAAATGATACAATTCTGCAAAAGACTTCGCAGGTTCAAATCCGCCACGTCATTCGATGTGTATATATATATCTTCACGCAATTGCCAATACAGGGGTAGAGAAAGATCTAGTCTAGACCTTCCACCAACGATATTTTCGGGACACGTGACAGGTGATGAGCCCGTCGCCGTCTTTATGTCCAAACCAACAATATAATTCGTACATAAGTTTTTAAAAAACCCTTAGGTATGAGCCTGCCACCTGGGAATCGAACTCGGGTTTCTCGACTCGAAATTCTGACTCACTAATTCCGAGCCACTAGGCTATCGTGACTTATATCTTACTGTCATATATCTAACTGTTATAAATAGTTAAAAACTCAGTTATACTAGAAATAGAATGTATACATATTTTATTATTATATTAGACATATATTAAAATTTTTTAATATCTATCTTTCAATAAGTAATTCTTGAAAATGATTTATTAATATACAAATAGGAGAATAGAGGTCAAAACATCGGGGTCGGGTTATCACTGTCTAGACTTTAATCTCATTCATTCATTGTAAGTCTATTTTCACCCCGATTGTTATAGCTCCGTATTGTGACACTGAAAGAGACATTTAATTCTAAATTCGTTTATTAAATTTGCCTTAAATAATATTTTTTAAATCATATTAGTATTTCATAAATTTATTACTAGCTGTACCTATTAGTTTCACTTAAATATATTCAATGTAAAGATATGACATTTTTTTAATTTTATAGTAGTGTGGAATTAGAAGTCATGATAGCCGAAAGGTTGGGTGATCGGAATTTGAGTGAAGAGACCAGAGCTCCTAGGCACCAATGGGTTTTTTCGAAAACTTTTGTACGATTTATATATCTTTCTTTTTTGCTATATCTTTTGAACATCTGGTGTTACTACAAAATGTTAAACCATTTCGGATATCAGTCCGATCCGAAATGGTTTAACATTTTGTAGTAACACCGTATTATCAACTAAAAGACATGCAGACATCAGAGGAGGGTGATCTGCTCATTTATTATTCATGGAAGTCCGACTAACATTCGCAAGCTGAACAGATTTGGCGCCAACTAATACGAACAACATAACAGTTCTGAATAATTTAATGTATTCATAGATATTGAAATCCAGGGTATTATTATTACACGACCCTGTAGTCTAATTGTTAGCGACCTTGCATTTGAAGTTGTGGGATCGAATCCTTCTAGCCGCAGACATTTGTGTGATGAATACGATTGTGTACCTGAGTCATAGATGTTTATGTGTATAAATTAATATTTGCCTGTGTTAATAGTATGTATGTTTATTGCACTATTAGATTGGACAGCGAGCGATAGGCTTATCACCTGTCACGTTATCTCGATGCCGATTGATGATACATTTGCAAGATATATAAATAAGTATTTTTTTTATAGAAAAGGTAGGCAAACGAGCAGGTGGCACACGTGATGGTAAGTGATTACCGCCGCCCATGAACATCTGCAATACCGGAGGAATAGCAGATGCGTTGCCGGCCTTTGAGAATGCCCCCAGAATGTTTTGGGGGAGGGAGTGTGTGGGCCTCCGGTTATCTGCACTCACCAGACGAAACGTAGAAGTTTGTTAAACACGCCGGTACTGTGAGGTCGTGGTACTTCCCCGGTCGAGCCGGCCCATTTATGCAACAGCAAAAGCTGATGCGTGGCTCTACCACTGTTATGTGAAAAATATGGAAAGCTTGAAATACATTGCTCTTATCCCAAAGTAAGTAACTATTCATTTCTGTTATAGTATCGTAAATAACGAAGTTACCACAAACACTCAAACCCAAGACAATTAGGTTTTCTACATTGACCCGTCCGGGAATTATACCTCAGAGCTGGCGACACCTTCGAAACCGGTGTATACGCCACTCAACCAAGTTGGGCATCAAATAATCACAATGCTTAAAATAATTGTGGCCGACGACAACTGTGGAGGACACCGGTTTTCATAATGTTGCCAGTTCTAAGGTCTTTAATTCGATTCTAGCTTGGGTCAATGTAGAAAACATGTTTCTGTGTCTGGATGTTTGTGGTAACCTCGTTGTTTCTGATTCTGATGTGCTTAAGCTGCCTACCAGTTCGAACAATACACAGATAGATAGGGACTACCAAAAAACAGATAGATATGTACCAAAGTAGGCAGTTGATTCATATCTATCTGTTTTTCGGTTATCCCCATCTATCTGTGTATTGTTCGAAATGATATGACTTTGAGTAACTCAAAAGTAAAGTAAAATTAAATAACTCAAAAGTAACTCAAAATCATTTCAGTTTCAAATGAAAAACACTGCTCATATGTAAGGTTTGTAGCTGTTGTTTTATAAACATTGTGTGTTATTCAACGAGAGACAAGCTGCGGTTTGTTTAATCACAGACATGGGTGGCCAGCAGCGCAGATCGCTGTCCGTTTTAGATTACATGCATTAATCCCGTGACCTAGGTCACTATGACGAGCTTACGTCAGCTGTTCTTTCATTTCATTTATTTAATACAAATAAGTTAAATATATACGGCATAAACATTTATATTTTATATGAATAAATAAACTACGACTTTAGTAGTTTAATTTTGTTTTTAGGTATGGTGTTGTTTACTAAAGTTATGCACGATATATCTAGGGAGCTTACAAGCTCACCGCCTTCGGCTCGTCTTCGGGGAAAGGTGCATCGAAAGGATCTTATTGTCTGTACCTCTGTCTACTCCTGTATTGGGAATTGCGTCAAACTTTTTTTAATTATTTGTTTAAATAAAATAAATATAAATAAATATACTCTCGCAATCCCCAATACATTGGAGACAGAGGTTTAGTCTAGACAATTAAGCCCCTTTGACCCACATTCCACAAAAGATATTTTCGGAAAAACATGACAGGCGATGAGCCCGTCGCCGTCTTTAGGCTCAAGCCAACGACATCAATCGTACATGAGTTTCTGAAAAACCCATTGGTACTAACCTGCCACCTGGGGATCGAACTCGTGTCTCTTAACTCAAAATTCAGACAATAATAAGAATGATTGCCGTGTGGTATCGTAATAATAGTCCATCCCCTCTATTACCGTGGGTTTCGTAAGAGGCGCTTAAGAGAAAAGCCTTCCAAATGCATTTCGATTCCGATACATGACGGGATTATCTCGAATACATCTCGAAGAATATTTGTTTTCACGCACAATTCCTGACTCACCAAGTCATTCACAGAGACCTCGCTTCTTTCAAATCACATTGTTCATACACGCACGTCTAGGTATCTAAGTACTCTTGAATCTCCCATCTTCGAACAATTTGCTCACGTGGTCTTCGAATGCTAGTCTCGGCCTACCTCGACACCTTTTAATATTAACTTTCGCGCTATATATTTTCTTCGACATTCGGTCTTCACTCATTCGCTAACGTACCCAAACCATCGAAACACGCCCTCATAAATTTTAGTGATAAGGTCATCTTATAAACCTTTCATATTGCAAATCTCTTCGTTTCGGTTACGGTAGCCTAAGGTAACACTGCACATTTTAGGAAGATATAGCGTCTCGAGCGCATTCAGCTTGCTTTTATGCTTCTTCTGGTAGACCTAGGTTTCGCTGCCCTATAACAAAGTCGGTACCAGCACTGCGTTATGTATCGCAAGGAGTGTACTTTTCACTACGTCTTGCCTTTTGACTAACGCAGTCGGGGCACCGTTGACTTTGTTCAAGGCGACACACCTATCAACATCTTAAACACATCTTCCATCTAGGCTAAAAGCCCTTCCCCTAGTATAAAATTTCATTCATATTTTGAAGACATTCCTGATTTACCCATATTTCACACCTTGTTCTCACTTTTTCCCTTTCAAATACCAGAATCTTAGTTTTATTAGCGCTCAAACGTAGAGCTTTTTACCTTCCTCTTTCATACACGTGACTAATACACGAAAATACCAAACTAAAATTCAGTGGATCGGTGACGGGGAGCAGCCTGCAATGCTCGAGGTGACTGGTGATTGTGAGAGCGATGATTATTGCTGGATGATGTGATCGCCAATCCGCTTGGCGAATATGGAAAACCCTTCTTCACGACAGAGACTTTAAGAGGTCGTTTAATAAGTAACTCATACAAATACAAAAATACGTTTCATGCGTAAACAATAAAAAAAAATATTGTCGCCATATAAAATTTTATTACAATATTCTCTGAAAAATATTGGTATGTAATGTCCTTTGCAAACAAATTGGCGTCGAGACGCAACATACTTGTGAAATGAATTTGTGCCTTTATTCGTTATGCCCACATAACCTTACGTCTGTAATGAAATATGAGGGGGACGTAAGGTTACAAAACGATATAGAGGCTTCTGTTCAGGGTGTCATAAAATAGAAAAAAATAAAACCACAATGTACAATCTCTCTCGTGTCTGTCTGTACTTTAATCACAGATTTTGTTCATCTTCACGCAATTTCTCATACCTAATTTTGACTGAACTTTATAATTTAATTAATGAGAATATATATTACATTTAATATTCATTCAAGTTAAGTTCTTCCTCATATGTTCCTCAGTTTGACCGATGAACATGGAATTACAAGCAATATTTTCAAAATTTTACATTCATTAACCACCTGCGCGGATGAGTGGCGTACACATCTGCTTTTATGATAATATGAAATGAAATAAATTATTAAATAAAATATTTTTTTTGCGCGAAGTCTGTCGACAAAATTATGTATACATCTTAAATTGTAAGTAGTCCTGTATCTATTACTGACCAACGACCAACAAACGTCCTATACATGTGTGGAAAAGGTGCGACGGGTGTGTCATTTTGACGTCTTTCATGTAATTTAATTAAAAAAAAAAGTTTGCAACGTGTGAGCATCACTAGCGAAAGGTTCTTATATAATTTGTTGTTAATATTTGAATAAAGTTTGAAATTTGGAATAAATTTAAGTATTTTTTTACATAAATTTTCAATAAATTTTTCTTGGAATATATTTAAATTTTGGCCAGATTACTAACCGAACCAGAGGAGTACACGTATAAGCTTATGTTCGCTTTATTTTTATCTCTCTCGCAGAGAATTGTGTAGTTTTACAGCGCTGCACCTGCTGTTGTAAATGTTTTGCGCTTGACATTTACGTTCTGTTGCTCAGAAACATAAAACTTAAGTTACAAATATAGGTTTCGTATATATTTAGTATTAACTTTTGTACGGATGTAAGGTCATTTTTAACTAGATGAAGAAGGCAAACGATTTATAGATTTATGATTAGTGACCACCAACGACCACGAACATCCTCAGTACGGTAGCTGCAAGTGGGTGGCGGCTTTTAGGAGAGAATAAACCCTCTTACAGTCGTATCTGATGGTAAAGGCGGCTGGCGACAGCTTATTGTCCAAGGTTATTATTTAATATAACACTATTTTAATGATAAACATAAAAAAAAATATCTTCACGCAATTCCCAATACAGAGGTAGACAGAGGTCAAGTCTAGACAATTAAGTCCCTTTGACCCACCTTCCACCGAAGATATTTTCGGAACAACGTGATAGGTGGTGAGCCCGTCGCCGCCTTTATGTCCTAGCCAACGATGAAATTCGTACATAAGTTTTTGAAAAACTCATTGGTACTGCCACCTGGGGATCGAACTTGGGTCTCTCGACTCGAAATTCCGACCACCCAACAACTCGGCTATCGTGACTTTCGATTCACAATGATAAACATTGCAATTCATTGCAATTATATATTTAGAATATAATCTTATACAATTTACAAATAAATGGCCACCTTACGCTGAGTCGGTGGTTGTTTTGTTGCTGCAGCCCAATAATTAATTGTCAAAATTATAGTTAACTTTTCTTTTCTTTTAGTTTTCTTAATTTATTGTACAATTTTTTTTCATTGTAACGATAAATACACATCTTTCTTACTTTTTTTCGTATCGTTAAACAATGATCTTTCCCAGGAAATCCTTGTTAAGATATACATATTAAAAATGTAGGGAAGTTTACAAATGTAAATTAAGTAGTGTAAATTTCAATAGTGAATCGATTTCATTTCATCACATTTTTCAAGGAGCTCGTGTGGCTTATGTTTATCTGTGGACTTTTAACAGGTTGTGAGGAGAAGAATCCTAGTTTTCCCTTTCAAAGAGAATAGGACTTTAAAACTATAAAACAAATAAAAATCTATAAAAAGTCACGACAGACGAGTGGCCGGGAATCCTTCTTGGGTTCACTGAACATATGGGTGTAAATTTGGCAATAGTAATTATGTTAGAGTCTTCACCGTGAAAAGTATATACCGTAAACGATGCAGATCCTCAACTAAATATTCAACATAATAATTCTTTTGGCTTGTATCCAATTTTACGGTCAATTTGTCGGTTCATTTTATAGGCATTCCAGCTATGGCACAATGCCATAGTGGTTTAAGAGAGCAAACATCAACCGATAGAAATGTTTTATAGTTTTGAACCTTTATTTGGCGGGCGTGTTTTACATATTCTCGAAGTAATGCATGTACTTTGTTATTATTTCTCAGCCATGCAGAATTCCTCATGATATTTTCGTTTCCCGCTGACTCGTGGTAAAACCAGCACTAGCACTTGAAATTTCTGATAACATATTTAGTGATCCCGGCGGGAGGAGCGATACTGAGTCCTTTTTTTATAGAAAAGGCCGGCAAACGAGCAGGCGGCTCACGTGATGGTAAGTGATTACCGCCATGAACACCCGCAATACCAGAGGCATAGCAGATGCGTTGCCGGCCTTAGAGTCCTGTCGTAGTTTTAAGCGAGCGCCCAGACCACTGGGCCACCACGATTGGAGTTTAGTTGAATGTAATTCAATCCCGTTATTTTTTTCTAAAATTAAGTTTTTTTTTTCTATAATGCTTATCATTCGGTGTTACTCTTTATAAAACCATTTTAATTCTCTAAATCTAGGGAAGTCATAGGTCAATAGGTCTTTCTGACACATATTTCACCGGAGCTAATTTTGGGACAAAGTAACAGTTGATCCTATGGACGTCTTAGTGACGGTACAATATTAAGTATATTACTTACTTTTAAGTTTTATTATTATATCTTTACACATAGCCCCTGACGGAGTAGCCAGTGAGAGCATATCGACAAACATCACGACCCTTACCATATTTCTATAGCTTCATTCAAATTTATCATCCTCCTCTTATATGCACGTCTACCTAGACGTGCATATAAGAGGAGGATGATAAATTTGAATGAAGCTATAGAAATATGGCAGATACCTATCTGAAGTCTCTTCCTCTCCACCTCTTCTTATTTAAATGTATATAAGGGAAATGTAAATGTGTAATTTACATAGATAAATATATATAGGCACATAAACGTCCCGGATTCGAATACAAATATATTCATCACATCAATATATTCTTCACCCAAATGTTTGCCTCTAGCGGGTTTCGAAGTCACACCCTGAAGCTTCGAAGCTAGAATCACTAACAACTAGGCTATCGAGTCGTCACATAATGTAAGCTTTCAATTATTTACCATTTCGTCAATATTTAAATATTGCGCGTTCATCTATCAAAGATATCTGATATATCTGAAAGAATTTATTCAATATGAAATAAATAAATGTAATATGTAATAAATTGCGTGAGAATTTCATCCAAAACTCGTTGAATACTCGTAAATTTATTATTCCCATTTAATATAAATAAAATAGATAAATAAATATCTACACGCTATTCTCAATACAGGGGTTGACAGAGGTCTAGACAATTAAGTCCTTTCGACGCACCTTTCACCGAAGATGTTTTTGGGAAAACGTGACAAGTCGTGTGTGTACATCGGCGTCATTATGTCAACAATATAAATCGTGCATTAGTTTTTGAAAAAAAAAAATCCATTGTTCACGATCACCCAACCATTCGACTATCGTGACTTTTTATATAAAGCCATTTATTATGCCCATTTTATATGAGGCGGATAACATACAAATTACTATTCCCTATACTGGGCTTGACAAACAAGACAGACAGACAACAATAACATAGATAATTATTTCTCAGCCATGCAGAATTCCTCATGATATTTTCGTTTCCCGCTGACTCGTGGTAAACCAGCACTAGCACTTGAAATTTCTGATAACATATTTAGTGATCCCGGCGGGAGGAGCGATACTGAGTCCTTTTTATAGAAAAGGCCGGCAAACGAGCAGGCGGTTCACGTGATGGTAAGTGATTACCGCCATGAACACCCGCAATACCAGAGGCATAGCAGATGCGTTGTCGGCCTTAGAGTCCTGTCGTGGTTTTAAGCGAGCGCCCAGACCACTGGGCCACCACGATTGGAGTTTAGTTGAATGTAATTCAATCCCGTTATTTTTTCTAAAATTAAGTTTTTTTTTCTATAATGCATATCATTGGGTGTTACTCTTTATAAAACCATTTTAATTTCTAAATCTAGGGAAGTCATAGGTCAATAGGTCTTTCTGACACATATTTCACCGGAGCTAATTTTGGGACAAAGTAACAGTTGATCCTATGGACGTCTTAGTGACGGTACAATATTAAGTATATTACTTACTTTTAAGTTTTATTATTATATCTTTACACATAGTCCCTGACGGAGTAGCCAGTGAGAGCATATCGACAAACATCACGACCCTTACCATATTTCTATAGCTTCATTCAAATTTATCATCCTCCTCTTATATGCACGTCTACCTAGACGTGCATATAAGAGGAGGATGATAAATTTGAATGAAGCTATAGAAATATGGCAGATACCTATCTGAAGTCTCTTCCTCTCCACCTCTTCTTATTTAAATGTATATAAGGGAAATGTAAATGTGTAATTTACATAGATAAATATATATAGGCACATAAACGTCCCGGATTCGAATACAAATATATTCATCACATCAATATATTCTTCACCCAAATGTTTGCCTCTAGCGGGTTTCGAAGTCACACCCTGAAGCTTCGAAGCTAGAATCACTAACAACTAGGCTATCGAGTCGTCACATAATGTAAGCTTTCAATTATTTACCATTTTATCAATATTTAAATATTGCGCGTTCATCTATCAAAGATATCTGATATATCTGAAAGAATTTATTCAATATGAAATAAATAAATGTAATATGTAATAAATTGCGTGAGAATTTCATCCAAAACTCGTTGAATACTCGTAAATTTATTATTCCCATTTAATATAAATAAAATAGATAAATAAATATCTACACGCTATTCTCAATACAGGGGTTGACAGAGGTCTAGACAATTAAGTCCTTTCGACGCACCTTTCACCGAAGATGTTTTTGGGAAAACGTGACAAGTCGTGTGTGTACATCGGCGTCATTATGTCAACAATATAAATCGTGCATTAGTTTTTGAAAAAAAAATCCATTGGTTACGATCACCCAACCATTCGACTATCGTGACTTTTTATATAAAGCCATTTATTATGCCCATTTTATATGTGGCGGATAACATACAAATTACTTGTTTATGCAAAAATTCAGTTTATACTAGCACTTTCACCTGTACTTACTCACGGTTCGCAGATTAATAAACGAAACTCGATAATGTTATTTCATATATAAAGTGATTTGTGATCTATATTTATAGACATATATGACCTGGCCTTCAGAGCTAATTTGCAGGGCGCCTATTACGAAAAACTAAACGCGAAATTGCGGTTTGGGCTGGATTAAGATGTTCCTATTCCGAAAGTCCTCCGGATACGAAGATCGTTCCGTTGTTCGCGATTTCATGTTTTTCCTTTCGTTGGTCATATACCCGAAAGTTATTTGACATTTTGAGCTTCGTTTTATGATAGAGATAGGTCAGTGGTCACAAATTAAACTCATTTCGTATGTTGTTTTATATGTCCCACGTTGTATGCTTTATTTTGACTAAAACATTTCACATTTTATAAATAATGAATGCTTCAATAAAAGAAGTAGTCACGATAGCCGAGTTGTTGGGTGGTCGGAATTTCGAGTCGAGAGACCTGAGTTCGATCCCCAGATGGCAGTACCAATGAGTTTCTGTACTGGAAATTGCGTGAAGATATTTATATTTATTTATTTAATTTTTCAAAGTTAGCAGCTAAAGCACTTGTGTTATTCGGAACAAAGAGATCACCACAATGACAAGACCTGAGACAATGTAGAAAAAGTGGTTTTCCTACATTGACCCGTCCGGGAATTCAAACCGGGACCTCAGAGGTGGCTACACCTTGAAAACAGGTGTGTACACCATACATCCACGGAGGTCGTCTAGGATATTTTTTATTGAAATAATTTTATTAAAGTTACTGAAATAATTTTTTTCTTCTGAATTAAAAAAAAGTTTATGTACTTTTTCTACGAGTCCTGTAAGAAAATTTTCAAATTCATATGTTCACCCTCTTTAAAGCTTACCAAACGTAATAAAATCATAATCAACATATCTGTTTTTATGCAGTTATAGCTCTAACCGCTTTGAAATCGCCAAGCCAGACACAATAATGAACGCAATAAAAATAACGAATGGTTAAACATACGAATACAAATTACTTGTTTATGCAAAAATTCAGTTTATACTAGCACTTTCACCTGTACTTACTCACGGTTCGCAGATTAATAAATGAAACTCGATAATGTTATTTCATATATAAAGTGATTTGTGATCTATATTTATAGACATATATGACCTGGCCTTCAGAGCTAATTTGCAGGGCGCCTATTACGAAAAACTAAACGCGAAATTGCGGTTTGGGCTGGATTAAGATGTTCCTATTCCGAAAGTCCTCCGGATACGAAGATCGTTCCGTTGTTCGCGATTTCATGTTTTTCCTTTCGTTGGTCATATACCCGAAAGTTATTTGACATTTTGAGCTTCGTTTTTAGATAGAGATAGGTCAGTAGTCACAAATTAAACTCATTTCGTATGTTGTTTTATATGTCCCACGTTGTATGCTTTATTTTGACTAAAACATTTCACATTTTATAAATAATGAATGCTTCAATAAAAGAAGTAGTCACGATAGCCGAGTGGATGTGCGGTCGGAATTTCGAGTGGGACAGACCCGAGTTCGATCAGCAGGTGGCAGGCTCGTACCAATGAGTTTCTGTACTGGAAATTGCGAGAAGATATTTGTTATTTATTTATTTAATTTTTCAAAGTTAGCAGCTAAAGCACTTGTGTTATTCGGAACAAAGAGATCACCACAATGACAAGACCTGAGACAATGTAGAAAAAGTGGTTTTCCTACATTGACCCGTCCGGGAATTCAAACCGGGACCTCAGAGGTGGCTACACCTTGAAAACAGGTGTGTACACCATACATCCACGGAGGTCGTCTAGGATATTTTTTATTGAAATAATTTTATTAAAGTTACTGAAATAATTTTTTTCTTCTGAATTAAAAAAAAAGTTTATGTACTTTTTCTACGAGTCCTGTAAGAAAATTCATATGTTCACCCTCTTTAATGCTTACCAAACGTAATAAAATCATAATCAACATATCTGTTTTTATGCAGTTATAGCTCTAACCGCTTTGAAATCGCCAAGCCAGACACAATAATGAACGCAATAAAAATAACGAATGGTTAAACATACGAATACAAATTACTTGTTTATGCAAAAATTCAGTTTATACTAGCACTTTCACCTGTACTTACTCACGGTTCGCAGATTAATAAACGAAACTCGATAATGTTATTTCATATATAAAGTGATTTGTGATCTATATTTATAGACATATATGACCTGGCCTTCAGAGCTAATTTGCAGGGCGCCTATTACGAAAAACTAAACGCGAAATTGCGGTTTGGGCTGGACTACGATGTTCCTATTCCGAAAGTCCTCCGGATACGAAGATCGTTCCGTTGTTCGCGATTTCATGTTTTTCCTTTCGCTCGTTATAATGAACAAGACAGGTACGACGTCCAAGACAATTTTTTAATTAGTTTAAATAGTAAAAAGAGATTTAAAAATATCATGAGTGTTAAAAATAGTGTTTTATCTCAACATTTGTCTGTTTATATTCATTTATAAAAGCAATAAAGAATAAAAAAAGTGGCATTTTAAGTTAGAGAATCACTCGGTGTGCGTAAACTGACAGTAATACCCACCTCAACACTTCGGTTATGAGGCGTGCAAATAAAAGCGTAATAAAAGTATCATATTTAGTATTAATAGATTGATTAATTATAGAGCTACGGAATATACCTTTATATATATAGAACAAAAAGAGGTAAATCCCTCGAGATCCAATTAAAACTTTATGCAATCAGTTCCGGCGTGAAAATTGATTCAGGGGCCAAACTGAACAGCATAAGCTGCGCCCTTCACATTTGTTAATCCTCCTTATTTAATGATCCTAAAACAATATTTGTGGGTTTAATATGGTTAATTTTTAATTTAGTCCATAGACTTGTCGGTAGTAACGCTGTCTTGGAAGCTATGGGTTGCGGGATCGAATCCTGCTAGCGAAAAACTTTTTTGTGTTGAATATGTTTGTTCTCACCTCCGTCAGTGAGTAATAGTATAAAATACCCAAGCAAGAATGAAAGTTTATAAATAATAAATAATGATGTTTTATTCAGTTGCGTAAAAACCGTAGCGTACGTTATTATCTACATGTTATTTGATTTAACATGTTTTTAAATAAATAAATAATTTATATTTATTTATTTATTTGACCATTTTTTTTTGAAATCAGTGACTTAAACAATCCGTTACTTTTATCGGTTTTCTAGTAAACTGATTTTACGTGCTTTTTATTTTAGGTACATTAATTTAGGCGGGAGAAGGAATGGTAAATGTTCGTGTATTTATATTTAAACTTAATTGGTCTACGTTACTATAGACTAATGGTTGGGTGATCGGATTTCGAATCAAGAGACCCGAATTCGATTCCAACGTGGCAGGCACGTACAAATGAATTTTATTTATAAGCTTATGCGCGATTTATATCGTTGGCTTTTATATGAAGATGGCGACAGGCTCACCACCGGTCACACTGTCCAAATAAATGTCTTTGGTGAGAGATGTGCCTACCCAGTCCTCTGTCTACCCCAGGATTGAGAAAGGAAATGGAAAAATTTTCCATGACGGACTGACAGACTGTCATACGACTGATCCTTGTGACACAAGGAATTCTTAATTAATCTGAATTAAGGGTTCCTTTTTATATTCGGATTTACGGAACACTAAAAAAAATATTTACAATCATACAAGTACCAAAACATTTAGGTTTACAACTCGTTCACGTTGCAAAACAACTGAATCAAATGTAGTGACGCCATAAAGAGCCATTCATTATAGACCCTGAAAGCTAGTAGCGAGGGTCGCGTCTTGGTTTTTACGATTCGATAAAAACACAATCTCTTTTGTAACAAGACGACTTCTTTGCGAGTGTAGCGATTGATAACAGCTTTATAGCTTAAACGGATCCGGTCGTATGTGAATATGTGTTTTAAAATTTTCAATAAGTAAATTTATAAATTTATAAATTAAATATAAATTTTTTCTATCTATAGATAGAAAAAATATCACACTTAATTGCTCTGATCCCGAAGTAAGTAGCTTAAGCACTTGTGTTATAGTATCGGAAACAACGAAGGTACCACAAACACTCAGGTCTGATGTATAAAAGTGATTATCTTTGACCCGTATGGGAATCGAAGCTAGTGAATTGAAGCTGGACAAGACACCACGAAAACCGATTAGTACGCCACTCATCCATGGAGTTCATCAAAATATAAGCAAAACTAAATCATGCCTGAGACTTCATACATACATACATACATAGAGGCCTGTTGAAGACTACGAGCCAATCGAGCAGATCGAACTCCAATCTCTAGACTTGAATTCCGATCACCCAACTGGATTTTTGTACCAACAAGTAATTTATATTTATTTATTTATTTGACCATTTTTTTTGAAATCAGTGACTTAAACAATCCGTTACTTTTATCGGTTTTCTAGTAAACTGATTTTACGTGCTTTTATTTTAGGTACATTAATTTAGGCGGAGAAGGAATGGTAAATGTTCGTGTATTTATATTTAAACTTAATTGGTCTACGTTACTATAGACTAATGGTTGGGTGATCGGATTTCGAATCAAGAGACCCGAATTCGATTCCAACGTGGCAGGCACGTACAAATGAATTTTATTTATAAGCTTATGCGCGATTTATATCGTTGGCTTTATATGAAGATGGCGACAGGCTCACCACCGGTCACACTGTCCAAATAAATGTCTTTGGTGAAAGATGTGCCTACCCAGTCCTCTGTCTACCCCAGGATTGAGAAAGGAAATGGAAAAATTTTCCATGACGGACTGACAGACTGTCATACGACTGATCCTTGTGACACAAGGAATTCTTAATTAATCTGAATTAAGGGTTCCTTTTTATATTCGGATTTACGGAACACTAAAAAAAATATTTACAATCATACAAGTACCAAAACATTTAGGTTTACAACTCGTTCACGTTGCAAAACAACTGAATCAAATGTAGTGACGCCATAAAGAGCCATTCATTATAGACCCTGAAAGCTAGTAGCGAGGGTCGCGTCTTGGTTTTTACGATTCGATAAAAACACAATCTCTTTTGTAACAAGACGACTTCTTTGCGAGTGTAGCGATTGATAACAGCTTTATAGCTTAAACGGATCCGGTCGTATGTGAATATGTGTTTTAAAATTTTCAATAAGTAAATTTATAAATTTATAAATTTATAAATTTATAATTAATATAAATTTTTCTATCTATAGATAGAAAAAATATCACACTTAATTGCTCTGATCCCGAAGTAAGTAGCTTAAGCACTTGTGTTATAGTATCGGAAACAACGAAGGTACCACAAACACTCAGGTCTGATGTATAAAAGTGATTATCTTTGACCCGTATGGGAATCGAAGCTAGTGAATTGAAGCTGGACAAGACACCACGAAAACCGATTAGTACGCCACTCATCCATGGAGTTCATCAAAATATAAGCAAAACTAAATCATGCCTGAGACTTCATACATACATAGAGGCCTGTTGAAGACTACGAGCCAATCGAGCAGATCGAACTCCAATCTCTAGACTTGAATTCCGATCACCCAACTGGATTTTTGTACCAACAAGTAATTTATATTTCTATATATATGTAACCAACTAAAAGTCTTAAAGTATAAGGCTATATGATCATAATCAACACACATGGCAAGTGCATTGGCTATCGCAGTACCTGACTCCTTTCACCTTAGACGCTGCTGCCCATCACCGGTCTGCCAGCTTAATTATGGTCTGGTATTTTTGAACATGGTGATGTCTGTGTGTCTGTCGGTTTTCGTAAGTGTATTCAAGGCTTTCCCTTAAGTCGCCTCTTATGATACCTACGGAAGAAACAGGGTTCTAATTATAAACGAGGATTGAATGATTCATTTTCATTATAATCTTTTTTTTTATATCAGCGAAGACTCAACATCAATATGTAACTGTCGCATTGTTTCACATTGGATGGCAGTTTGATAGCGCTGGAGAGCTATAAAACAATACAGGACTTTACGTACGATGATCCCCAAATAAATTTAAGCTAAAAGGCTTTAAAGCGGAGTACACGTCCCTGGAATAATGTTTATACTTTACATACTTACAATGAGCTTTGACAACAGCTTTTTATGTCAACACTCGTAAATGATGGTAAGTCGATACTGCAGTCTTAGAGATATGCAAACTATTTGAAAAGAAATTTACAGATGCGTTGTTACAGGCGAAGCGATTAAGGAATAGCCTCCTTACGTGATATTGACAAAACAGTAACAAAAACTGATGAGTGCGATTCATACACCGTAGAGTTGAAACTTCAATAAATCGAAAAAAGATTGAGATGAATATATGTAACAAGGGTAGGATAATAGAAAGTTTATTTATAAAATTGTATGTATATTTCTGTCTCATTCTTTGCCTTGTGGCTTTGTATTTGTGTCTGTTACCCGTCCTTTTTTGCGTTGCATCCGGTTTGAAATCACAACAATTCTAAAGAAGTTTCACTTCAAAAATATGAAGAGGAAGTCTTTCTTTCAGGTAATATGAATGATGACTTCTCTCTACAAACATTTAGCTCGGCGAGGTTGTGTTCTTGGCACTAAAATTAATCTATCGCAGTCGACAATTTTAATTAGCCACAACTCAACTAACAGTCTTTTTGCAACTGCCAGTAGTTATTTAAACTACGACTGACGTAGCAGTACAATTTATACTTTTAAAATTATGTAATGATCCCTCTAAGGCGAATATAGAGAAAAAATGTTAAAGAAATGACATGAGAAAACAATAAAGAGAAAAAATGTTTTTAAAATTTCAACTGATATGGGCGGGAAGGATTTGTATTCCGGATTTCGATATATTTATAAATCTAAAAAGGGAGTTATAGTATATACTGAAGCTCTTGTCTAGGGTCTCCCTGTGGATTAAAAGGGATAACTATTTCGATCACTTCCGTTGAAGGTTATAAGAGCTTACTTCACACCGTATTTCACTCCAAAGTTCAGTAGTCACTACAAAGCAATAATTAATATGTACTGATAAATAATATGAAGCAATAATACAGTTACTGAGGCCAATTTTAAATTTATTTCTCACAATATTTAAGCTTTTCAACGTGAAAATAAAGACTTTTCATTTTGATAAAGTTTTAATTTGTTCATTTGAAAGTCTTACAAAAACTCCCAATTTTGGAAGTTATGCACAACTTCTCGAAAATTGTGTATAATTAATTTTTCAATAACATGAAGTTTATCACAGATCAACATCAAGTCGAAAAGGGGCGAAAAGTTAGGTGGTCATAATTTACATAAAAACTTGTTTTAAAATTAAATACTTTAAATTATGAAATAAAGAAAACACTGTTTATTTCGATTTGAAGCGGAGTATTCGTTAAAATATTTAGTTCAAGATGAGCGAGAACAGTGTTAGAACGAGATACGTAACAAATTTTGCAAAATTTATATTCTTAAAAAAAATTCCTAACGCCATTCTCAAGGGTAGACAGATGTTTAGGCAATTAAGTCCTTTCCGCCCACCTTCCACCGAAGACATTTTTGGGACAACGTGACAGGTGGTGAGCCCGTCGCTTTCTTTGTCCGGTGAAAAGTGGGTCGAAGGGACTTAATTGTCAGGACCTCTGTCTTCCCCAGTGTTGGATATGGCGTGAAGATATAATAGTATAATAAATAAACGTCAACCAGATAACCTACTTGGTAGCATATTAACATTTTATAAACTAAGTATTAAGTTATATATAAAATGATAACACAAGGGTGTTTGTGGTACCTCCGTTGTCTGATTCCATAACACTAGAACTGAAACTGCTTATTTTGAGATCAGAGCAATGTATGTGATGTTGTCCCTAACTATGTATGTATTTATATTTTTAAAAAGATAAATAATAATTATAAATAAATATCTTCTCGAAATTCCCAATACAGGGGTAGTCTAGTCTAGACAATTAAGTCTCTTTGACCCTCCTTCCACAGAAGATATTTTCGGGACAAGAAGAAAAAAAAAGATTAATGTAACATTACAGTAAAAAGAAACTAATAACCATATTCATTTTAGCCTAGACGCTTCAATTTACTGTGACCAGCGACTATCAGGTTGTTCCAAATAAATTGCGGCTAAATATACGGCGAACTGCCTAGTTTAAACTCAGCAACAAAAAATTAAAATAATACCAAATGAATATCTTTACGCATGTTCCTAGAACTGGGGTAGACAATTAGGTTCATTCGAACCACCTTTTACCAAACAATGTTTGGGACAAGGTGAGTGGTTGTCCAGCCAACGGTGTAATATACATTCATGTATATTAACATAGAGAAGTAAACGTCGGGAAACTATTGTTAGTTTACTACTTTATAAAATACTAGCGTTGTCCGCGGTATCGCCTGTGAAAACGAGCTTATAAGTTTATCGCGAGAAAAATAGTCTTCGGTCAAACCGTAACATACAAACAAACAAACTTATTTTCGCATACCTAGACGTATACGTAGACGCGGATACTTAGACGTATACGTTACGTGTACGGTACGTATGAAGGAATATGATGAATCTGAAAGAAGCGAAAGAGGTACAGAGGAGGTAAAGGTAAAGAGAAGGTAAATATATAAGGGTCGTGGCACTTGGCTATCTGTTCTCTCTGACCACCCCTTCAGGGATTGTATGTGAAGATAAATAATAATTATAAATAAATATCTTCACACAATTCCTAATACAGGGTAGACAGAGATCTAGTTTAGACAATAAGTCCCTTCGACCCACCTTCCACCGAAGACATTTTTGGGACAACGTGACAGGTGGTGAGCCCGTCGCTTTCTTTGTCCGGTGAAAAGTGGGTCGAAGGGACTTAATTGTCAGGACCTCTGTCTTCCCCAGTGTTGGATATGGCGTGAAGATATAATAGTATAATAAATAAACGTCAACCAGATAACCTACTTGGTAGCATATTAACATTTTATAAACTAAGTATTAAGTTATATATAAAATGATAACACAAGGGTGTTTGTGGTACCTCCGTTGTCTGATTCCATAACACTAGAACTGAAACTGCTTATTTTGAGATCAGAGCAATGTATGTGATGTTGTCCCTAACTATGTATGTATTTATATTTTTAAAAAGATAAATAATAATTATAAATAAATATCTTCACGCAATTCCCAATACAGGGGTAGACAGAGATCTAGTTTAGACAATAAGTCCCTTCGACCCACCTTCCACCGAAGATATTTTCGGGACAACGTGACAGGTGGTGAGCCCGTCGCTTTTGTCCGGTGAAAAGTGGGTCGAAGGGACTTAATTGTCAGGACCTCTGTCTTCCCAGTGTTGGATATGGCGTGAAGATATAATAGTATAATAAATAAACGTCAACCAGATAACCTACTTGGTAGCATATTAACATTTTATAAACTAAGTATTAAGTTATATATAAAATGATAACACAAGGGTGTTTGTGGTACCTCCGTTGTCTGATTCCATAACACTAGAACTGAAACTGCTTATTTTGAGATCAGAGCAATGTATGTGATGTTGTCCCTAACTATGTATGTATTTATATTTTTAAAAAGATAAATAATAATTATAAATAAATATCTTCACGCAATTCCCAATACAGGGGTAGACAGAGATCTAGTTTAGACAATAAGTCCCTTCGACCCACCTTCCACCGAAGATATTTTCGGGACAACGTGACAGGTGGTGAGCCCGTCGCTTTTGTCCGGTGAAAAGTGGGTCGAAGGGACTTAATTGTCAGGACCTCTGTCTTCCCAGTGTTGGATATGGCGTGAAGATATAATAGTATAATAAATAAACGTCAACCAGATAACCTACTTGGTAGCATATTAACATTTTATAAACTAAGTATTAAGTTATATATAAAATGATAACACAAGGGTGTTTGTGGTACCTCCGTTGTCTGATTCCATAACACTAGAACTGAAACTGCTTATTTTGAGATCAGAGCAATGTATGTGATGTTGTCCCTAACTATGTATGTATTTATATTTTTAAAAAGATAAATAATAATTATAAATAAATATCTTCACGCAATTCCCAATACAGGGGTAGACAGAGATCTAGTTTAGACAATAAGTCCCTTCGACCCACCTTCCACCGAAGATATTTTCGGGACAACGTGACAGGTGGTGAGCCCGTCGCTTTTGTCCGGTGAAAAGTGGGTCGAAGGGACTTAATTGTCAGGACCTCTGTCTTCCCAGTGTTGGATATGGCGTGAAGATATAATAGTATAATAAATAAACGTCAACCAGATAACCTACTTGGTAGCATATTAACATTTTATAAACTAAGTATTAAGTTATATATAAAATGATAACACAAGGGTGTTTGTGGTACCTCCGTTGTCTGATTCCATAACACTAGAACTGAAACTGCTTATTTTGAGATCAGAGCAATGTATGTGATGTTGTCCCTAACTATGTATGTATTTATATTTTTAAAAAGATAAATAATAATTATAAATAAATATCTTCACACAATTCCTAATACAGGGGTAGACAGAGATCTAGTTTAGACAATAAGTCCCTTCGACCCACCTTCCACCGAAGATATTTTCGACAACGTGACAGGTGGTGAGCCCGTCGCTTTTGTCCGGTGAAAAGTGGGTCGAAGGGACTTAATTGTCAGGACCTCTGTCTTCCCAGTGTTGGATATGGCGTGAAGATATAATAGTATAATAAATAAACGTCAACCAGATAACCTACTTGGTAGCATATTAACATTTTATAAACTAAGTATTAAGTTATATATAAAATGATAACACAAGGGTGTTTGTGGTACCTCCGTTGTCTGATTCCATAACACTAGAACTGAAACTGCTTATTTTGAGATCAGAGCAATGTATGTGATGTTGTCCCTAACTATGTATGTATTTATATTTTTAAAAAGATAAATAATAATTATAAATAAATATCTTCACACAATTCCTAATACAGGGGTAGACAGAGATCTAGTTTAGACAATAAGTCCCTTCGACCCACCTTCCACCGAAGATATTTTCGGGACAAGAAGAAAAAGATTAATGTAACATTACAGTAAAAAGAAACTAATAACCATATTCATTTTAGCCTAGACGCTTCAATTTACTGTGACCAGCGACTATCAGGTTGTTCCAAATAAATTGCGGCTAAATATACGGCGAACTGCCTAGTTTAAACTCAGCAACAAAAAATTATAATAATACCAAATGAATGTCTTTACGCATGTTCCTAGAACTGGGGTAGACAATTAGGTTCATTCAAACCACCTTTTACTGAACAATGTTTGGGACAAGGTGAGTGGTTGTCCAGCCAACGGTGTAATATACTACATTCATGTATATTAACATAGAGAAGTAAACGTCGGGAAACTATTGTTAGTTTACTACTTTATAACATACTAGCGTTGTCCGCGGTATCGTCTGTGAAAACGAGCTTATAAGTTTATCGCGAGAAAAATAGTCTTCGGTCAAACCGTAACATACAAACAAACAAACTTATTTTCGCATACCTAGACGTATACGTAGACGCGGATACCTAGATGTATACGTTACGTGTACGGTACGTATGAAGGAATATGATGAATCTGAAAGATGCGAAAGAGGTACAGAGGAGGTAAAGGTAAAGAGAAGATACATATATAAGGGTCGTGGCACTTTGCTATCTGTTCTCTCTGACCACCCCTTCAGGGATTGTATGTGAAGATAAATAACATACAAAAATAAGTATGTTTTTTATAGTACGTTGAGGATTCTTAACAGTAATTCCATACAAAAGACGCCTTTTAAAAGTAATATACGGGCATTGTGAGCGTAGGTACGTAGACTTTAAGTATTCTATTGTGTCCATGTGCACTCACTCCAGCAGAACTCCAACGGCTTCCATTCTTTGCCGATGAAGTTTTATTGTGTTGAAATTTTACCGCGGAAACATTGAAAGTACCATAACATACATAATCATATAAAATTAAATAAATAATTTATTCCTACTGTTTCATTAATATTATTATAAATGTATGTGTAAAAATACTATACACATATACAAAACATAAAGTGTCACGATCCTTACATGCCTCTTTCGCAACTCTCATATTCTTTCTGATATTCTCTAGATATCCGAGTAATCTTGACCCTGCCCTCTTCGAGCAATCTGATCACATGGACCTCTAAAGTTATTCTCTTACTTGCCTACTTGGGTGTATTAAATAAAAAAAATATAAATAAATATCTTCACACAATTCCTAATACAGGGGTAGACAGAGATCTAGTTTAGACAATAAGTCCCTTCGACCCACCTTCCACCGAAGATATTTTCGGGGTTTGTTAAACTAATCAAAACGAAATTCTAGGCGGATAATGACTTTTGACAATCTGCTCTGTTGTACTTACCATTAACTTCCCGTGGTAAACATCGTACATTAGTTTTGAAAAACCCATTGGTACTAGGCTACTACATGGGGATCAAACTTTGGTCGCTCGACTCGAATTCCGATCACCCAACATTTCAGATAACTTGACTATTTTAATACTGTCTTCATTATATCAATATAATAATCTTCCTTTAATTATCTTCATTTCTTTGATTAATCTTTTGACATTGCTGTTTGTACTTTGATTTCTCGATGTAAAAATAATAAAACGCTTCTTGTAAGTAATGTAAAATATAGAAGTGGTATACATCTATGTACCAATGCTTCTCGCGGAATTTTCTGCCACGCACTTGCACTTTATGGAATGTGCTGCCCTCACCGGTTTTTCCGGACCGATACGACTTAAGGACCTTTAAGAAAAGAGCCTTTACCTTTCTTAAAGGCCGGCAACGCATCTGCTATTCCTCCGGTATTGCAGGTGTTCATGGGCGGCGGTAATCACTTACCATCACGTGTGCCACCAGCTCGTTTGCCTCCCTTTTCTATAAAAAAACCACAATAGTAATCACGTTTTTATAAAATTAAACATTAAGAACAAAAACCGTTTTAAAATTTATTTTAATCTGTACAATATAACCAGTCAGGTTCAATCTCAATATAATCAGTCAGGATACTCATCCTAACTTACCTGTCCGGTAGTTGTGGTATGGTATACGGGTATGCGACCCCGGCTTCCCTAGCTATTACTGTCCTATCCCTTGCCTTCCTGGGCGGTAATATCCTACCTTTCCTAATTCCCACCTTAACTTACCAATCTTCCTTTTCTCACAACCTATACTTCCTTTCCTTACTCCTATTCTCTCCGCCAATCCAACGTCTGCCGTGCGGATGGATGCATGGCTAGGGGCAAGCCTAGTCGTTAGCGTGCCACACTGCCCTGGGACCGGGCGACCCAGAATTAGGCTAGCCTTACCCTGGCATGCGGGGCTCTGCTGGGGTGGACAAACCTTTCCCTTGCTACTGTGGAACGCAATGGTGAATTTTACTTACCAAAATGGCGGCGATGTGGTTCGCCACCCATCACGTCTCGTTTCTCGCGGGGCGAAAAGCGGCCCATGGAGAGCCGCTTCGCTACGTTGAATGTAAGAGGAGGAATGGATGGTAAGGTAGATGAAGTATGTCAGATGATGGACGAACGATGTATAGATATCCTGTGCGTGAACGAAACCAAGAGGAAAGGATGTGACACCACGGTTCATGGTCCCTACACGGCATACTGGTCGGGAGTCCCCAAACCAGCTGAGGCTGTCAGGAGTTGGTGTGATTCTTTCCTCTCGAATAGTTGAATGTGTGATAGAGCATGAATGTGTAAGCCCAAGACCTCTGGGTTAGGTTAAAGTTGGACTCACCCGCTTGTTTATCCTTGGGGTTTATGCACCGACGGATCTGCGAGGGTGGGTCATTAAAAGCCCAAAAGAGAGAGAGGAATTTTGGGATAGCATGAGAGAGGTCTTGAATAAATGCGGAGAAATGAACGGATCGTGATGTTAGGGGACTTTAATGGGTGGGTTGGAGTAAAGCGTGATGGGTATGAAGGAGTACTGGGTACATTTGGGGACGAGAGAGTGAACGAAATGGGAGAAGCCTACTTGAAGTATGCTTGAATGGAATCTGTGCGTGGCCAATACAATGTTTGATCACAAAAGATCCATTTGTATACAAGAATTGAGGGTGAGTCTAGAAGTATAATTGATTTTGTTATTGTGGATCAAAGATTGAGGAAGAACCTGCTAGACACTCGAGCATACCGCGGTGTAGGCCTTGACACAGACCACTTCCTGGTCATAGCCCGAATACATGGCATCTTTAAACGGTGGCGACACCGAGGAGCTGAGCCTACGAGTGTTTTGGACAGAATAAAAGTGGAAAATCTACAAGAAAAGGATAAGAAAGACGAGTATGTAGAGAAACTGATAGAAAGTTTTAAAGGCATAGAAGAGATATGTGTGATTGAAGATTTGTGGGAGACATTTAAGAAAGGAGTCGTGAATGTTGCTGTTGAGGTATGCGGAGTAGCTAAACGGAGGAAAGGAAGAAAGAAGTATAATGTGTGGATGGATAAAGATGTACAAAAGGCTGTGCAAGAAAAGAAGAAAGGGAGTTGGATTGGTTAGCAACAAAAGCTAACCAAAACTTCAAAAGGCGACGAATGACGAGATAAAGGAAGCGAGAAAGAAGTATAAAAGATTCAAATCAGCTGCGAAAGATGTTGTGACTAGAAAGAAAGAAGAACAAAAGGATGATTTTGATAGGAGGTTTACTGAAGATTTCCAGTCAAACATCAAGTTTTTCTGAAATCCGTCAATACAGCCAGAGGAAAACTCTACCTCGGAGCTGAATACAATCAGGAGTCAAGATGGGAGCATTATAAAAGGAGAAGAATATGTGTTAAAGAGATGGAAAGAGTATTTTGAATGTTTATTTGAAAGAGAGGAAGTGCAGGTACAACACCCGGCACCTTCCATGGTTAATATAAATGTTGGTGACAGTGAGATAAGCGTGGATGAAATAGTAAAAGCGTTGAAAAGTATGAGATTTGGTAAGGCTGCCGGATATGATAGGATTACCGTCGAGATGCTGAGGACTGGACAGGGCTTAGTGGCTAGTCAGCTGTACCGCCTTTTCAATATGTGCTGGCAAAATGGGCAAGTACCGGGAGACTGGTGCAAAGCCGTAATCGTGCCATTATATAAGGGAAAGGGGTCACGGCAGGACTGCGTAAATTACCGCGGTATAAGCCTTCTCAGCGTCGTCGGTAAATTGTATGCGAAAGTGTTGATTGAAAGGGTTGTGAATGAAACGGACGAAAAGTATGGGATGCACAAGCGGGATTTAGAAAGGGAATGGGGTGTACGGATCAGGTCTTTTCTTTGCGGTGCATAGCCGAAAAGTGTCTGGCTAAAACCAGAAGGTCTATTGTACGTTCGTGGATTTAGAAAAGGCCTATGATAGAGTGGTGAGGAATGAATTGTGGTCAGCATTGTCCGTGAAAGGTGTCAGCAGTATCCTCATACGAGCATTGCAATCTCTTTATAGGGATTCCTGTGCTTGTGTAAGGATAAACGGGCGTACACTGAATGGTTTAATATCGAAAAGGTGTTAGACAGGGATGTGTAGCGTCACCGTGGCTGTTTAATCTGTTTATGGACAATTGCTTGACAGATTTAAAAGAGAATGAAAGTGGGTTGAGAATGAATGAGTTACTCGTCAAATGTTTTCTATGCTGATGATCAAGTATTACTTGCGTCTTCAGCCGAGGAGATGCAGGAGATGGTAACTGCTATGAGTGAAGATTTTGTTAGGAAGGGGATGAAGATGAATGTAAAGAAGACGAAAGTAATGGTGTTTGAAAGAGATGAGGTCATGACAGACTGCAATATAGTGATTGGAGATGAACAAATTGAACAGGTGAATGAGTTTGTGTATCTGGGTTCAAAGTTCACAAGAGATGGAAAGTGTGAGAGTGATATTGAAAGAAGAGTGAATGCAGGAAACATGGTGAATGGAGCTTTGCACTCCTTTATGAGCAGTCGGATGGTGTCTAACAAGGCTCGTTTGGCTGTGCATAGGGGAGTTTTGGTTCCGACACTCATGTACGGAAGTGAAAGTTGGGTATGGCAGAAGAAACATGAAAGCAGAGTAAATGCAGTTGAGATGAGAGCATTAAGAAGTATGTTAGAGTTAAACTGAGCGACAGGATAAGGAATGGTGAAATAAGGAAACGTTGTGGTCTGAAAGAAGATGTAGTGACTAAAATTGAGAAAGGTATGCTGAGATGGTTTGGCCATGTCGAGAGAATGAATGAAGAACGATTGACGAAAAAAGCATATAAGGCGAGTGTGAATGGAAGTGTAGGAAGGGAAGACCTAGGCGGACGTTTCAAGACCAAATCAGGGACGTCCTGAAAAAGGCCAGGTCAAGAGTACCCTGAATCGAAGAGAATGTATGAAGGAATAATGAAAGTGGACGAAGCGAAACAAGTATGTAAGGATCGTAGCAAGTGGAAAGAAGTGGTCTCTGCCTACCCCTACGGGAAAGAGGCGTGATGATATGTATGTATGTAATATAACCAATAAATAAAACTTGGCACACTACCTCACCGTTGCTTTTGTTCCATTAGTAGCAAATTTTGAAATAGTGCTCCTTTTGAAAGTTCAAACATAGTAAAAAGCTTCCTACGTTATTAGTGTTAACTCGTCTTACATGTCTAGAATTACAACGCAGTGTTTCCGCAGAATCCCTCCGAGAAAACCTTGAATCGTTGAGTCACGTGTGATTAGAAAAAAAACTTTAAATAGCGTTTAGAAATATATAGATAGCCGAGACAACATAGTCGTTTGGTTGGTTGAAGGGATTTCAAATCGGGAGACTCATGTTCGTTCTCCAGGAGCAAAGCTCGTACCAATGCGTTTTTTTACAATAATTTTTTTACAGAAACAAAATTATGTTAATGTTTACAAAACTTATTAACTAAAAACTATTATAATCGTAGAGCCCTACTCCTCATGGTGTGGTACCAAGAACGCTGGCTGCATTTCCACGTTGAATGGCTAGACTCAACCGTTGTGCGAGAAAAGAAGAAATTTTTGAAAAAACACATTGGTACGAGCCTGCCACCTGAGGATCGAACTCGGGTCTGCTGTATATCGATTAAAGTTGTCGGTCCGAAGAGAAGAAGAGCAGCTATTCTTCTCTTCGGACAAGCTAACATATACCCTTTTATATTTGCATACGGAATGTTGCGAAGTAACTTTTTCAATAACACCTTTACAATGAATTTCCGCAAAGTAACGCCTGAATCAATTAAGTATATCGATTACCTTAGCACTTGGCTATCGTGACGTGTTAGTCTACTTGCATAGATAACTTTTTACATAATTAAATCTATGGTAGGAGAAGAAACATTCATATTCTTCACACAAATCGTTTTCTTTCGAAATCGAAAAAAGTCGAATGGGTTTCGAATCCGCAACCATTAGCTTCCAAGGCAGGGTCTACCTAAGCTACGATTATGACTTGAGAATCTCTTTTATTTCTTCTGTTTTAGCTGTTAAAAATAAGGAACATATGAAGGAAATTTAGAGTAAAGTATACAATAAAGCGATGGATATAGTGTACGGAACTTGATATGGATTTACGCAAAGCTCTCAATATCGTTAACTGAGTCCGATTCCAACGGTAATTGAATTAAGCTCACCGCGGAACGGCGCTTCAATACATTTAACTCGTTTTACTTATCCAAAATGCTCTTTGACACACACTACGTACGCTTTTATTTTTTTTTTAATTTTTATAGAATTAAATGAGCGATAATTTTAAAAAATGGATACGACCTCTATGGACGAGTGGCTTATGCAATGGTTTTCAAAGTGTTGCTAGCTCTGTGGCCCGGTTGATATGCATGCATAGGACGAAGAGGGGCGACGTGTACGCTAGCGGAATTCTCCGTCAGTCACGCTTCATGAACTGAAAGAAGGCTTTAATAGATAAATGCTGGAATATTGCACAGCATTGCCTTAAAACCCAGGAGAAAGTATGCCAAATCGCATTAACACAGTAAATTTGTGAAACTTTAATATTTGTTTATTTATATTTACGCACAGTCCCTGACAGAGTAACCAGAGAGTACAGATCGCCAAGTGCCACGATTTTTACATACCTTTTTGGCTTCTTTTAAATTCATTATTTTCTTCATGCATGCACATGGTGGTTTCCGAGTACTCATGACCTTTTCGAGAACTTGGTCACGTGATCAACGAAAGTTAGTCTCGGCCTACCTGGACACTCATAAGATATTCATAAGATGTAACATTTTATTTGAGAAATATAATTAGAATTCCGCGTTAAGTGTTAAATTGCAGGAAAAGCCGCGGGGGGCAGCTAGTCCTGTTCATAAATTTGGGTCAGGTTGTTTTGAAAATATTGTAGATTTTCTATCCGACCCGTTTCTTTCCGGGTCAGCGTATTAAAGAATATATTCATTAAGCAATATTAAGTAACATTAAACTTCAAATAACATTATATTTAAATTAGTTAAAACGTTACACGAAACTAAGCAAATTTGGTCATTACTATGACAACATTCTTGAGTCTCGCTCCAGTGAATTCTGTGTAATATGAGGTAAATAAAAGCAAAATGCAGGAACTCAAAGTAGAAAGCTAAAATCGAGTAATTTTGTACACTGGGTCAGAAACTAACGAGCGATAATTTCACCTCATAGTAAGCAATAAGTACACTTGTAATACCATACGGTCTGAATTCATTATTATTTATTTTATTTCATTTAATGTATGTGTATAGTTTGCTAATAATTGGAGCATACCACAATAAATATAAATGACTTACTAATTAAAAAAAATACTTAATTAAATAAAATAAATAAATATCTTCACGCCATTCCCAATACAGGGATAGACAGAGTCTAGACAATTAGGTCTTTTCGACCCACCTTTCACCGAAGATATTTTGGGTCAACGTGACATGAACATATATATACCTACGGAGTTTCTTTCGCCTGTTTCTTCTCCATTAGAGGAAGCTCATAACGAAACGGTGGTAGATTAAAAAATTACTATTGATAAACGAATGTGTATTCTTTTTTCACGAAACAAATGATTTAATTTGATTTGACATGGCGGTAATAAAACACAACCTCAACACTCACGCGTTATGAGGCGTACAATGTTACTTTGTATATGTGCGTGTGTGCTACTAAGGTAGTACAATATGATAAATCTAGGCCAGTTTGTGACGTCACAAGTAAAAATAAATTCAGCTAAGCTAAAACTGGCACGAGTTTGGAAAAAAGAAGCGAGATTTGGAGCGAGGTTTAAAAGGGTTTGTTCGGTGGTAAGGGCAGTCCTAATGGGCTACCTTACGAAGGAGATTTGGAAAGGGGAAGGGAAATCAAGGATCGACATTTTCCTAATAACTTTTGAGAATTTGCTACGATGACAACACCATTCCCAATACTGAGGTAGACAGAGGTCTAGGCAATAAAGTCCATTCGACCCACCTTTTAAGAAGACGTTTTTCTTGGGACAATGTGTCAGGTGGTGAACTCTTCACCGTCTTTATCTCCAAGCCAATGATAAAAATCGTTCATAAGGTTTGAAAAACCTGCCACTTAGATACATATTCAAATTCCGATCACCCAACGACGATCGACAACTCTTGGCACAAATCGAAACCGAACTCTTGATTAGAACTCCATTCACCGAACCCCTCGTTATCTGCAACGATTATTATGGTGCAATAAATAAATATAAAATAAATAAATAAATGAATACATAGATAGGGACAATAGCACATTCATTGCTCTGTAAAGTAAGCAGCTTAAGCATTTGCTCGAGCAGTACAGTATCCAATACAACGAAGCTATCACGAACACCCAGACCCCAGAAAATGTAGAAAAAGTGTTTTCTCTATTGATCTGATTTGGAATCGAGCTGGCAAAACCTGAGCTGGCAACACCTTGAAAACCGGCGTCTGCGCCACTGGTCCACGGAGTTTGTCATCATAGCATATAATTATGTCTATATAAATGTGGAGCGGTGGTTTATCATTAAATTAAACATCACACTGGTCGCTGTGGGCCGCACATAGAAATCGTATTACCTGCTGAGGACTTGGACTCTGAGGAACCGCGGAAATTTCAATCAGGTTATCATGACTCTATAGGCGATGGCTACAGGTGGTGGAGAAGAATTAATATAGCTCTTTCTCTACCAACAAAACAACATTACTGTGTAAAAAGAAGAGAGAGAAGTCGCGATATACGAGTGGTTGGGTGATCAGACTTCGAGTCGGGGGACCCTAGTTCGATTCCCAGGTAGCTAGTTCGTACCAATGGGTTTTTTCAAATCCTGTGTACGATTCATATCGTTGGCTTGGACATCGACGGCACACAGACACGGCCAACAGCGACGGGCTCACCAACTGTCGCGTGGTCTGGTATAGTCGGTGGAAGGGAGTCGAAGGGACTTAATTGTTTAGACTAGACCTTTGTCTACTCCTGTATTGAGAATGGCGTGAAGATATTTATATATTCACTGTATAAAAACGGACCCCCCTATTACTTAAATTATATGTGTATCAATAAATGTTTCCTACAAAAATCAGTGGGGCAGAACGGGCCTCGGGCAATACACGACCCGGTAGCTACGAATGTGGCCGGCGCAGCAGAAAATCGTTGTCAGCCGCATTTTCCATTTTGATTAAATTGTCGCACAATGCCATGTGACTATTTCATGCATTGGTATACAGCGACACTATGATGCTTTATGTATATAGAGCAAATGACACAAAATTTTCTGGTCAACATGGATGAATAACAATCTAGAAATAAAATAAAGATATGTATTTAACTTAAATATAGTTATTAAATTGAAGAGAAATTAAAAAAAAAACAACTGTTACGGGCAGGACCTTTTTCAATTTCTCTTTAATTTAATAATAAACACTAGAGTGATTTGCGTGCTTTATAATTCAAATACAAATCGTAAACTTTAAAAGATTAAATGAAAATTAAATATTTAAATTCCGGTGATGATTGTCCTGACCACTGGTGCTTTAGAGCCCTCCCGGAAGTTAAAAAATAAATAAAACGCGATGTAATCCTTAAATGAAAGTTTTTATTTAAAGAAAATTACTAACTAATAACTTATTTTAGATAACAATTAGTAAGCATGTCGCTGACTTATAGTTCAGATCGATGATATATACGTAACATACATACAAAATGGCATATAAAAGTCTTTTCTTTCTTATTCTTATTACCAGACTCGTCGCAATGTAGACGCTGCTCGTCACTGGTCTGATGAATTCTGGTCTGGTGTTTTTTAAGATATCATCGCCATCAATTTCAACATTGCCCTTAATTGCATTTTTAGATACTTTGGAAAAAGTGTAGAGGGAAGAGGTAGATACTTACTTAGGTGCCACTTCGTTATTAACTGTCGTAGATCATCCGTTTCTATGTTGCTATGTTAGATCAATGATCGACAATTCGTTTGCCGAGCATGGCGATTATAGTAAAACGTCCTTTACGTAGGGACCTATGATATGCAGTGGAATTTCACGTTCTTTATGTCGTTAAGTAAGTCACGACATCCCAGCGGTTGGGTGACCAGACTTCGAGTCAAGAGATTCGAGTTCGATCTCCATGTGACAGATTCGTACCAATGGGTTTTCAAATCCTGTGTACGATTCATATCGTTGGCTTGGACATCGACGGCACACAGACACGGCCAACAGCGACGGGCTCACCAAATGTCGCGGTCTGGTATAGTCGGTGGAAGGAGTCGAAGGGACTTAATTGTTTAGACTAGACCTTTGTCTACTCCTGTATTGAGAATGGCGTGAAGATATTTATATATTCACTGTATAAAAACGGACCCCCCTATTACTTAAATTATATGTGTATCAATAAATGTTTCCTACAAAAATCAGTGGGGCAGAACGGGCCTCGGGCAATACACGACCCGGTAGCTACGAATGTGGCCGGCGCAGCAGAAAATCGTTGTCAGCCGCATTTTCCATTTTGATTAAATTGTCGCACAATGCCATGTGACTATTTCATGCATTGGAATACAGCGACACTATGATGTCTTATGTATATAGAGCAAATGACACAAAATTTTCTGGTCAACATGGATGAATAACAATCTAGAAATAAAATAAAGATATGTATTTAACTTAAATATTGTAATTAAATTGAAGAGAAATAAAAAAAAAACAACTGTTACGGGCAGGACCTTTTTCAATTTCTCTTTAATTTAATAATAAACACTAGAGTGATTTGCGTGCTTTATAATTCAAATACAAATCGTAAACTTTAAAAGATTAAATGAAAATTAAATATTTAAATTCCGGTGATGATTGTCCTGACCACTGGTGCTTTAGAGCCCTCCCGGAAGTTAAAAAATAAATAAAACGCGATGTAATCCTTAAATGAAAGTTTTTATTTAAAGAAAATTACTAACTAATAACTTATTTTAGATAACAATTAGTAAGCATGTCGCTGACTTATAGTTCAGATCGATGATATATACGTAACATACATACAAAATGGCATATAAAAGTCTTTTCTTTCTTATTCTTATTACCAGACTCGTCGCAATGTAGACGCTGCTCGTCACTGGTCTGATGAATTCTGGTCTGGTGTTTTTTAAGATATCATCGCCATCAATTTCAACATTGCCCTTAATTGCATTTTTAGATACTTTGGAAAAAGTGTAGAGGGAAGAGGTAGATACTTACTTAGGTGCCACTTCGTTATTAACTGTCGTAGATCATCCGTTTCTATGTTGCTATGTTAGATCAATGATCGACAATTCGTTTGCCGAGCATGGCGATTATAGTAAAACGTCCTTTACGTAGGGACCTATGATATGCAGTGGAATTTCACGTTCTTTATGTCGTTAAGTAAGTCACGACATCCCAGCGGTTGGGTGACCAGACTTCGAGTCAAGAGATTCGAGTTCGATCTCCATGTGACAGATTCGTACCAATGGGGTTTTTCAAAACTTATTTACGATTTACATCGTTGGCGATATGAAAACGGCTCCAGTGGCCACCAGTCACGTTGTCCCAAAAAAGTCTTCCGTGAAAGGTGAGTCGAAAGGACTCAACTGTCTCGACTTTTTTCTACCCCTGTATTAGAAATAGCGTGAAGATAAGTAAGTATCACATATGTAGTCAATAGTACATGCAAGGAAAACTTAGCAAATTTGCTGATTCGGATTGAAAGAAGGTATCCCAAATACCTAATGTAATATTGTGCATACCGATGGGATACTGGAAAATGGCTTAGTCCATTAAACGACTATCCCCAACTCCCAATCTCATTAGAGGTTAAATTATATAGAGTTAAATTTCATTAGAGGTATAAAGCGAGCTCTACATAAAGTAACATACAAAATGGCATATAAAAGTCTTTTCTTTCTTATTCTTATTACCAGACTCGTCGCAATGTAGACGCTGCTCGTCACTGGTCTGATGAATTCTGGTCTGGTGTTTTTAAGATATCATCGCCATCAATTTCAACATTGCCCTTAATTGCATTTTTAGATACTTTGGAAAAAGTGTAGAGGGAAGAGGTAGATACTTACTTAGGTGCCACTTCGTTATTAACTGTCGTAGATCATCCGTTTCTATGTTGCTATGTTAGATCAATGATCGACAATTCGTTTGCCGAGCATGGCGATTATAGTAAAACGTCCTTTACGTAGGGACCTATGATATGCAGTGGAATTTCACGTTCTTTATGTCGTTAAGTAAGTCACGACATCCCAGCGGTTGGGTGACCAGACTTCGAGTCAAGAGATTCGAGTTCGATCTCCATGTGACAGATTCGTACCAATGGGGTTTTTCAAAACTTATTTACGATTTACATCGTTGGCGATATGAAAACGGCTCCAGTGGCCACCAGTCACGTTGTCCCAAAAAAGTCTTCCGTGAAAGGTGAGTCGAAAGGACTCAACTGTCTCGACTTTTTTCTACCCCTGTATTAGAAATAGCGTGAAGATAAGTAAGTATCACATATGTAGTCAATAGTACATGCAAGGAAAACTTAGCAAATTTGCTGATTCGGATTGAAAGAAGGTATCCCAAATACCTAATGTAATATTGTGCATACCGATGGGATACTGGAAAATGGCTTAGTCCATTAAACGACTATCCCCAACTCCCAATCTCATTAGAGGTTAAATTATATAGAGTTAAATTTCATTAGAGGTATAAAGCGAGCTCTACATAAAGTAACATACAAATGGTCTCTATTAGCATGCACCAAGAGTTGGCCCGGCCTGCAGTGGCTTAATGTGTTAATACGGAGCTATTCTATGACAATAACTTAAAAAATCATGACCTTCAGAACGCTAAAAAGTATTAAAAAATATTTTCACGCTATTACCAATAGGTAGTAGCAGTAGGCAGTTATTTCGACTCTACTGTCGTCGAGGACTTTTTTTGGGACAATAAATCCTTCATAAGTTTGGAGTAAACTCATTGGTACCGGTCTGCGTATTGAAATCGAGAGCCCCGAGTTCAACCCCCAGGTGGTAGGCTCGTACCAATGGGTTTTTCAAAAACCTATGTTCGCATTATATCGTTGGCTTGGACATAAGGACGGCGACGGGCTCACCACCTGCCACGTTTTCCCGAAAATATCTTCGGTGGAAGGTGGGTCGAAGGGACTTAATGGCCTAGACTAGACCTCCGTCTACTCCTGTATTGGGAATTGCGTGAAGATATTTATTTTATTTTATTTTTTTAGTTAGTATCAATAGATATAGTAATTATAGAGTAACGGAATAAACCTTCATATACATAGAACAAAAAGAGGTAAATCCCTCGAGATCCAATTAAAACTTTACTCAATCAGTTCCGATGTGAAAATTGATTGAGCGGCCAAACTGAACAGCATAAGCTGCGCCCGTGATATTTGTTAAACCTCGTTATTTAATGATCCTAAAACACTATTTGTGGGTTCAATATGAATAATCGTTAATATAGTCCATAGTATTATCGGTAGTGAAGCTGTCTTGGAAGCTAAAGGTTTGTTAAGATCATTGAATGAATATTACGCATTACCAGGTTGCGGGATCGAATCCCGCTAGCGAAAAACATTTTTGTGTTGAATATGTTTGTTCTCGCCTCCGTCAGTGAGTAATAGTATAAAATACCCAAACAAGAATGAAAGTTTATAAATAATAAATAATGATGTTTTATTCAGTTGCGTAAAAAGCGTAGCGTACGTTCTTATCTACATGTTATCTGATTTACCATGTTTTTAAATAAATAAATAGTTTATATTTATTTATTTATTTGACCATTTTTTTAAATCAGTGACTTAAGAAATCTGTGACTTTTATCGGTTTTCTAATAAACTGATTTTACTTGCTTTTTTATTTTAGGTATATTAATTTAGGCGGGAGAAGGAATGGTAAATATTCGTCTATTTATATTCGAATTTAATTGGTCTACGTTACTATAGACGAATAGTTGGGTGATCGCATTTCGAATCAAGAGACCCGAATTTTATTCCAACGTGGCAGGCACGTACAAATGAATTTTATTTATAAGCTTATGCGAGATTTATATCGTTGGCTTTTATATGAAGATGGCGACAGGCTTACCACCGGTCACGCTGTCCGAATAAATGTCTTTGGTGAAAGATGGGCCTACCCAGTCCTCTGTCTACCCCAGGATTTAGAAAGGATTGAATATTTTCCATCACGGACTGACAGACTGTCATACGACTATGACACAAGGAATTCTTAATTAATCTGAATTAAAGGTTTCTTTTTATATTCGGATAAACCGAACATTAAAAAATATTTACAATTATACAAGTACCAAAACATATAGGTTTACAACACATTCACGTTTCAAAACAACTGAATCAAATGTAGTGACGCCATAAAGAGCCATTCATTATAGACCCTGAAAGCTAGTAGCGAGGGTCGCGTCTTGGTTTTTACGATTCGATAAAAACACAATCTCTTTTGTAACAAGACGACTTCTGTGCGAGTGTAGCGATTGATAACAGCTTTATAGCTTAAACGGATCCGGTCGTATATGAATATGTGTTTTAAAAATTTCAATAAGTAAATTTATAGATAGAAAAAATATCACACTTAATTGCTCTGATCCCGAAGTAAATAGCTAAAGCACTTGTGTTATAGTATCGGAAACAACGAAGGTACCACATACACTCAGGTCTGATGAAAAAAAGTGATTATCTTTGACCCGTATGGGAATCGAAGCTAGCGAATTGAAGCTGGCGACACCATGAACACAGATTAGTACGCTATTCATCCATGTAGGCCACCAAAATATAGGCAAAACTAGATCCTGAGACTTAATACATACATACATAGTGGCCTGTTGAAGACTGCTCCAAGATATAGCCCTCTACCAAACCATGCTTGGCAAGCGGATTGCCGATCGCAGTACCAGTCACCTGAAACCGTAGAAGCAGCTGCGCATCACCGGTCTGCTTTATTATAGTCTTGTATTTTTTTAGATGATTATACCAACGTCTATCTGTTGCCAATTCCACATACAGAGTACGTCTCAGTCGCTTCTTGAGTCACCAATGGGAAGGTAGGGAAAGTGTTATTTTAATTTATCAATAAATGTACTCTGTGGCATTTAGCAATAAATGTACTCTGTGGCTATAATACACAATACATAGAGTATAAAATATGAAATAGAGCGAGCACGCTCTATTTCATATTTTATACTCTGTGATTTTCTTAAGCATAAGAAAATCAATTTGTTTTGTAAGGAAGGCGTTATCTGCAGCCTGCGTTGGATATAAGACCTTTAATACTGCGATACCATTATTTGGACAGTGTTATTATCACAACTTCATAAGATATATTGAATTGCAAGATATATACACAATAAGGGTATTGTTTAAAATGTAGGTATTTTAAATAATGATACTACACTTTGAAGAAGTCACGGTAGTGGTCGGTTGCTCGGAATTCTAGTCGAGAGACCCGAGTCCGATCCCCAGGTGGTAACTAGGCCCGTACCAATGACTTTTATCAAAACTTATGTACGATTTACATCGTTGGTTTGGACATAAAGACCACGATACGATCACCATTTGTCACGTTAGTCCATAAACTGTTTAGACCTCTATATTTCCAGTATAAGGCTAGTAGTGGTTTGGCGATATTTTTAATAAATAATGATATAATTATATACATAGATTACATTAGTGGATACTAAGACCGGCTATACAGTGGGTTGAAGGAACTTTGTCCAAATCTTTGCCTATGTATTGGAAAATTGAGTGAATAACATATTTGCCGTGGCATATCGGCAAAAGGACTTACCACTCCATTTTTTCCGTGGTTGATGTAAGAGGCGACTAAGGATAAAGTAAGGGAAAGGGTTTGGTGTAACAGATTTTTGTTACTCTTATTTCGCTGTCCATACACCAAAACTAAAATACTAGAAGCACTTCTATTCTCATTCAAACTTCTTACGACATTTAACCTAGACTCTACACGAACTCTCTAAAAAAATATCAAGTAAAGAAAGTAATTAGATGCCTCCGTGGACGGGGGAATACATACGGGTTTTCAAAGTTTCGCCAGCTCTTAGGTTACGGGTTCGATTCCCGGTCGGGTCAATGCAGAAAACCCTTCTTCTACATTTGCTTGGGTTTGAATATGTGTGGTACTGTCGATATTTCTGATGCCATAATACAGCAGAGCTATAAAACAATACAGGACTTTACGTACGATGATCCCCATATAAAATTAAGCTTAAAGGCTTTAAAGCGGTGTACACGTTCCTGGAATGATGTTTATACTTTACATACTTAAAATGAGCTTTGATAACAGTTTTTTATGGGAGTAGGTAGGTAAATGAGCTCCCAGTCGTAAATTATGGTAAGTCGATACTGCAGTCTTAGAGATATGCAAACTATTTGAAAAGAAATTTACAGATGCGTTGATAACCCTAGAAGGCTAAGAGAAGATGCACCTTTGCGCCTGAAGTCAGCCAGTGTAGGCTCTATATACCTGGTTTAACCTAGAAGATTCTTAAGCAGATGTAGTTTTTTTTTTTTGGATAAAAGCCCAATTGTCCACCGATTGTAATATTTTTTATCTTACAGAATATAAGAAAAAAAGATGTACTGTCTTACGTGGCCATTAGGTTTGTCCACACTTTTTCTCTGTAGGAGTTTACTGAAACGTCTAAAAGAAATGGCCCAAACATGGCAAATACGATCTCTAAAAATCTCAGATTAAAATTTACAGAACCGATAGTGGGTATAAGTCTTTAAGATGCAATTTGTATGGAACTACGATCGCCAAAACCCTTTCCAGGCGTAGCGATAAAGGAATTGCCCCCTTATTGAAGTGCCACTATGGCAAAATAGTAACAAATATTTATGTGTGCGATTCACACAATAGAAGTGAAACTTCAGTTATTCGAAAAAAGAATGAGATGAATATATATGACAAGGGTAGGATAATAGAAAGTTTATTTATAAAAATGTATGTATATTTTTGTCTCATTCTTTGCCTTGTGGCTTTGTATTTGTGTTTGTTACCTGTCGTTTTTTGCGTTGTATCCGGTTTGAAATCACAGGGATTCTAAAGAATTTTCACTTCAAAAATATGAAGAGGATGTATTTCTTTCAGGTAATATGAATGATGACTTCTCTCTACAAACATTGAGCTCGGTAAGATTGTGTTCTCGGAACTGAAATTAATCTATCGCAGTTGAAAACTTTAATAAGTCAAAACTCAACTATCAGTCTTTTTACATCTGCCAGTATGTAATTAAACTACGACAAACGTTAGCAGTACAATTTATACCTTTTAAATTATGTAATGATCCCTCTGAGGCGGCTTGTTAGTGAATCACTATTTATTATAGTGTTAGTTATTACGACTCGGAGATAACAGAATATTGTCACTGGATACTGCTGAGTTATTGCCTCTTAGCTCTCCTCAAAGTCGAACTAAGGTGGTCTTGTAAATGATAACGTGGGTGTAATGAACACAGTTCTAGGAATTGGTTGAGGCGATAATGCTTCATCTCTCAGTCCTATTTAAAGTGTAATTTAAATTGTCTATAATCGTTACGCACAAGTTACGAATACAGTTCTAGAGATTTGTAGTAGGTAAATATTTTTAGTCCGAATACATGTATTTCAACAATATTGTGTCATAAAAATGTAATGGAGACGATTAAAAACCCATACACCTTTGCCCAAATAAGAATCTCGAGGTACATGCGCACCTAATTATAGAGAAAAAATCGCGAATACCCATTATAGTTGAGGTATTGTTCGTAAAATAATATAGATTATTAAGTATGGTAGTAATAATTATGCTTCGTCTTCTTTTTTTAAACTTATCAAGGGTCCACTGCTGAACATAAGTATCTCCTGAAATTTGCCACAAACGATGGTAAACTCCCCGCAATAATTTTTACGTCGTCATTCCTAATGTGGATGCTTATTGATTATACAGGTAGGTGGTTACAATTTACCTTTAAAAACTTATTCATGTTTTAAAATTAAATACTTTAAATTATGAAATAAAGAAAACACTGTTTATTTGAAACGGAGTATTCGTTAAAATCTTTAATTCAAGATGAGCGAGACCGGTGTTAGAACGAGATACGTAAAAAATTTTGCAAATCAAAATTTCTATTCTTAAAAAAATATCTTTACGCCTTTCTCAATACGTAGACAGAGGTCTAGTCAATTAAGTCCTTACGATCCACATTCCACCTAAGAAGTTTTTGGAACAACGTGAATAGTTGGGAGCCTGTCGCCTTCTTTATGTCCGAGCAAACGATACAAATCGTACTTAAGTTTTGAAAAAACCCATTGGTACGAGCCTTGGGGATGACACCCGGTCTCTTGACTCGAATTCCGTCAACCCAACTACGAGGCTATCGTGACTTATTCTATTCTTAAATTTCAATTTAGAAATCCTTTCCCAGTTCTCTATTAATTTAGCGAAAGCATAGATTATGATACTAAGAATATAAGTAAGAGCGTAAATACAACTAACTTCTATCTTAAATCTGTTCCCATGATCCCTGTTTTAATTAGTGTTAGAAACTTTATCAAGTTGCGTAGAGACGTTTAGATTTGATATACAATATTATAATAGCATAAGTCACGGAGGCGAATTGGGTGATCAGAATTCGAGTCAAGAGAACCGAGTTCGATCTCTAGGTACATAAGGTTTGAAAAAAAAAACCGGAAACCTTTTTTTTCATAACGTATGCGCGATTACGTACGATTTATATCGGTGGCTTCGAAATAAACACGGTGACAGGCTCACCACTCGACAAGTTATCCCTAAAATGTTTTCGGTGAAAGGTAGGTCGAAAGGACTTAATTGTATGGATCTCTGACTTCCCTAGTATTGGATATGGCGTGAAGATATAATGGTATAATAAATAAACGTCAACCAGATAACCTATTTGGTTGTGTATTAACATTTTATAAACAAAATATAAATTTATATATAAAATGATAACACAAGGGTGTTTGTGGTACCTCCGTTGTTTCTGATTCCATAACACTAGAGCAGAAACTGCTTATTTTGGGATCAGAGCAATGTATGTGATGTTGTCCCTGACTATATATATATTTATTTATCAAAAGAGATGTAACGTAACATTACAGTACAAAAAACTAATAACCATTTTCGCTTTAGCCTAGACGCAATGATTTCACAAACTTAGACAGTTACTCCGTAAGGTATTGCAAAGAACATTTAAATTAAATCTGTAGTATTTTTTATCTTACGGAATATAAGAAAAAAAGATGTACTGTCTTATGTGGCCATTAGGTCACATTTGCCATGCAATGGCGATCTCTAACAATCCGCCGCCCATGAACATCTGCAATACCAGAGAGAGGTCCCAACCCCCCTTGTCCAGAATTGGGGGAGGGGGGAGTGTGGGCTTCCGGTTACCTGCACTCACCAGACGAAACGCAGAAGTTTGTTGGACTTCTACTTCACACCGGTATTCTGTGAGGTAGTGGTACTTCCCCGGTCGAGCCGGCCCATTCATGCAACAACAAAAGCTGATGCGTGGCTCTACCACTGTTAAAATTATATATTTGTAAATAATAATTAAACTACATCGAATTATACCGTGAAAATTAATAGGCTTCTATTCCTCAAAATACTGAAGCCTATAAAAAAAACCAACTCTATAAGTGAAGTATTTTGCTCGTTATCGTGATTATAACATACAGGATCCGCAATACGGACACACGGACGTCCAAGACAGTTTTTAAACAATTTTTAATTAGTTTAAATAATAAAAAGAGATTTTTATTATTAAAACTAAAAAAATAGTGGTTAAAAATAGTGTTTTTTCTAAACATTTGTCTATTTATATTCTCTTATAAAAGCAATAAAGAATTAAAAAAGTGACATTTTAAGTTGGAGAATCACACGGTGTGCGTAAACTGAACAGCATAAGCTGAGCCCTTCATATTTGTTAATCCTCGTTATTTAATGATCCTAAAACAATATTTGTGGGTTCAATATGGTTAATCGTTAATATAGCCTTGTCGGTAGTGATTCTGTCTTGGAAGCTAAAGACGAATGGTTGAGTGATCGGATTTCGAATCAAGAGACCCGAATTCGATTCCAACGTGGCAGGCACGTACAAATGAATTTTACTTATAAGCTTATGTGAGATTTATATCGTTGGCTTTTATATGAAGATGGCGACAGGCTCACCACCGATCACGCTGTCCAAATAAAAGTCTTTGGTGAAAAATGGGCCTACCCAGTCCTCTGTCTACCCCAGGATTGAGAAAGGAAATGGAAAAATTTTCCATGATGGACTGTCATACGACTGATCCCTGTGACACAAGGAATTCTTAATTAATATAAATTCCTTTTTATATTCGGATTTACGGAACACTAAAAAAAATATTTACAATCATACATGTACCAAAACATTTAGGTTTACAACACGTTCACGTTTCAAAACAACGGAATCAAATGTAGTGACGCCATAAAGAACCATTCATTAGACCCTGAAAGCTAGTAGCGTGGGTCGTGTCTTGGTTTTTACGATTCGATAAAAACACAATCTCTTTTGTTACTAGACGACTTTAATGAGAGTGCAGCGATTGATAACAGCTTTATAGCTTAAACGGATCCGGTCTTAGGTGAATACATATTTTAAAAATTTCAATAAGTAAATTTATAGATAGAAAAAATATCACACTTAATTGCTCTGATCCCGAAGTAAGTACCTAAACCACTTTTATTATAGTATCGGAAACCACGAAGGTACCACAAACACTCAGGTCTGATGTAAAAAAAGTGATTATCTTTGACCCGTATGGGAGTCGAAGCTAGCGAATTGAAACTGGCGACACCATGAAAACCGATTAGTAAGCCACTCATCCATGTAGGTCACCAAAATATATGAAACATAGTGGCCTGTTGAAGACTGCTCCAAGATATAGCCCTATACAAAACCATGCTTGACAAGCAGATTGCCGATCGCAGTACCAGACACCTGGAACCGTAGAAGCAGCTGCGCATCACCGGTGTGCTTTTATTATGGTCTTGTATTTTTTTAGATGATTACACTAACGTCTATCTGTTGCCAATTCCACATACAGAGTACATCTCAGTCGCTTCTTGAGTCACCCATGGGAAGGTAGGGAAAGTGTTATTTTAACGCCGATACACTGCAATTATTTCTATTCGTTTAGCAATAAATGTACTTTGTGGCTATAATACACAATACATAGAGTATAAAATATGAAGTAGAGCGAGCACGCTCTGTTTCATATTTTATTCTCTGTGACTTTCTTAAGCATAAGAAAATCAATTTGTTTTGTAAGGAAGGCGTTATCTGCAGCCTGCGTTGGATATAAGACCTTTAATACTGCGATACCATTATTTGGACAGTGTTATTATCACATCTTCATAAGATATATTGAATTACAAGATATATACACAATAAGGGTATTGTTTAAAATGTGGGTATTTTAAATAATGATACTACACTTTCAGGTTATTTTAAATAATGATACTACACTTTGAAGAAGTCACGGTAGTGGTCGGTTGCTCGGAATTCTAGTCGAGAGACCCGAGTCTGATCCCCAGGTGGTAACTAGGCCCGTACCAATGACTTTTATCAAAACTTATGTACAATTTATATCGTTGGTTTGTACATAAAGACCACGATACGATCACCATTTGTTACGTTGGTCCATAAACTGTCTGCGATGAAAGGTGGGTCGACAGGACATTATTGTTTATACCTCTATCTTTCCAGTATAAGGCTAGTAGTGATTTGACGACATTTTTAATAAATAATGATATAATTATATACATGGATTACATAAGTGGATACTAAGACCGGATATACAGAGGGTTGAAGGAACTTTGTCCAAAACTTTGCCTATGTATTGGAAAATTGAGTGAATATTTGCCGTGGCATATCGGCAAAAGGACTTACCACTCCATTTTTTCCGTGGTTGATGTAAGAGGCGACTAAGGATAAAGTAAGAGAAAGGGTTTGGTGTAACAGATTTTTTGTTACTCTTATTTCGCTGACAATATACTAAAACTAAAAGACTAGAAGCACTTCTATTCTCATTCAAACTTGTTACGACGATACTGCAGTCTTAGAGATATGCAAACTAATTGAAAAGAAGTTTACAGATGCATTGTTAACCCTAGAAGGCGAAGAGAAGATGCCCCTTTGCGCCTGAATCTTCTCTATATACCTGGTTTCAAAATAGTAACAAAAACTGATGAGTGCGATTCACACACCGTAGAGTTGAAACTTCAATAAATCGAAAAAAGATTGAGATGAATACATGTAACAAGGGTAGGATAAATTGTATGTATATTTCTGTCTCATTCTTTGCCTTGTGGCTTTGTATTTGTGTCTGTTACCCGTCGTTTTTTGCGTTGCATCCGGTTTGAAATCACAACGATTCTAAAGAAGTTTCACTTCAAAAATATGAAGAGGAAGTCTTTCTTTCAGGTAATATGAATGATGACTTCTCTCTACAAACATTTAGCTCGGCAAGGTTGTGTTCTCGGCACTAAAATTAATCTATCGCAGTCGACATCTTTAATTAGCCACAACTCAACTAACAGTCTTTTTGCAACTGTCAGTAGTTATTTAAACTACGACTAACGTAGCAGTACAATTTATACTTTTAAAACCACCTTAGTTCTCTTCAAAGTCGAACTAAGGTGGTCTAGTAAATGATAACGTGGGTGTAATGAACACAGTTCTAGGAATTGGTGGAGGAGCTTCATCTCTTATTCCTATTTAAAGTGTAATTTAGATTATCTGTAATCGTTACGCAGAAGTTATGAATACAGTTCCAGAGATTTATAGTAGGTTAATGTTTTTAGTCCGAATACACGTACGTCAACAATATTGTGTCATAAAAATGTAATGGAGACGATTAAAAACCCATACACCTTTGCCCAAATAAGTATCTCGAGGTACATGCGCACCAAATTATAAATAAAAAATCGCGAAGACCCATTATAGTTGAGGTTTTGTTCGTAAAATAATTTAGATTATTACGTATGGTTGTAATAATTATGCGTCTTCTTCTTCTTTAAAACTTATCAAGGGTCCACTGCTGAACAAAGTCTCTCCTGAAATTTGCCACAAACGACGGTCGACTCCCCGCAACAATTTGGACGTCGTCACTCCTAATGTGGATACTTATTGATTAACCAGTGCAAAGTGGTATGCTTTTCATGAAATTAAATGATTTTCTAGCCCCCCTTCGAATCATTACGGTGGTCTGTGAATAAAATATTGTTCACTGTAATTTAGGGTATTTTATAACACCTTATTTAGGTAGGCGCCTTATTTAGGTAGGTTTTTGGAAGGTTTCTTTACGAGTATAATTCATTGACTAAATTCGACTAAAGTTAAAATATGGATAATTATAAGACTACATTTACATATTTTAACATTACAAATTTTGTTGGCGTTACTAAAAGATTTAACGAATTATTTTATTAATTATTCCTAGTTACGCAAGTCACATTTATATATTTCTATTAATATTCAATCTCAGCCACGATAGCTAAGGGGTTGGGTGTTCGGAAAGTCAATCAAGAGACCCAAGTTCGATCCCCGGGACGAAAGGTCGCGACATAGAGTTTTTTTAAACTTGTGTACTACGAATTTTGTTAAATGATTTTAAAGCATATAAGTTACGCTGAACTTTTTGTTATTAAAGTAAAGAGAAAAAATGTTTTTAAAATTTCAACTGATATGGCTGTAAAGGATTTGTATTCCGGTTTTCGATATATTTTTAAATCTAAAAATGGAGTTATAGTATGTACTAAAGCTCTTGTCTAGGTCTCTCTGTGGATTAAAAGGGATAACTATTTCGATCACTTCCGTTGAAGGTTATAAGAGCTAACTTCACACCGTATTTTACTCCAAAGTTCAGTAGTCACTACAAAGCAATAATTAATATGTACTGATAAATAATATGAAGCAATAATCCAGTTACTGAGGCCAATTTAAAATTTGTTTCTCACAATATTTAAGCTTTTCAACGTGAAAATAAAAACTTTTCATTTTGATAAACTTTTAATTTGTTAATTTCAAAGTCTTACAAATACTCCCAATTTTGGAAGTTATGCACAACTTCTCGAAAATTCTGTATAATTTCTTTTTCAATAACATGAAGAGTACAGAAAGTTTATCAAAGATCAACATCAAGTCGAAAAAGGGCTAAAAGTTAGGTGTTCATAATTTACCTAAAAAACTTATTCATGTATTAAATACTTTAAATTATGAAATAAAGAAAACACTGTTTATTTCGATTTGAAGCGAAGTATTCGTTAAAATGTTTAATTCAAGATAAGCGACAACAGTTTTAGAACGAGATACGTAACAAATTTTGCAAATCAAAATTTCTATTCTTAACACCATTCTCAAGGATAGACAGAAGTTTACGCAATTAAGTCCTTTCCAGCCACCTTCCACCGAAGACATTTTTGGGACAACGTGACAGGTGGTGAGCCCGTCGCTTTCTTTACGTCCAAGCCAACGATATAAATCGTACTAAAGGTTTGAAAAAAACCCATCGGTCCACGAACCTTGGGGACCGAACTCGAATCTTAATCACTATATATATAAAAAGTATGTACAATCGTAATAAGCAGTAAATAAATAAAAAAATAAAAATAAATCTAACTTAAAATCTGTTCCTACGATCCCGGTTTTAAATAGTGTTAGAAACTTTATCAAGTTGCGTTGTGACTTATACGGATTTCATATACAATGTTACAATAGTCATGATAGCCGAATTGTGTGATCAGAATTCGAGTCAAGAGAACCGAGTTCGATCTCCAGGTACATACGTTTTGAAAAAAAATGTCGGAAGCCTTTTTTTTTTCCTAAACTTGTGTTATGAAAAAACGGCTTGCGGCTTTTTTTCAAAACTAACGTAGTTGCGATTTATATCATTGGCATCGACATAAAGACAGTGACAAGCTCATCACCTGACAAGTTATTTCAAAAAATATCTATGGTGAAAAGTGGGTCGAAGGGACTTAATTGTCTGGACCTCTGTCTTCCCAGTGTTGGATATGGCGTGAAGGTATAGTTGTATAATAAATAAATGTCAACCAGATAGCCTACTTGGTAGTATATTAACATTTTATAAACAAAATATTAAGTTATATATAAAATGATAACACAAGGGTGATTGTGGTACCTCCGTTGTCTGATTCCATAACACTAGTGCTGAAACTGCTTTTTTTGGGATCAGAGCAATGTATGTGATGTTGTCCCTAACTATGTATGTATTTATTTATAAAAAAAATAAATATTAATAATAAATAAATATCACGAGATAAAAGTGACGATAGCCGAGTGGTTGGGTGGTCGGAATTTCGAGTCAAGAGACCCGAGTTCGATCCCCAGGTGGCAGTACCAATGAGTTTTTTAAAAACTTATGTACGAATTACATCGTTGGCTAGGACATAAAGATGGCGACGGGTTCACCACCTGTCCCGATGTAATGTAACATTACAGTAAAAAAAACTAATAACTATCTTCATTTTAGCCTAGACGCTTCAATGATTTCTCAAACTTTGACAGTTACTCCGTAAGGTATTGAATAGAACATTTAAATTACATCTTTGGTTGTATGTTGATTTACCACCGTTTACCGAAGAATGTATGGGACAAGGTGAGTGGTTGTTTAGCCAACGGTGTAATATACTACATTCATGTATATTAATCGTATGATTCATTAACATTACAAACGAGAGCGAACGCTACAAATAGTACTTCGTATCCTTCGGTTTTTATATCAACGAGGACCCAACATAAATATATAACTGTCGCATTGTTTCACATTGGATGGCAGTTTGATAGCGCTGCAGAGCTATAAAACAATACAGGCTTTTACGTACGATGATCCCCAAATAAATTTAAGCTTAAAGGCTTTAAAGCGGAGTATGTTCCTGGAATAATGTTTATACTTTACATACTTAAAATGCGCTTTGTTAACAGTTTTTTATGGGATTAGGTAGGTAAATGAGCTCCCAGTCTGATTGTAAGTCGATACTGCAGTCTTAGAGATATGCAAACTATTTGAAAAGAAATTTACAGATGCGTTGATAACCCTAGAAGGCTAAGAGAAGATGCCCCTTTGCGCCTGAAGTCAGCCTGTGTAGGCTTTATATACCTGGTTTCACCTAGAAGATTCTTAGACAGATGTAGTTTTTTTTTGGATAAAAGCCCAAATCGGTGGGGATTGTAATATTTTTTATCTTACAGAATATAAGAAAAAAAGATGTACTATTTTACGTGGCCATTAGGTTTGTCCAAACTTTTTCTCAGTAGGAGTTTTCTGAAACGTCTAAAAGAAATGGCCCAAACATGGCAAATGCGATCTCTAACAATCCCAGATTAAAATTTACAGACCCGATAGTGGGTCTTTAAGATGCGATTTGTATGGAACTACGATCGCCAATACCCTTTCCAGGCGTAGCGATAAAGGAATAGCCTCCTTATTGATGTGCCACTATGGCAAAATAGTGTCAAAAATTTATTTGTGCGATTCACACACGATAGAAGTGAAACTTCAGTAAACTGAACAAAGAATGAGATGAGTATATGCAACGAGGATAGGATAATTACAAAGTTTATTTCTAAATTGTATATATATTTTTGTCTCATTCTTTGCCTTGTGGCTTTGTATTTGTGTCTGTTACCTGTCGTTTTTTGCTTTGCATCCGGCTAGAAATCAAAACGATTCTAAAGAAGTTTCTCTTTTAAAATATGAAGAAGAAGTCTTTTTTCAGGTAATATGAATGATGACTTCTCTCTACAAACATTGACCTCATTAATGAATCTCGTTGGGTGGTCGGAAAGTCAATCAAGAGACCCTTGTTCGATCGCCGGGACGAAAGGTCACACCAAAGAGTTTTTTTAAACTTGTGTACTACGAATTCTGTTTATTGATTTTAAAGCATGTACGTTACGCTGAACTTTAATAACACACTTAAATCTTTACTTTTATAACAATATTAAAGTAAAGAGAAAAAATGTTTTTAAAATTTCAACTGATATTGTATTCCGGTTGGGCGGGAAGGATTTGTATTCCGGTTGTCGATATATTTTTAAATCTAAAAATGGAGTTATAGTATATGCTAAAGCTCTTGTCAAGGCCCCCTTGTCAAGTCAGATAAATAATATGAAGCAATAATACAGTTACTGAGGCCAATTTGAAATTTATTTCTCACAATATTTAAGTCTCGATATCAAAAGTCACGATAGCCGAGTTGTTGGGTGGTCGGAATTTCGAGTCGAGAGACCTGAGTTACGAATTTCATCGTTGGCTTGGACATAAAAGACGGCGACGGGCTCACCACCTGTCACGTTGTCCCGAAAATATCTTCGGTGGAAGGTGGGTCATAGGGACTTAATTGTCTAGACTTGACCTCTGTCTACCCTGTATTGGGAATTGCGTAAAGATATTTATTTATTTATATTTTATTTACAATATTTAAGCTTATCAACGTGAAAATAAATACTTTTCATTTTGATAAAGTTTTAATTTGTTAATTTGAAAGTCTTACAAAAACTCCCAATTTTGGAAGTTATGCACAACTTCTCGAAAATTGTGTATAATTTCTTTTTCAATAACATGAAGAGTACAGAAAGTTTGTCAAAGATCAACATCAAGTCGAAAAGGGCGAAAAGTTAGGTGGTCATAATTTATATAAAAACTTATTCATGTTTAAAAATTAAATACTTTAAATTATAAAATAAAGAAAACACTGTTTATTTCGATTTGAATCGGAGTATTCGTTAAAATCTTTAATTCAGAATGTGCGACAACAGTGTTAGAACGAGATACGTAACAAATTTTGCAAATAAAGTTTCTTAAAAAATATCTTTACGCCATTCTTAAGGGTAGGCAGACGTTTTGACAATTAAGTCCTTTCGACCCACCTTCCACCGAAGACATTTTTGGGACAACGTGACAGGTGGTGAGCCCGTCGCTTTATTTATTTATTGTTTATTACGATTGTACATACTTTTTATATAACTTTTATTACGATTTATATCGTTGGACTCGACATAAAGACAGTGACAAGCTCATCACCTGACAAGTTATCCCAAACAATATCTTTGGTGAAAAGTGGTTCGAAGGAACTTAATTGTCTGGACCTCTGACTTCCCTAGTATTGGGTATGGCGTGAAGATATAATTGTATAATAAATAAATATTAAGTTATATATAAAATGATAACACAAGGGTGTTTGTGGTACCTCCGTTGTCTGATTCCATAACACTAGTGCTGAAACTGCTTTTTTTGGGATCAGAGCAATGTATGTGATGTTGTCCCTAACTATGTATGTATTTATTTATAAAAAAAGATAAATAATAATAATAAATAAATATCTTCACGAAATTCCCAATACAGGGGTAGACAGAGGTCTAGTCTAGACAATTAAGTCCCTTTAACTCACCTTCCACCGAAGATACTTTCGGGACAAGAAGAAAAAAAAGATGTAATGTAACATTACAGTAAAAAAAACTAATAACCATCTTCATTTCAGCCTAGACGCTTCAATGATTTCTCAAACTTTGACAGTTACTCCGTAAGGTATTGAATAGAAAATTTAAATTACATCTTTTGAATTCAGACGTCCGTCAAACTTACAAAACTCTTGATAGTTATCGAGTTACGGAATATGAATATTTAAATGAACTACTTACCTAAATGAAGAATTTTAATAACAAATAAATATAAATAAATATCTTCACGCAATTCCTAATACAGGGGTAGAGAGAGGTCTAGTCTATACAATTAAATCCCTTTGACCCACCTTCCACCGAAGATATTTTCGGGACAACGTGACAGGTGGTGAGCCCCTCGCCGCCTTTATGTCCAAGCCAACGATATAATGCGTACAAAAGTTTTTGAAAAACTCATTGGTACGAGCCTGCCACTTGGGGATAGAACTCGGGTCTTTCCACTCGAAATTCCGACCACCAACCACTCGGCTATCGTGACTTTGTGGCTATCGTAAATTTTAATAACACTTTAAAATTAATGAGAAAAAGTGACAACCGATTGGGGATCGGAATTGGAATCGGCAGACGCGATTTCTATCTCCAGAGGGAAGGCTCGACCCGATTAGTATTTTCGAATGTTCGAATCTACTATTCCTATATATCTTTTCTATCTATTCTATCTGCTATTCCTCCGATATTCCAGGTGTTCATGGGCGGCAGTAATCACTTACCATCACGTGTGCCACCTGCTCGTTTGCCTCCCTTTTCTATAAAAAAACCACAATAGTAATCACGTTTTTACAAAATTAAACATTAAGAACAAAAACCGTTTTAAAATTTATTTTAATCTGTACAATACAACCAATAAATAAAACTTGGCACACTACCTCACCGTTGCTTTTGTTCCATTAGTAGCAAATTTTGAAATAGTGCTCCTTTTGAAAGTTCAAACACAGTAAAAAGCTTCCTACGTTATTAGTGTTAACTCGTCTTACATGTTTAGAATTACAACGTTGTGTTTTCGCAGAATCCCTCCGAGAATACCTTGAGTCGTGGAGTCACGTGTGATCAGAAAAAAACTTTAAAAATTTATTTTAATCTGTACAATACAACCAATAAATAAAACTTGGCACACTACCTCACCGTTGCTTTTGTTCCATTAGTAGCAAATTTTGAAATAGTGCTCCTTTTGAAAGTTCAAACACAGTAAAAAGCTTCCTACGTTATTAGTGTTAACTCGTCTTACATGTTTAGAATTACAACGTTGTGTTTTCGCAGAATCCCTCCGAGAATACCTTGAGTCGTGGAGTCACGTGTGATCAGAAAAAAAACTTTAAATAGCGTTTAGAAATATATAAATAGCCGAGTCAACATAGTCGTTTGGTTAGTTGATGGAATTCAAATCGGGAGACTCTTGTTCATTCTCCAGGAGCAAAGCCCTACTCCTCATGGTGTGGTACCAAGAACGCTGGCTGCATTTCCACGTTGAATGGCTAGACTCAAACGTAGTGCGAGAAAAGAACCAGCCCTTTTGTCACCAGCGGCTACGACCAGTCGCGGGTACAATTCCTTTAGAAACTGCATCGCGCGGGGACCCCACGGACCGATCATCTCTACAGCTTTTTTAAAACTCATTAACGATTTGTATCGCTAAACAAATGATAATATGGCTGTAGTTTTTAACTGTATAGTACTTGAAAAAAATTTTCTTCACGGTGTTCCCAACGCTGTATAGACAGAGGTTTAGACAATTATTGGGACAACGTGACAGGTGGTGAGCCTATCGCCGTCTTTATGTCCAAGCCAACGATATAAATCGTACATAATTTTTTGCAAAAAAAAAACATTGGTACGAGCCTGCCACCTGAGGATCGAGCTTGGGTTTGCTGTATATCGATTAAAGTTGTCGGTCCGAAGAGAAGAAGAGCAGCTATTCTTCTCTTCGGACCAGCTAACATATACCTTTTTATATTTGCATGCGGAATGTTGCGAAGTAACTTTTTCAATAACAACTTTACAATGAATTTCCGCCAAGTAACGCCTGAGTCAATTAAGTATATCGATTACTTTAGCACTTGGCTATCGTGACGTGTTAGTACACTTGCATAGATAACTTTTATATAATTAAATCTATGGTAGGAGAAGAAACATTCATATTCTTCACACAAATCGTTTTCTTTCGAAATCGAAAAAAGTCGAACGGGTTTCGTATCCGCAACCATTAGCTTCCAAGGCAGGGTCTACCTAGCTACGATTATGACTTGAGAATCTCTTTTATTTCTTCTGTTTTAGCTGTTAAAAATAAGGGAACATATGAAGGAAATTTAGAGTAAAGTATACAATAAAGCGATGGATATAGCGTACGGAACTTGATATGGCTTTACGCAAAGCTTTCAATATCGTTAACTGAGTCTGATTCCAACGGTAATTGAATTAAGCTCACCGCGGAACGGCGCTTCAATAAATTTAACTCGATTTACTTATCCAAAATGCTCTTTGACACACGCTACGTACGCTTTTATTTTATTTTTTAATTTTTATAGAATTTAATGAACGATAATTTTAAAAAATGAATACGACCTCTATGGACGAGTGGCTTATGCAATGGTTTTCAAAGTGTCGCTAGCTCTGACGCCTGGTTGATATGCATGCATCGAAGAGGGGCGACGTGTACGCTAGCGGAATTCTCCGTCAGTCACGCTTCATGAACTGAAAGAAGGCTTTAATAGATAAATGGTGGAATATTGCACAGCATTGCCTTAAAACCCATGAGAAAGTATGCCAAATCGCATTAACGCAGTAAATTTGTGAAAATTTAATATTTGTTTATTTATATTTACGCACAGTCCCTGACGGAGAACCAGAGAGTACAGATCTCCAAGTGCCACGATTTTTACATACCTTTTTGGCTTCTTTTAAATTCATTATTTTCTTCATGCATGGACATGGTGGTTTCCGAGTACTCATGACCCTCCCCTTTTCTAAACTTGGTCACGTGATCAACGAAAGTTAGTCTCGGCCTACCTGGACACCTTTCAATATTAACTTTCGCGCTATATATTTTTTCCCATTCGGTCTTTACTCAGTCGCTCAACGTGCCTGAAGCTTTGAAGTACGCACTAATCAATTTTAGTGATAAGGTCATCTTTTAAACCTTTCATATTGCGAATCTTTTCGTTTTCGGTCGGTTAGGGTAACGCCGTACATTTTACGAAAATATCGCATCTCCACTGCATTCAATTTGCTTGTACACATTGAATACAAATAAAAAGCGTGAATTAATTTTTTTATGTTCGTTTAAGCATTAAAATATTATTTAATTTAGTCTTCTATACATAAAAATAAAATTGAAGTGTCTGTTTGTAATACTGCAATAACAGTTTTTTTTACATGTATATGAATGTATACGGTACATACACCAAAATAACATTTTATAAAATTTTTGTTTGTCTCTCTGTCTGTTTGATTCGGGTAATCACTGAAATGGCTGGACCGATTTTAATAGGACTTTTACTGACAGATGTTAATATTCATAAGATGTAACATTTTATTTGAGAATTATAATTAGAATTCCGCGTTAAGTGTTAAACAACAGGAAAAGCCGCGGGGGGCAGCTAGTCCTGTTCATAAATTTGGGTCAGGTTCTTTTGAAAATATTGTAGATTTTCTATCCGACCCGTTTCTTTCCGGGTCAGCGTATTAAAGAATATATTCATTAAGCAATATTAAGTAACATTAAACATCAAATAACATTATATTTAAAATAGTTAATACGTTACACGAAACTAAGCAAATTGGGTCATTACTATGACAACATTCTTGAGTCTCGCTCCAGTGAATTCTGTGTAATATGAGATAAATAAAAGCAAAATGCAGGAACTTAAAGTAGAAAGCTAAAATCTAGTAATTTTGTACACTGGGTCAGAAACTAACGAGCGATAATTTCACCTCATAGTAAGCAATAAGTACACTTGTAATACCAGACGGTCGGAATTCATTCTTATTTATTTTATTTCATTTAATGTATGTGTATAGGTTGCTATAAATTGGAGCATACCACAATAAATATAAATGACTTACTAATTTAAAAAAATATTTAATTAAATAAAATAAATAAATATCTTTTCGCCATTCCCAACACAGGGATAGACAGAGTCTAGACAATTAGGTCTTTTCGACCCACCTTTCACCGAAGATATTTTGGGTCAACGTAACATGAACATATATATACCTACGGAGTTTCTTTCGCCTGTTCCCTCTCCATCAGAGGAAGCTCATAACGAAACGGTGGTAGATAAAAAAATTACTATTGATAAACGAATGTGTATTCTTTTTTCGCGAAACAAATGATTTAATTTGATTTGACATGGCGGTAGTAAAGCACAACCTCAACACTCACGCGTTATGAGGCGTACAATATTCCTTTGTATATGTGCGTGTGTGCTACTAAGGTAGTACAATATGATAAATCTAGGCCAGTTTGTGACGTCACAAGTAAAAATAAATTCAGCTAAGCTAAAACTGGCACGAGTTTGGAAAAAAGAAGCGAGATTTGGGGCGAGGTTTAAAAGGGTTTGTTCGGTGGTAAGGGCAGTCCTAATGGGCTACCTTACGAAGGAGATTTGGAAAGGGGAAGGGAAATTAAGGATCTACATTTACCTAATAACTTTTGGGAATTTGCTACGATGACAACACCATTCCCAATACTGAGGTAGACAGAGGTCTAGACAATAAGATCCATTCGACCCACCTTTTAAGAAGACGTTTTTCTTGGGACAATGTGTCAGGTGGTGAACTTTTCACCGTCTTTATGTCCAAGCCAATGATAAAAATCGTTCATAAGGTTTGAAAAACCTACCACTTAGATACATATTCAAATTCCGATCACCCAACGACGATCGACAACGCTTGGCACAAATCGAAACCGAACTCTTGATAAGAACTCCATTCACCCAACCCCTCGTTAGATAACGAGGGGTTCGGTGAAAGGAATTCTAATTGCAGATGCAACGATTATTATGGTGCAATAAATAAATATAAGATAAATAAATAAATGAATACATAGACAGGGACAATAGCACATTCATTGCTCTGTAAAGTAAGCAGCTTAAGCATTTGCACGAGTAGTACAGTATCCATTACAACGAAGCTATCACGAACACCCAGATCCCAGAAAATGTAGAAAAAGTGTTTTCTCTATTGACCTGATTTGGATCCGAACCCGGGATTTAAGAGCTGGCAACACCTTGAAAACCGGCGTGTGCGCCACTGGTCCACGGAGTTTGTCATCATAGCATATAATTATGTTTATATAAATGTGGAGCGGTGGTCTATCATTAAATTAAACATCACACTCGCTATGGGCCGCACAAAGACATCGTATTACCTGCCGAGGACTTGGACTCTGAGGAACCGCGGAAATTTCAATCAGGTTATCATGACTCTATAGGCGAGACTCGTTGGATTGGACATAAAAGACAGCGACGGGCTCACCAACTGTCGCATGGTCTGGTATAGTCGGTGGAAGGGAGTCGAAGGACTTAATTGTTTAGACTAGAGCTTTGTCTACTCTTGTATTGAGAATGGCGTGAAGATATTTATATATTCAGTGTATAGACACGGACCCCCCATTACTTAAATTATATGTGTATCAATAAATGTTTCCTACAAAATCAGTGGGGCAGAACGGGCCTCGGGCAATACACGACCCGGTAGCTACGAATGTGGCTGGCGCAGAAGAAAATCGTTGTCAGCCGCATTTTCCATTTTGATTAAAGTGTCGCACAATGCCATGTGAGCCCTCCCGGAAGTTAAAAAATAAACAAAACGCGATGTAATCCTTAAATGAAGGTTTTATTTAAAGAAAATTACTAACTAATAACTTATTTAAGATAACAATTAGTAAGCATGTCGCTGACTTATAGTCCAGACCGATGATATATACGTAACATACATACAAAATGGCATATAAAAGTCCACAACAGGCCTCTTTCTTATTCTTATTACCAGGCTCGTCGCAATGTAGACGCTGCTCGACACTGGTCTGATGAATTCTGGTCTGGTGTTTTTTAGGATATCATCGCCATCAATTTCAACATGGGCAATGAATTGCATTTTTAGATACTTTGGAAAAAGTGTAGAGGAGAGGGGTAGATACTTACTTAGGTGCCACTTCGTTATTAACTGTCGTAGATCATCCGTTTCTATGTTGCTATGTTAGATCAATGATCGACAATTCGTTTGCCGAGTATGGCGATTATAGTAAAACATCCTTTACGTAGGGACCTATGATATGCAGTGGAATTTCACGTTCTTTTTTGTCGTTAAGTAAGTCACGACATCCCAGCGGTTGGGTGACCAGACTTCGAGTCAAGAGACTCGAGTTCGATCTCCATGTGACAGATTCGTACCAATGGGGTTTTTCAAAACTTATTTACGATTTACATCGTTGGCTTAGATATGAAAACGGCTCCAGTGGCCACTAGTCACGTTGTCCCAAAAAAGTCTTCCGTGAAAGGTGAGTTGAAAGGACTCAACTGTCTCGACTTTTTTCTACCCCTGTATTAGAAATAGCGTGAAGATAAGTAAGTATCACATATGTAGTCAATAGTACATGCAAGGAAAACTTAGCAAATTTGCTGATTCGGATTGAAAGAAGGTATCCCAAATACCTAATGTAATATTGTGCATACCGATGGGATACTGGAAAATGGCTTAGTACATTAAACGACTATCCCCAACTCCCAATCTCACATGCAAAGTTAAATTTCATTAGAGGTTTAAAGCGAGCTCTACATAAAGTAACATACAAATGGTCTCTATTAGCATGCACCAAGAGTTGGCCCGGCCTGCAGTGGCTTAATGTGTTAATACGGAGCTATTCTATGACAATAACTTAAAAAATCATGACCTTCAGAACGCTAAAAAGTATTAAAAAATATTTTCACGCTATTACCAATAGGTAGTAGCAGTAGGCAGTTATTTCGACTCTACTGTCATCGAGTACTTTTTGGGACAATAAATCCTTTATAAGTTTGGAGTAAACCGGTCTGCGTATTGAAATCGAGAGCCTCGAGTTCAACCCCAGGTAGTAGGCTCGTACCAATGGGTTTTCAAAACCTATGTTCGCATTATATCGTTGGCTTGGACATAAAACTACTCCTGTATTGGGAATTGCGTGAAGATATTTATTTATTTTATTTTATTTAGTATCAATAGATATAGTAATTATAGAGTAACGGAATGTACCTACATATACATAGAACAAAAAGAGGTAAATCCCTCGAGATCCAATTAAAACTTTACTCAATCAGTTCCGATGTGAAAATTGATTGAGCGGCCAAACTGAACAGCATAAGCTGCGCCCGTGATATTTGTTAAACCTCGTTATTTAATGATCCTAAAACACTATTTGTGGGTTCAATATGGTTAATCGTTAATATAGTCCATAGCATTGTCGGTAGTGAAGCTGTCTTGGAAGCTAAAGGTTTGTTAATATCATTGAATGAATATTACTCATTACCAGGTTGCGGGATCGAATCCCGGTAGCGAAAAACATTTTTGTGTTGAATATGTTTGTTCTCGCCTCCGTCAGTGAGTAATAGTATAAAATACCCAAACAAGAATGAAAGTTTATAAATAATAAATAATGATGTTTTATTCAGTTGCGTAAAAAGCGTAGCGTACGTTCTTATCTACATGTTATCTGATTTACCATGTTTTTAAATAAATAAATAGTTTATATTTATTTATTTATATGACCATCTTTTAAATCAGTGACTTAAGAAATCTGTGACTTTTATCGGTTTCTAGTAAACTGATTTTACCTGCTTTTTATTTTAGGTATATTAATTTAGGCGGGAGAAGGAATGGTAAATATTCGTCTATTTATATTCGAATTTAATTGATCTACGTTACTATAAACGAATGGTTGGGTGATCGCATTTCGAATCAAGAGACCCGAATTCTATTCCAACGTGGCAGGCACGTACAAATGAATTTTATTTATAAGCTTATGTGAGATTTATATCGTTGGCTTTTATATGAAGATGGCGACAGGCTTACCACCAATCACGCTGTCCGAATAAATGTCTTTGGTGAAAGATGGGCCTACCCAGTCCTCTGTCTACCCCAGGATTGAGAAAGGATTGAATATTTTCCATGACGGACTGACAGACTGTCATACGACTGATCCTTGTGACACAAGGAATTCTTAATTAATCTGAATTAAGGGTCTCTTTTTATATTCGGATAAACCGAACACTAAAAAAAATATTTACAATTACACAAGTACCAAAACATTTAGGTTTACAACACGTTCACGTTTCAAAACAACTGAATCAAATGTAGTGACCGCATAAGGAGCCATTCATTATAGACCCTGAAAGCTAGTAGCGAGGGTCGCGTCTTGGTTTTTACGATTCGATAAAAACATAATCTCTTTTGTAACAAGACGATTTCTGTGCGAGTGTAGCGATTGATAACAGCATTATAGCTTAAACGGATACGGTCATATATGAGTATGTGTTTTAAAAATTTCAATAAGTAAATTTATAGATAGAAAAAATATCACACTTAATTGCTCTGATCCCGAAGTAAATAGCTAAAGCACTTGTGTTATAGTATCGGAAACAACGAAGGTACCACATACACTCAGGTCTGATGTAAAAAAAGTGATTATCTTTGACCCGTATAGGAATCGAAGCTAGCGAATTGAAGCTGGCAACACCATGAACACAGATTAGTACGCCATTTATCCACGTAGGTCACCAAAATATAGGCAAATCTAGATCCTGAGACTTAATACATACATACATAGTGGCCTGTTGCAGACTGCTCCAAGATATAGCCCTCTACCAAACCATGCTTGACAAGAGGATTGCCGAACGCAGTACCAGACACCTAAAACCGTAGAAGCAGCTGCGCATCACCGGTCTGCTTTATTATGGTCTTGTATTTTTTAGATGATTATACCAACGTCTATCTGTTGCCAATTCCACATACAGAGTACGTCTCAGTCGCTTCTTGAGTCACCTATGGGAAGGTAGGGAAAGTGTTATTTTAACGCCGATACACTGCAATTATTTCTATTCATTTAGCAATAAATGTACTCTGTGGCTATAATACACAATACATAGAGTATAAAATATGAAATAGAGCGTGCTCGCTCTATATTTTCTTATAAACTGTGTGATTTTCTTAAGCATAAGAAAATCAATTTGTTTTGTAAGGAAGGCGTTATCTGCAGCCTGCGTTGGATATAAGACCTTTAATACTGCGATACCATTATTTGGACAGTGTTATTATCACAACTTCATAAGATATATTGAATTGCAAGATATATACACAATAAGGGTATTGTTTAAAATATAGGTATTTTGAATAATGATACTACACTTTGAAGAAGTCACGGTAGTGGTCGGTTGCTCGGAATTCTAGTCGAGAGACCCGAGTCCGATCCCCAGGTTGTAACTAGGCCCGTACCAATGACTTTTATCAAAACTTATGTACGATTTATATCGTTGGCTTAGACATAAACACCACCATACGATCACCATTTGTCACGTTGGTCCATAAACTGTCTGCGATGAATGGTGGGTCGACAGGACTTTATTGTTTAGACCTCTATATTTCCAGTATAAGGCTAGTAGTGGTTTGGCGATATTTTTAATAAATAATTATATACATTAGTGGATACTAAGACCGGCAATGTTCCTTCAACCCACTGTGGGTTGAAGGAACTTTGTCCAAATCTTTGCCTATGTATTGGAAAATTGAGTGAATAACATATTTGCCGTGGCATATCGGCAACAGGACTTACCACTCCATTTTTTCCGTGGTTGATGTAAGAGGCGACTAAGGATAAAGTAAGGGAAAGGGTTTGGTGTAACAGATTTTTGTTACTCTTATTTCGCTGTCAATACACTAAAACTAAAAGACTAGAAGCACTTCTATTCTCATTCAAACTTCTTACATTTAAACTAGACTCTACACGAACTATCCAAGAAAATATCAAGTAAAGAAAGTAATTAGATGCCTCCGTGGACGAGTGGCATACATACGGGTTTTCAGAGTTTCGCCAGCTCTGAGGTTACGGGTTCAATTCCCGGTCAGGTCAATGCAGAAAACACTTCTTCTACATTTACTTGGGTTTGAATATGTGTGGTACTATCGTTATTTCTGATGCCATAATACAGCAGAGCTATAAAACAATACTTACAGGACTTTAAGTACGATGATCCCCATATAAATTTAAGCTTAAAGGCTTTAAAGCGGAGTACACGTTCCTGGAATAATGTTTATACTTTACATACTTCAAATGAGCTTTGATAACAGTTTTTTATGAGAGTAGGTAGGTAAATGAGCTCCCAGTTGTAAATGATGGTAAGTCGATACTGCAGTCTTAGAGATATGCAAACTAGTTGAAAAGAAATTTACAGATGCGTTGATAACCCTAGAAGGCTAAGAGAAGATGCCCCTTCGCGTCTGAAGTCAGCCAGTGTAGGCTCAATATACCTGGTTTCTTAGGCTGATGTAGTTTGTTTTGGACAAAGCTCAATTGCCCACCGATTGTAATATTTTTATCTTACAGAATATAAGAAAAAAGATGTACTATCTTACGTGGCTATTAGGTGTGTCCAAACTTTTTCTCTGTAGGAGTTTTCTGAAACGTCTAAAAGAAATGGCCCAAACATGGCAAATGCGATCTTTAACAATCCCAGATTAAAATTAACAGAACCGATAGTGGGTATTAGTCTTTAAGATGGAACTACGATCGCCAATACCCTTTCCAGGCGTAGCGATAAAGGAATTGCCCCCTTATTGAAGTGCCACTATGGCAAAATAGTAACAAATATTTATGTGTGCGATCAAGACACGATAGAATTGAAACTTCAGTAAACCGTAAAAAGAATGAGATGAATATATGTTACAAGTGTTTTTGCGTTGCATCCGGTTTGAAATCACAACGATTGTAAAGAATTTTCACTTCAAAAATATGAAGAGGATGTATTTCTTTCAGGTAATATGAATGATGACTTCTCTCTACAAACATTGAGCTCGGTAAGATTGTGTTCTCGGAACTGAAATTAATCTATCGCAGTTTAGACTTTAATAAGTCAAAACTCAACTATCAGTCTTTTTACATCTGCCAGTATGTAATTAAACTACGACAGACGTTAGCAGTACAATTTATACTTTTAAAATTATGTAATGATCCCTCTAAGGCGGCTGGTTAGTGAAATACTATTTATTATAGTGTTAGTTATTACGACTCGAAGATAATAGAATATTGTCACCGGATACTGCTGAGTTATTGCCTCTTAGCTCTCCTCAAAGTCGAACTAAGGTGGTCTTGTAAATGATAACGTGGGTGTAATGAACACAGTTCTAGGTATTGGTTGAGGCGATATTGCTTCATCTCTCAGTCCTATTTAAAGTGTAATTTAGATTTTCTATAATCGTTTCGCACAAGTTACGAATACAGTTCTAGAGATTTGTAGAAGGTAAATATTTTTAGTCAATTCAACAATATTATGTCATAAAAAATGTAACGGAGACGATTAAAACCCAAATAAGTATCTCGAGGTACATGCGCACCAAATTATAGAGAAAAATCGCGAATACCCATTATAGTTGAGGTATTGTTCGTAAAATAATTTAGATTATTAAGTATAGTAGTAATAATTATGCTTCCTCTTCCTTTTTAAACTTATCAAGGGTCCACTGCTGAACATAAGTCTGTGATTTGTATTCCGGTTTTCTATATATTTTTAAATCTAAAAAGGAGTTATAGTATATACTAAAGCTCTTTGCAGGTCTCCCTGAGGATTAAGAGGATAACTATTTCGATCGCTTCCGTTTCAGGTTATAAGAGCTAACTTCACACCGTATTTCACTCCAAAGTTCAGTAGTCACTACAAAGCAATAATTAATATGTACTGATAAATAATACGAAGCAATAATACAGTTACTGAGGCCAATTTAAAATTTATTTCTCACAATATTTAAGCTTTTCAACGTGAAAATAAAGACTTTTCATTTTGATAAAGTTTTAATTTGTTAATTTGAAAGTCTTCCAATAACCCCCAACTTTGAAAGTTATGCACAACTTCTCGAAAATTGTGTACAATTTATTTTTCAATAACATGAAGAGTACAGAAAGTTTGTCAAAGATCAACATCAAGTCGAAAAAGGGCGGAAAGTTAGGTGGTCATAATTTACCTTCAAAACTTATTCATGTTTTAAAATTAAATACTTTAAAATATGAAATAAAGAAAACACTGTTTATTTGAAACGGAGTATTCGTTAAAATCTTTAATTCAAGATGAGCGAGAACGGTGTTAGAACGAGATACGTAAAAAATTTTGCAAATCAAAATTTCTATTCTTAAAAAAATATCTTTACGCCTTTCTCAATACGTAGACAGAGGTCTAGTCAATTAAGTCCTTACGATCCACATTCCACCTAAGAAGTTTTTGGAACAACGTGAATAGTTGGGAGCCTGTCGCCTTCTTTATGTCCGAGCAAACGATACAAATCGTACTTAAGTTTTGAAAAAACCCATTGGTACGAGCCTTGGGGATGGAACCCGAGTCTTTTGACTCGAATTCCGACAAACCAACCAAGAGGCTATCGCAACTTATTCTATTTTTAAATTACAATTTAGAAATCCTTTCCCAGTTATCTATTAATTTAGCGAAAGCATAAATTATGATACTAAGAATATTAGTAAGAGCGTAAATACAACTAACTTCTATCTTAAATCTGTTTCTATGATCCCCGTTTTAATTAGTGTTAGAAACTTTATCAAGTTGCGTAGAGACGTTTAGATTTGATATACAATATTATAATAGCATAAGTCACGGAGGCGAATTGGGTGATCAGAATTTGAGTCAAGAGAACCGAGTTCGATCTCTAGGTACATAAGGTTTGAAAAAAAAACCGGAAACCTTTTTTTTCATAAAGTATGTACGATTACGTACGATTCATATCGTTGGCTTCGAAATAAAGACGGTGACAGGCTCATCACTCGACAAGTTATCTCTAAAATGTTTTCGGTGAGAGGTGGATCGAAAGGACTTAATTGTATGGACCTCTGTCTTCCCTAGTATTGGATATGGCGTGAAGATATAATGGTATAATAAATTAACGTCAACCAGATAACCTATTTGTTAGTGTATTAACATTTCATTAACAAAATATTAAGTTATATATAAAATGATAACACAAGGGTGTTTGTGGTACCTCCGTTGTTTCTGATTCCATAACTCTAGAGCTGAAACTGCTTCTTTTGGGATCAGAGCAATGTATGTGATGTTGTCCCTAATTATGTATGTATTTAATTATCAAAAGAGATGTAACGTAACATTACAGTACAAAAACTAGTAACCATTTTCACTTTAGCCTAGACGCAATGATTTCACTAGCAATCACTATACTAATCACTAACAATCCGCCGCCCATGAACATCCGCAATACCAGAGAGGGGTCCCAACCCCTTGTCCAGAATTGGGGAGGGGGTGTGAGCCTCCGGTTACCTGCACTCACCAGACGAAACGCAAAGTTTGTTGGACTTCTACTTCACACCGGTATTCTGTGAGGTAGTGGTACTTCCCAGTCGAGCCGGCCCATTCATGCAACAACAAAAGCTGATGCGGGCTCTACCACTGTTAAAATTATATATTTGTAAATAATAATTAAACTACATCGAATTATACCGTGAAAGTAACAGGCTTCTATTCCTCAAAATACTGAAGCCTATAAAAAAAACAACTCTATAAGTGAAGTATTTCGCTCGTTATCGTGACCATAACATACAGGATCCGCACATACGGACACACGGACGTCCAAGACAGAACTTTTTAAACAATTTTTAATCAGTTTAAATAATAAAAAGAGATTTAAAAATATCATGAGTGTTAAAAATAGGGTTTTTCTCAACATTCACTTATAAAAGCAATAAAGAATAAAAAAAGTGACATTTTAAGTTGGAGAATCACTCGGTGTGCGTAAACTGACAGTAATACCCACCTCAACACTTCGCTTATGAGGCGTGCAATTAAAATGAAGTGTAATAAAAGTATCATATTTAGTATTAATAGATACATTAATTATAGAGCAACGGAATATACCTTCAAATATATATAGAACAAAAAGAGGTAAATCCTCGAGATTCAATTAAATCTTTACTCAATCAGTTCCGACGTGAAAATTGATTGAGCGGCCAAACTGAACAGCATAAGCTGCGCCCTTCATATTTGTTAATCCTCGTTATTTAATGATCCTAAAACAATATTTGTGGGTTCAATATGGTTAATCGTTAATATAGTCCATAGCCTTGTCGGTAGTGATGCTGCCTTGGAAGCTAAAGGTTTGTTAAGATCATTGAATGAATATTACGCATTACCTGGTTGCGGATCGAATCCGCTAGCGAAAACATTTTGTGTTAAATATGTTTGTTCTCGCCTCCGTCAGTGAGTAATAGTATAAAATACCCAAACAAGAATGAAAGTTTATAAATAATAAATAATGATGTTTTATTCAGTTGCGTAAAAGCGTAGCGTACGTTATTATCTACATGTTATCTGATTTAACATGTTTTAAATAAATAAATAATTTATATTTATTTATTTATTTGACCATTTTTTTCAATCAGTGACTTAAACAATCCGTTACTTTTATCGGTTTTCTAGTAAACTGATTTTACGTGCTTTTTATTTTAGGTACATTAATTTAGGCGGGAGAAGGAATGGTAAATGTTCGTGTATTTATATTTAAACTTAATTGGTCTACGTTACTATAGACTAATGGTTGGGTGATCGGATTTCGAATCAAGACACCCGAATTGATTCCAACGTGGCAGGCACGTACAAATGAATTGTATTTATAAGCTTATGCGAGATTTATATCGTTGGCTTTATATGAAGATGGCGACAGGCTCACCACCGGTCACACTGTCCAAATAAATGTCTTTGGTGAGAGATGTGCCTACCCAGTCCTCTGTCTACCCCAGGATTGAGAAAGGAAATGGAAAAATTTTCCATGACGGACTGACAGACTGTCATACAACTGATCCTTGTGACACAAGGAATTCTTAATTAATCTGAATTAAGGGTTCCTTTTATATACGGATTTACGGAAGACTAAAAATATTTACAATCATACAAGTACCAAAACATTTAGGTTTACAACACGTTCACGTTTCAAAATAACTGAATCAAATGTAGTGACGCCATAAAGAGCCATTCATATAGACCCTGAAAGCTAGTAGCGAGGGTCGCGTCTTGGTTTTACGATTCGATAAAAACACAATCTCTTTTGTAACAAGACGACTTCTGTGCGAGTGTAGCGATTGATAACAGCTTTATAGCTTAAACGGATCCGGTCGTATGTGAATATGTGTTTTAAAATTTTCAATAAGTAAATTTATAGATAGAAAAATATCACACTTAATTGCTCTGATCCCGAAGTAAGTAGCTTAAGCACTTGTGTTATAGTATCGGAAACAACGAAGTTAGCACAAACACTCAGGTCTGATGTAAAAAGTGATTATCTTTGACCCGTATGGAATCGAAGCTAGTGAATTGAAGCTGGACAAGACACCATGAAAACCGATTAGTACGCCACTCATCCATGGAGTTCATCAAAATATAAGCAAAACTAAATCATGCCTGAGACTTCATACATACATACATACATAGCGGCCTGTTGAAGACTTGAATTCCGATCACCCAACTGGATTTTTGTACCAACAAGTAATTTATATTTCTATATATATGTAACCAACTAAAAGTCTTAAAGTATAAGGCGATATGACCATAATCAACACACATGGCAAGTGCATTGGCTATCGCAGTACCTGACCTTTCACCTTAGACGCTGCTGCCCATCACCGGTCTGCCTGCTTAATTATGGTCTGGTATTTTTGAACATGGTGATGTCTGTGTATCTGTCGGTTTTCGTAAGTGTATTCAGTGCTTTCCTTAAGTCGCCTCTTATGATACCTACGGAAGAAACAGGGTTCTAATTATAAACGAGGATTGAATGATTCATTTTCATTATAATCTTTTTTATATCAGCGAAGACTCAACATAAATATGTAACTGTCGCATTGTTTCACATTGGATGGCAGTTTGATATGTTGAGAGTTATAAAACAATACAGGACTTTACGTCATCGTACGTAAATTCCTGTATTGTTTTATAGCCCAAAATAAATTTAAGCTAAAAGGCTTTAAAGCGGAGTACACGTCCCTGGAATAATGTTTATACTTTACATACTTACAATGAGCTTTGACAACAGTTTTTATGTCAACAGTCGTAAATGATGGTAAGTCGATACTGCAGTCTCAGAGATATGCAAACTATTTGAAAAGAAATTTACAGATGCGTTGTTAACCCTAGAAGGCTAAGAGAAGATGCACCTTGCGCCTGAAGCCAGTCTACACTGGCTGGCTTCAGGCGCAAAGGGGTATCTTCTATATACCTGGTTTCATCAAGAAGATTCTTAGGCAGATGTAGTTTTTTTTTGATTAAAGCCAATTGCCCACCGATTGTAATATTTTTTATCTTACAGAATGTAAGAAAAAGATGTACTGTCTTATGTGGCCATTAGGGCCCATTTGCCATGCAAATGCGATCTCTAACAATCTTAGATTAAAATTAACAGAACCGATAGCGGAAGTACTGTTTAAGATGCGATTTGTATGGAACTACGATACAGGCGAAGCGATTAAGGAATAGCCTCCTTACGTGATATTGGCAAAACAGTAACAAAAACTGATGAGTGCGATTCATACACCGTAGAGTTGAAACTTCAATAAATCGAAAAAGATTGAGATGAATATATGTAACAAGGGTAGGATAATAGAAAGTTTACTTATAAAATTGTATGTATATTTCTGTCTCATTATTTGCCTTGTGGCTTTGTATTTGTGTTTGTTACCTGTCGTTTTTGCGTTGCATCCGGTTTGAATCACAACGATTCTAAAGAAGTTTCACTTCAAAAATATGAAGAGGAAGTCTTTCTTTCAGGTAATATGAATGATGACTTCTCTCTACAAACATTTAGCTCGGCAAGGTTGTGTTCTCGGCACTAAAATTAATCTATCGCAGTCGACATCTTTAATTAGCCACAACTCAACTAACAGTCTTTTTGCAACTGTCAGTAGTTATTTAAACTACGACTAACGTAGCAGTACAATTTATACTTTTAAAATTATGTAATGATCCCTCTAAGACGGCTTGTTAGTGACTCACTATTTATCATAGTGCTAGTTATTACGACTCGGAGATAATAGAATATTATCACCGGATACTGCTGAGTTATTGCCTCTTAGTTCTCTTCAAAGTCGAACTAAGGTGGTCTTGTAAATGATAACGTGGGTGTAATGAACACAGTTCTAGGAATTGGTTGAGGCGATATTGCTTCATCTCTTATTCCTATTTAAAGTGTAATTTAGATTGTCTATAATCGTTACGCAGAAGTTATGAATACAGTTCCAGAGATTTATAGTAGGTTAATATTTTTAGTCCGAATACATGTATTTCAACAATATTATGTCATAAAAATGTAATGGAGACGATAAAAATCCCATACACCTTTGCTCAAATAAGTATCTCGAGGTACATGCGCACCAAATTATAAATAAAAAATCGCGAATACCCATTATAGTTGAGGTATTGTACGTAAAATAATTTAGATTATTACGTATGGTTGTAATAATTATGCGTCTTCTTCTTCTTTAAAACTTATCAAGGGTCCACTGCTGAACTAAGTCTCTCCTGAAATTTGCCACAAACGACGGTCGACTCCCCGCAACAATTTCTTCGTCGTCACTCCTAATGTGGATACTTATTGATTAACCAGTGCAAAGTGGTATGCTTTTCATGAAATTAAATTATTTTCTAGCCCCCCTTCGAATCATTACGGTGGTCTGTGAATAAAATATTGTTCAGTGTAATTTAGGGTATTTTATAACACTGAGGTATTTAGGTAGGTTTTTGGTAGGCTTCTTTACGAGTATAATTTTATAATGTGATTCATTGACTAAATTTGACTAAAGTTGAAATATGAATAATTATAAGACCACATTTACCTATTTTAACATTACAAATTTTGTTGGCGTTACTAAACGATTTAACGAATTATTTTATTAATTATTCCTATTTACGCAAGTCACATTTATATATTTCTATTAATATTCAAACTCAGCCACGATAGCTAAGGGATTGGGTGGTCGGAAAGTCAATCAAGGGACCCAAGTTCGATCCCTGGGACGAAAAGTCGCGACATAGAGTTTTTTTAAACTTGTGTACTACGAATTTTGTTAATTGATTTTAAAGCATATAAGTTACGCTGAACTTTTTGTTATAAAAGTAAAGAGAAAAAATGTTTTTAAAATTTCAACTGATATGGGTGGGAAGGATTTGTATTCCGGTTTTCGATATATTTATAAATCTAAAAATGGAGTTATAGTATATATTAAAGCTCCTGTCTAGGTCTTTCTGTGGATTAAAAGGGATAACTATTTCGATCGCTTCCGTTGCAGGTTATAAGAGCTAACTTCACACCGTATTTCACTCCAAAGTTCAGTAGTCACTACAAAGCAATAATTAATATGTACTGATAAATAATATGAAGCAATAATACAGTTACTGAGGCCAATTTAAAATTTATTTATCACAATATTTAAGCTTTTCAACGTGAAAAAAGAAACTTTTCATTTTGCTAAAGTTTTAATTTGTAAATTTGAAAGTCTTACAAAAACTCCCAACTTTGTAAGTTATGCGTAACTTCTCGAAAATTGTGTACAATTTCTTTTTTAATAACATGAAGAGTACATAAAGTTTGTCAAAGATCAACATCAAGTCGAAAAAGGGCGGAAAGTTAGGTGGTCACAATTTACCTAAAAAACTTACTCATGTTTTAAAATTAAATACTGAAAATTATGAAATAAAGAAAACACTGTTTATTTCGATTTGAAGCGGAGTATTCGTTAAAATATTTAGTTCAAGATGAGCGAGAACAGTGTTAGAACGAGATACGTAACAAATTTTGTAAATCAAAATTTCTATTCTTAAAAATATCTTTACGCCTTTCTCAGTACAAAGGTCTTGTCAATTAAGTTCTTACGATCCACATTCCACCTAAGAAATTTTGGAACAACGTAAGTAGTTGGGAGCCGGTCGCCTTATTTATGTCCGAGCAAACGATACAAATCGTACTTAAGTATTGAAAAACCCGTTGTTACGAGCCTTGGGATGGAGTCTTTTGACTCGAATTCCGACAAACCAACCAAGAGGCTATCGCAACTTATTCTATTTTTAAATTACAATTTAGAAATCCTTTCCCAGTTATCTATTAATTTAGCGAAAGCATAGAAGAAAGATAGCATAGAAGAAAGCAATATAAGTAAGAGCGTAAATACAACTAACTCAGAAACTTTATCAAGTTGCAAAGAGACGTATAGATTTGATATACAATATTGTAATAGCATAAGTCACGAGAGCCGAATTGGGTGATCAGAATTCGAGTCAAGAGAACCGAGTTTGATCTCCAAGTACATAAGTTTGAAAAAATAAAAGCCGGAAACCTTTTTTTTCTAAAAACTTATGTGCGATTACGTACGATTTATATCGCTGGGCTCGAAATAAAGACGGTGATAGGCTCACCACTCGACAAGTTATCCGTAAAATGTTTTCGGTGAAAGGTGGGTCTAAAGGTCTTAATTGTATGGACCTCTGTCTTCCCCAGTATTGGATATGGCGTAAAGATATACTAGTATAATAAATAAACGTCAACCAGATAACCTACTTGGTAGTATATTAACATTTTATAATCAAAATATTAAGTTATACATAGAAGGGTGTTTGTGGTACCTCCGTTGTTTCTGATTCCATAACACTAGAGCTGAAACTGCTTATTTTGGGATCAGAGCAATGTATGTGATGTTGTCACTAACTATGTATGTATGTCCGTCAAACTTACAAAACATTTGACAGTTGTCGAGTTACGGAATATGAATATTTAAATGAACTTTTTTTTTTCATTTATTTAAGATACAAAAAAACATTACAAAAATTCGTAGCATCCTCACAAAAAAGCCTCGCAGGGCTTATCTTAGTGACGGCTGGTTCACATACAGTTCTTTAAGTTTTTTTTTTCAACATATTTTTATTTCCAAGCATGTACAATGATTGTATATCAGGTGATATTTCGTTCAGATAGTAAGGCGTGAGGTAAATAGAATTTCGGACTCCGTATATATTATTATATCTAGGTAAAGTATATTTGCTACAATATGTTTGTTTTCTTAAGTTATTTGGTCGAGATCTTTCTTCTAAATACTCACTCTGATTACTATCTAATAACAAATGGTATTTAATTTTATCAAAAACATTTACTACTTTACAATATTTGAAAATTTCTATTTCGTCATTAATTTTTTTAGGTATTACTGTTTTTAAAATTCTTAATTGTAAGTTATAAATTTCCTGTATATAACTTTTATAAGTTCTTCCATGACTACTCAATCCATAACTTATAACCGAGTCCGCAAGCGCCATATATAAAAGTCTGAGTGTACCATAGGGAAGTTTGGGTCTCAATATTACGATTTTGCTCAAGATTGACCTAAGTTTTTACAGACATAATCTTTATGGGGGTCCCCAGTTGAATCTGTTGTCAATCTTGAGCCCTAGGTACATGTGTTGGTCTACCAGTTCCAACTCCGGACACGAACAACTCATGGCGCATGTGGAGAAGGCAGAGTGGAGGCAGGCGTGGCTATGAGTCTTTACAACTGGCTGTGTCTCTGTCTTATTATGTGATGAGTGCATGTGAATTATTTTTGATTTTAGTTTATTTATTGGAAAGGGAGCGAAGGGCGTTGGCGGTCCGAGCCAATATGCTGGCTCGCAGGTTCACGAGATGTACAAATACAGTTAAATTGACACTATTTAAATCATATTGTCAATCTTTTTACTCAAGTGGCCTGTGGGTTGCATATACGCGTCGAGCTTACAACGCCCTGCGCGTCCAGTACAACAACGCTTTCAGGATGCTGTTGCGGCTGCCCTGGCTTTGCAGCGCGTCACGAATGTTTGTGGAGGCGCGTACGGATACATTTCAAGCGATAATCCGCAAAAAATCAGCCTCACTGATGCAGCGTTTGAGAGGTAGCAACAACAGCATTCTGAGGGCGATATCTGGTAGAAGTGACTGCCCCGTCTAGAACCACTGGATAGGGATTGTACTAGGTCACAAATGATACTTGTTTAAATAGATCTAAACTAACAATACTAACATAGTTTTAATTGAAATTGTTACTAACCGGATTACCAACCATTCAATATGGATAAATTTTTTGTCCGATTCAAATAAATTATATAAATTATATTTCTAATCTTATACCATGTGACCATTTACAAATTAAGTTATAATTCTGCTGTATCATAATTTGCGCTTCCGAGACTTCCCTGTGTGCAACAAGGATGCAGGTGTCATCAGCGAACTGGTATACGGAACCCTTGGTTATAATGTTTAACATATCGTTTACATACAACAAGTATTCTGTCGGACCAAAAATGGAGCCCTGTGCAGTGCCTTTAGTGGTTAACATTTTTTGACTGTATGTATTTGCAATTTTTACCGTAGTGAATCTGTTTTGTGTGATAGTTTTTTATAAGTTCCAGCAAAGGTCCTTGTATACCATTTCGTGATAACTTATCGTACAATATTGAATAGTCTAACATATCAAAAGCACTGGAAAAATCTATAAATAATGCAATCACATGCATTTTATTATTTAAATAACTATTAACTTCGTCCGTAAATTTATAAAGAAGTTGTGTGGTACTTTTTTGTTTTTGGAAACCATACTGATTACAAAGAATTACGCAGTTAGTTTGCAGATACCTGTTTATTATATTTCCAAAATAGCGTTCTATAATTTTGTCTATACATGACAGAATTGTGATTGACTTACCTAAATGAAGAATATTAATTATACTCTAAAATTTAACGACCAAAAAGCTGCGGCAGCCAAGTGGTTGGGGATCGTAATTGGAATTGCAGAACCGATTTCAATCTCCAGAGGGAAGGCTCATACCAATGGGTTTTTTCAAAAAATTATGTATAGCTTATATCGTTGGCTTGGACCACAAAGACGGCGACAGGCGGTGGAAGGTGGTACGAAGGGACAAAATTGTATAGACTAGATGGCGTTACGGTACAATATACTACATTGAAGTATATTAAGATAGATAACTACGTATTGGGAAACTACTGCTGGATTACTACATTACGACATACTGGCTTTGTCCGCGGCTTCGCCTGCGATTAGCAAGGAGTTTATAAGTTTATGCGAGAAAAATAGCCTTCGGTCAAACCGTAACATAAACTAATTTTCGAAATTTAAAAAATTAAGTAAGTATTTTAAAGTATATTGAGGATACTCAAAAAATTTCATATAAAAGACGCCTTTTAAAAGTAAATACGGGCATTGTGAGTGAAGGTACGTAGACATTAAGTATTCTATTGTTTCCATGTGCACTCACTCCGACAGGATTCTAACGGTTTCTAGTCGTTGCCGATAAAGTTTTATTCTATTTAAATTTTGCCGCGGAAACATAGAAAGGACAATAGCATACATTCTCAAATAAATTCTCGTTAGTTCTTACTTTAAACACTTCAATTTTAAAGATGAAATTCCACCAAGAGACAATAATAGTGAGAATTCAATGTCCTACTTTATCTTTATTATTATTATGACTCCATGCATCATCTTTTTAGCAGAGACAACAGATCACTAAAGTGTCAGGATTATTTCATACGTCTTTCACTCCTATCATATTTATAATCTACTTCACACACTCATGTCTATGTATCCGAGTAATCTTGAGCCTTTACTCTTCGAGTAATCTGATCACATGGTCGTCGAAAGTTAGTCTCTCACTTGTTTACTTGAGTTAGTTAAACAAATTAAAAGAAAAAATTCTAGGCAGTTAATTGTTTTGGACAATTGGCTGTCTGTGTTCTCACCATTATCTTTGAGGTTATTGAAGTTGTTATCCATAAATGATCCGATTTTTTTGAACAAATATAAAAAAGGAATACAGGTCTAGTAAAGACTACTATTTAATAATGTTGAAGTGGTATTTATCTACGTAACACGCACCATATTTCGGAAAAAATATAAACCATGAGAACAAAATTTGTTCAAAAATTAATCTTAATCTGTACACTACAAGCAATAAATGTTAACAAACTTGGCACACAACCACACTGTTGCTTTTGTTCCATTAGTAACAAATTTTGAAAAAGTGCTCCTTTTGAAAGTTCAAACACAGTAAAAAGCTTCCTACGTTATTAGTGTTAACTCGTCTTACATGTCTAGAATTACAACGCAGTGTTTCCGGAGAATCCCTCCGAGAAAACCTTGAGTTGTGGAGTCACGTGTGATTAGAAAAAAAAACTTTAAATAGCGTTTAGAAATATACAAATAGTCGAGTCAACATAGCCGTTTGGTTGGTTGAAGGGAATTCAAATCGAGAGACCCTTGTTCGTTCTCCAGGAGTAAAGGTTGTACCAATGCATTTTTTTACAATACTTTCTTTACAGAAACAAAATTATGTTAATATTTACAATACTTATTAACTAAAACTATTACAGTCGTAGAACCCTACTCCTTATGGTATGGTACCAAGAACGGTGGCTGCATTTCCACGTTGAATGGCTAGACTCAACCGTTGTGCGAGAAAAGAACCAACCCTCTTGTCACCCGCGGCTACGACCAGTCGGGAATACAGTTCCTTTAGAAACTGCATCGCGCGGGGACCCCACAGACCGATCGTCTCTTCGACTTTAAACTCATTAACGATTTGTATCGCTAAACAAGTGACAATAAGACTTTACCGGTGTAGTTTTTGACTGTATAGTATACTTGAAAGAAATTACCTTCACGCTGTTCCCAATACCCCCTGTATAGACAGAGGTTTAGACAATTATTGGGACAACGTGACAGCGGGTGAGCCTATCGCCGTCTTTCAATCGTACATAAATTTTTGAAAAAACACATTGGTACGAGCCTGCCACCTGAGAATCGAACTCGAGTCTACTGTATATCGATCACCTTAGCACTTGGCTATCGTGACGTGTTAGTCTACTTGCATAGATAACTTTTTATATAAATAAATCAATAGTAGGAGAAGAAACATTCACATTCTTCACACAAATCGTTTCCTTTCGAAATCGAAAAAAGTCGAATGGGTTTCCCTTCCCCATAGCTTCCAAGGCAGGGTCTACCTAAGCTACGATTATGACATGAGAATATCTTTTATTTCTTCTGTTTTAGCTGTTAAAAGTAAGGGAACATGTGTAGGAAATTTAAAGTAAAGCATACAATAAAGCGATGGATGAAGCGTACGGAACTTGATATGGCATCACGCAAAGCTTTCAATATCGTTAACTGAGTCCGATTCAAACGGTAATTGAATTAAGCTCACCGCGGAACGGCGCTGCAATAAATTTAACTCCATTTATTTTAAAATTTTCCAATATGCACTTTGACACACGCTACGTACGCTTTTATTTTTTTTTATTTTTATAGAATTAAAAAAAATATCTTCACACAATTCCCAATACAGGGGTAGACAGAGGTCAAGTCTAGACAATTAAGTCCCTTTGACCCACCTTCCACCGAAGATATTTTCGGGAATACGTGACAGGTGGTGAGCCCGTCGCCGCCTTTATGTCCAAGCCAACGATGAAATTCGTACATAAGTTTTTGAAAAACTCATTGGTACTGCCACCTGGGGATCGAACTCGGGTCGCTCGACTCGAAATTCCGACCACCCAACAACTCGGCTATCGTGACTTAGGGCGTGATAGAATTAAGTAAACGATAATTTAAAAAAAATGGTGATGATTGACAGTACTCAGCAGCAGCAGTTCTAAGTGCTGGAATAAGGGGTTAGGAACAATGGATACGACCTCTATGGACGAGTGGCTTATGCAATGGTTTTCAAAGTGTCGCTAGCTATAAGGCCCGATTGATATGCATGCATAGGACGAAGAGGGGTAAAGTGCACGCTAGCGGAATTCTTCGTCAGTCACTCTACGTGAATTTAAAGAAGCTTTAATAGATAAATTGTGGAATATTGCACAGTATCGCCTTAAAACCCAGGAGAAAGTATGTCAAATCGCATAACAGCAGCATTGTAACACGCGGAGGCAACACAAAGTACTAAAATTATTTATATTCACGCACAGTCCGTGACGGAGTTGCCAGAGAGTACAGATTGTCAAGTGTCACGATTCTTACATATCTTTTAGGCTTCTTTTAGATTCATAATTTTTCTTCATGCATGCACATGTTGGTTTCCGAGTGCTCATGACATGAAAAGGGGAGGCCATTTCGGGAGGCCATTTGGTCACGTGGTCAACGAAAGTTAGTCAAAGCCTACCTCGACACATTTTAATATTAACTTTCACACTATATATTTTTCCCATTCGGTCTTTACTCAGTTGCTCAACGCGCCCGAAGCATCGAAGTACGCCCTAATCAATTTTAGTGATAAGGTCATCTTTCAAACCTGCCATACCGCGAATCTCTTCGTTTTCGGTCATTCAGGATAATGTCGTCCATTTTACGAATAGATCACATCTCCTGCATTCAATTTGTTTGTACAAATAGAAAGCAAAAATAAAAAGATTGAATACATTTTTTACAATTACGTAAGGTCCTTTTGAAAATATTGTGGATTTTCTTATCGACCCTTTTTCTTTCTTGGTCAGGGTTTTAAGAAAAAGTTAATTAAGTAATAATAAGTAGTATTAAACTTCAAGTAACATTATATTTAATATAGTAAAAACTTAATACGAAATTAAGAGAATTGGGTCATTCCTATGCTAACATTCTTGAGTCCTGCTCCAGTGAATTCTGTGTAATATGAGATAACAGAAAAATAAAAGTAAAAGCTGGAAATTAAAGTAGCAAGCTTAAACCTAGTATAGGTCCGAAATTAACGAGCAATAATTTCACCTCATAGTAAGCGATACGTACACTTGTAATAACAGAAGGGCGGAATTTATTTTTATTTATTTTGTTTCATTCAATATGTGTGTACAGGTTGCTATAAATTGAAGCATACAACAATAACCAAAAATGACTTACTAATTTGAAAAAATATTAGTAAAATAAAATAAATAAATATCTTCACGCCATTCCCAATACAGGTACCGTAAACAAAGGTAGAGTCTAGACAATTAAGTCCCTTTGACCCACCTTCAACAGAAGATATTTTCGGACAACGTGACAGGTGGTGAGCCCGTCGCCATCTTTATGTCCAAGCCAACGATGAAATTCGTACATAAGTTTTGAAAAACTCATTGGTACTGCCACCTGGGGATCGAACTCGGGTCTCTCGACTCGAAATTCCGACCACCCAACCACTCGGCTATCGTGATTTAGGGCGTGATAGAATTAAGTGAACGATAATTAAAAAAAATGGTGATGGTTGACAGTACTCAGCAGTAGCAGTTCTAAGTGCTGGAATAAGGGGTTAGGAACGATGGATACGACCTCTATGGACGAGTGGCTTATGCAATGGTTTTTAAAGTGTCGCTAGCTATAAGGCCCGATTGATATGCATGCATAGGACGAAGAGGGGTAAAGTGCACGCTAGCGGAATTCTTCGTCAGTCACTCTACGTGAATTTAAAGAAGCTTTAATAGATAAATTGTGGAATATTGCACAGCATCGCCTTAAAACTCAGGAGAAAGTATGCCAAATCGCACAACAGCAGCATTGTAACACGCGGAGGCAACAGAAAGTACTAAAATTATTTATATTCACGCACAGTCCCTGACGGAGTTGCCAGAGAGTACAGATTGTCAATTGTCACGATTCTTACATATCTTTTAGGCTTCTTTTAGAGTCATAATTTTTCTTCATGCATGCACATGTTGGTTTCCGAGTACTCATGACATGAAAAGGGGAGGCCATTTCGAGAATTTGGTCCCATGGTCAACGAAAGTTAGTCAAAGCCTACCTTGACACCTTTTAATATTAACTTTCACACTATATATTTTTCCCATTCGGTCTTTACTCAGTTGCTCAACGCCCGAAGCATCGAAGTACGCCCTAATCAATTTTAGTGACAAGGTCATCTTTCAAACCTGCCATACCGCGAATCTTTTCGTTTTCGGTCAGCCAGGATAATGTCGTCCATTTTACGAATAGATCACATCTCCACTGCATTCAATTTGTTTGTACAAATAGAAAGCAAAAATAAAAAGATTGAATACATTTTTTTATTTTCATTTAAGCGCATTAAAATATTCACTAATTTATTTAAAAAATTACGTAAGGTCCTTTTGAAAATATTGTGGATTTTCTTATCGACCCTTTTTCTTTCTTAGTCAGGGTTTTAAGAAAATATTAATTAAGTAATAATAAGTAGTATTAAACTACAAGCAACATTATATTTAATATAGTAAAAACTTTATACGAAATTAAGCAAATTGGGTCATTCCTATGCTAACATTCTTGAGTTCTGTTCCAGTGAATTCTGTGTAATATGAGATAACAGAAAAATGAAAATAAAAAGCTGGAGCTTAAAGTAGCAAGCTAAAACCTAGTATAGGTCCGAAATTAACGAGCAATAATTTCACCTCATAGTAAGCGATACGTACACTTGTAATAACAAAAGGGCGGAATTTGTTTTTATTTATTTTGTTTCATTCAATGTGTGTGTACAGGTTGCTATAAATTGAAGCATACCACATTAACCAAAAATGACTTACTAATTTGAAAAAATATTAGTAAAATAAAATAAATAAATATCTTCACGCCATTCCCAATACAGGTACCGTAAACAAAGGTAGAGTCTAGACAATTTTTTTTTCATTTATTTATATTCAGAAAAAAAAAAAAACAAATTACAGGTGAAAACAACAATACACTGTACTATAAAACCAAGAGGTTTTTTTGTACAATGGAGTTCGTCTATACAGATAACATTATTTAGCAGTTTACTTATTATAAACCAGATAGTTTACATTAATAATTACGAACATGATATAGGAATTTTTAGTGAGGGTAATCTAGGAGGTGCGAATGTTTTTGTCGTTATAACAATGACGAGCACATAAAAAAAGGAAAAGAAACAAATGCGTTCGAGTGTCCTAAGGGTGTGTCAACATTATCAATTATTTCATATAATTATCATGTAGCAAAGCTAAGTAGTAGTAAGTTAATTTAGATTTGATGTTGTTTGGGTTTATTTCGTAACGTAATGCGGGTGGTAATTCGTTTATTAATTTTGGAATCATAAACTCGAGTGTGCGTTTTCCATAGTTATTCTTATTATACACAGGCACATATAATTTTTTATTAGAGATAGCGCGAGTACCTTTGCTACGTGATATTAGAGTTTGCAGGTCTTTGTTAAAAAACTGTTCTTTTAAGAGCACATATTTGATTTTGTCATGGATTGGGATTATTTTAAATTAAGTCGTTTCGACCCATTCATCGTATATATTTTGGGTCAGTGTGTCAGATAGTGAGCCCGTCGCCATCTTTATGTTCAAGCCACGATGTGAATCGTACATATTCTTCACCAAGTTTCACTACTTTGTATAAGACTTCTCTGCACAACTCATAACCCATAACCGAAACTCAAAAATCAAAAAGTATTCGCTTCATATATTTATGTGTATATGCTTGTAAGTTTTAATAAATGCATAAAAAAACTGCGTTTATTGATATAATACAGGAAAGCAGCGTATTAAATTCTGAAGCTAATAGAAAAACCTGTGACCATATACAAAACCGAAAATCCGGACAACCATGTAAAATATTTTTTCAATAGTGTTTTTTTTCTTCAAAGTAGCGAAACAAAATTATTTTTTTTTAAAAAAATATAACATGGATTAATGGAATGTTTTGATGTACGGCTACTCGTGCATCATATTGCACAAGTGCAATATGCTTATAAAGCCGCCATTTTAAGACCACAGAATTGCTTGACCTTGAAAGAGAATGTCTACGATAAAAAAACACTTACTTCTCCGTTAGAGGAACCATAATACGAATCGGTGGTAGTTTAAAAATGACGATCGATGGATGTAATGTATGGTACTTATATGGCTAAATAAATGATTTGATTTGATTTGACTTACGGAGTGTCTTTCGCCTGTTTTTTCCGCATTAGAGGAAGCTTATTAAGGTGGTATATTAAAAAATTGTAATCGATGAAAGAATGTATGTTGAGAAATAAATGATTTAATTTGGTTGGACACGGTGATAGTAATACACTACCTCAACACTCTCGCGTTATGAGGCTTGCAATTTTGAGAATTTACTACGATGACAACACCATTCCCAATAATAGGGTAGACAGAGGTCTAGACAATTAAGTCCAATGGACTTACGTTTTACGAAGACGTTTTTCTTGGGAAAACGTCGGGTGGTTATCCCTTCACCGACTTTATGTTCAAGCCAATGATATAAATAGTTTTGAAAAACCCATCGATTCGAGCCTGCCACTTCGCTACATATTCAAATTCCGATCACCAAACCACACGCCTATTGTGATGCTAATAATGATAACGCTTTGCACATATCGAAACCAAACTCTTGGTAAGAACTCCATTCACCCTCGTTATCTGCAACAATTATTATGGCGCCATAAATAAATAAATAAATATAAAATAAATAAATAAATGAATACAATCGGGACAATTTTTAAAATATTTCTTTACTTTAATAACAAAAAGACCAACGTGATTTGCATGCTTTAAAATTCAAATAAAATATGTAATATTAAATTAAAATTATGAAATGAGTATTAAAAATTCAAATGCTCGTGATGTTCACCCTCCGCACTTGAAAATTCGGAAACATAAAAATAGAAAAAAGTAAATAGTTTAACAAAAGTATTTTTTAATAAACCTAGAACTTGAGATAACAACTCGTACGCATGTCGCAGACTTATAGTTCAGACCAATGATATATACGTAATATACATACAAAATGACCTGTAAAAGTCCACAACAGGCCTCTCTCGTTCAAGGTTTACTATCGCCACTACATACAAGCGGATTGGCAATCGCAGTACCAGACTCGTCGCAATGTAGACGCTGCTCGTCACCGGCCTGTTGAATTCTGGTTATGTGTTTCATAAGATATCTTCGCCATCACTTTCAACGTTACCCTTAACTGTCTCTTTAGACACTTTAGAAAAAAGTGTAGAGGGGAGGGGTAGATACTTTGGTGCCACTCCGTTATTAACGATCATACGTTTCTATGTTTCTACGTTACATCTATGATCGAATATAGTAAAACGTCCTTTAAGAAGGCACCAATGTCCTACAGTGGAATGTCACGTTCATTATGTCGTTGAGTAAGTCGGGATAGTAGTAGCCAAGACTCGACGTCTGATCACCTAACCACTAGGCTATCTAGGGCCTCTTGAGACTCGAGTTCGATCCCCAGTTGCGAGGCTCGTAGCAATGTTTTTTCATAACTTATGTACTATTTACTTCGTTGGCTAGGACATGAAGTCGGCGATGGGCTCACCACCTGTCACGTTGTCCCGAAAATATCTTCGGTGAAAGGTCGAAGGGACTTAAATGTCTAGACTCGACCTCTGTCTACCCCTATATTGGGAATTGCGTGAAGATATTAATTTATTTATTATTTATTTACTTTAATAACAAAAAGACCAACGTGATTTGCATGCTTTAAAATTCAAATAAAATATGTAATATTAAATTAAAATTATGAAATGAGTATTAAAAATTCAAATGCTCGTGATGTTCACCCTCCGCACTTGAAAATTCGGAAACATAAAAATAGAAAAAAGTAAATAGTTTAACAAAAGTATTTTTTTAATAAACCTAGAACTTAAGATAACAACTCGTAAGCATGTCGCAGACTTATAGTTCAGACCAGTGATATATACGTAAGATACATACAAAATAACCTATAAAAGTCCACAACATGCCTCTCTCGTACACGGTTTGCTATCGCCACTAGTTGCAAGCGGATTGGCGATCGTAGAATCGGACTCGTCGCAATGACCCTGCTCGTCACTGGCCTGTTTAATTCTGGTTTGGTGTTTCATAAGATATCTTCGCCATCACTTTCAACATTACACTTAACTGTCTCTTTAGACACTTTAGAAAAAAGTGTAGAGGGGAGGGGTAGATACTTTGGTGCCACTCCGTTATTAACGATCATACGTTTCTATGTTTCTATGTTACATCTATGATCGATTATAGTAAAACGTCCTTTAAGAAGGCACCAATGTCCTGCAGTGAAATATCACGTTCTTTATGTCGTTGAGTAAGTCGGGATAGTAATAGTCAATACTCGAAGTCTGGTCACCTAACCACTTGGCTATCTATGGGCTCTTTAGACCCGAGTTCGATTCCCAGGTCGTTAGGAGGCTCATACCAATGGGTTTTTCATAACTTATGTACTATTTACATCGTTGGCTAGGACATGAAGTCGGGGACGGGCTCACCATCTGTCACGTAGTCCCAAAAAATGTCTTCAGTTAAAGTTTCAGTGAAAGGACTTAACTGTCTCGACTTTTTTCTACCCCTGTAGTAGGAATATCGTGAAGATATGTAAGTATCACATATGTAGTGAATATTATATGCAAGGAAAAATTAGCAAATTTGCTGATTCGGATTGAAAGAAGGTATTCCAAATACCTAATGTAACATTGTGCATGACGATCGGATACAGGGAAATAGCTTAGTACATTAAACGACTATTACTAACTCCCAATCTTATATGTAAAGTTGAATTTCATTAGAGCTTTAGAGCGCGCTCTACATAAAGTAACATACAAATGGTCTCTATTAGCATGCACCAAGAGTTGACCCGGCCTGCAGTGGCTTAATGTGTTAATATGGAACTATTCTATGACAATAACTTAAAAAATCATGATCTTCTGAACGCTAAAAAATATAAAAAAAATATTTTCACGCTGTTACCAATAGGTAGTAGCAGTAGATAGGACTAAGGTCCTGACTATTAAGATCTTTCGCCTCTACTTTCGTCGAGGTCTTTTTTTGGGACAATAAATAAATCCTTCATAAGTTTTGAGTAAACTCATTGGTACCGGTCTGCATATTGAACTCGGGTCTATTGGCTCGATTACGATCACTAAAAAATCAATAGGCACGGGTGGGATTCGAATCCGTGACCTCTGCTTTAGCGTGGCAACGCTGTTACCTCCGAGCCACCGTGTCATAAACGAGTCAATTGACATTATAAATATCTGTCTTTTATAAAATCAACGTATATGGATTTGAAACCAGGAAGAAAAAAAGTACGGTTTTCTAAATATGATTTTGTTTTTTGAATTGTTTTACTGAGTGAGGAGACATGGGGTACTGTTAATATTAAATAAAAAAAATATCTTCACGCAATTCCCAATACAGGGGTAGACAGAGGTCAAGTCTAGACAATTAAGTCCCTTTGACCCACCTTCCACCGAAGATATTTTCGGGCAACGTGACAGGTGGTGAGCCCGTTGCCGCCTTTATGTCTAAGCCAACGATATAATATATCGGACATAGGTTTTTAAAAAACTCATTGGCCTGCCACCTGGGGATCGAACTCGGGTCTCACGACTCGAAATTCCAACCACCCAGCCACACGGCTATCGTGACTTTTAAGAAGAAGCTAGGAAGGAAGAAACTAGGTAACTATAGAATATGGCTATGGTAGAGTGAGACCGCCTGCCACAGGTATCTATGTATACTTAAAAGAAGATTTAAAAAATATTGTTTGTTGTTAATACTGGTTTATTAAATTAACAAAAATTTTTATTTGTATTTGTATGTACATTCAAATCTCCACGATTCGAGTACAAACACTAATCACACAAATATTTGTCCCTAGCGCGACTCGACCAAGAAACCCTTCGCTTCGAAGGGTCACCAACTAGGTTATTGGGTCACAAATTGACTATTTTTTAATTCTAATATTTTAATAATTTGAAAAAATATTACAAATACATCTGTTGCCAACCCTATTCTCACAATAACCATTTGCATCGTTGCTGCAATTGTTAGACTTCTGCAACGACGCTCTGCGCTTCGAGCAGTGAGCTAGTTACCCAAGTACACGTGAGGTTTGTATGTCATTAAGCAATTAAAGCAAACAAGTGCTTTCGTTTCTTTTTACACTTTTTTTCACATTAATTTTCGGTATGTATGATACATTTTTATTGATTATAAACAATTTAAATAGCTTTACGTCTTGTTAATAAAGTAAGGATAAAAATCGACTATTCGAGCTCAAGACCTTTGCCGAACCGTGGTAATTCTTTTATCCCTGAGCTACCGTATCACACATGTATCATATTTTTTTTAAATATAGCCCTTCGTAGTTGTTTTTTTTATATATATATTATTAACTTGGGTATTAAGATATAAAATGAAAAAACTTATGTTGTTGTAGTATCGGGCTTAGGATATATCACCCCCCCCCAAACCTGATATTGACTTGTAAAGTTACGACAGCCGAGTGGTTGGGCGAGCGGAGTTCGAGCCAAGAGACCCGAGTTAGATTCCACGTACCAATGGTATTTTACAAAACTTATTTACAATTTATATCGTTGGCTTGGATATTAAGACTGCGAAAGTCTTAACACCTGTGACGTTGTCCCAAAAATTTACTACTTATAACTAAATTGTACTGCTTATGTTCTTGTCATGTTGTACGGTGCGAAATGAAAACAATACAGACAACTTAATCCATATCTTTGCTAACTTATTTAAATCTGTAAAAATTATTGCTTCAGCAAAATAAAACAACGTACAACCTCATTGGTGCACCCATGCCGAATGCATGTCCCGTGACTTCTTACAGCGAGTGGGATGAGTATGGGATAGTAATGTATACTATGATGAGAAGTAAACGGCCTGAAAACGGCTACCTAAAAATATCAGAACAAAATTTATAAACATATAGATTTGTTAATTGTTGACAAAAAATCTATATTTCATTTAAAGATTTTGTTCTGGTATTTTTGGTATCGTTGTCTTTGGGTTTCTACCCGTGGGTTTCGTGAGGCGTCTAATAATATTTGTTAAAATGTGTTTAGTTCCCAGTCGATGGCAGGATAACCATTTTGAAAAATATCAGGCAAAAATTTAGACTGACGATGTGCAGCAGCGTCAGAGGTACGTAGTTGACTACGGTAGATATCTAAATTTTACAATAAATAAAATAATATCTTTAAGCATTTCCTAATAAAGAGGCAGACAGAGTCTGCCTCTTTAATTGTATCTAGTCTAGACAATTAACTACCTTTGACCCACCTTCCACCGTAGACATTTTCGGGACAGCGTGACAGGTGGTGAGCCCGTCGCCATCTTTATGTCCAAGCCAACGATGTTATTCGTACATAAGTATTTGAAAAACCCATTGATATATGAGCCTGCCACCTGGGGATCGAACTCGGGTCTCTAGACACGAAATTCCGACCACCCAACTACTCGGCCATAGGAACGTCTTACAATGGAATCTATGTTTATATAGAAAAAAAATAATGTTTGAAATTGCATTTGTTATAAGCTTTCAATTAACTCTTTCACAAATTTCATTCATAGTACTCATTATAGTCCCTGCGGATGAACTCGTAGGCCAAAAATTAATATACACATAAAATGATAGAAAAATCTTTGAAGGTCGGTTGAAAACAATGTTTTATTGCTGGTTGTGTATTTAAAAAACAGTATTTTCATAACTTATGTGTACAAATTTTACAACTAATTTATTTTGTAAAAGTTAATTTATATTTATGAATAAAAGATGTGAGCAAAAAGATAAAGAAAAACAAATTGTAAGCGCTTGAGGCGAAGCCGTAATAGATTTCTTAACAAATAGGTAATAAAATCACCGCTTCTTCATTTATTTTACGTGAATAGAGATTCTCTCCGTATTATTATTACATATTCAGTAATAAATTCATGAAGGTACAATAAAAAGGAAAATTTTATCAAAAACATTCATCATTTACTTGAACTTATAGCAACATGTAGATATAAACTAAACAACAACTATTTCAGGTAAGAATATAAATATTAATATCTAATTAGCACAATCAGTGACATGCAGGGTGTGCAGGTAGATGACAAGTGATACGATCTTCACAGACCTCTTCCTCTACTTTCAAATTCATCATTCTCTTCATACACGCAAGTACTCTTAACCCTCCCCTCTTTCAGCAATTTGCTTATGTGGTCTCGGCCTATTACGACGCTTTTCTTGGTTACATTCGCGATGTATATTATCTTCACCATTCGGTCTTCATTCATTAATTCAATGCGCCCAAGTTGATAATTACCCCCGGATCTGTTTTAGCTATAAAACCATCTTTCAAACCTGCCATATTACGAATCAGTTCGTTTTGTTTTCGGTCGGTCAAAGTAATACCGCTCAATTTAGGAGGAGTACGCATTTTTATTTTTATTATTATTGTTTTGGGGTATTTGTTATATTTTCTCGTCTGTACACATAGCAAATAAAAATGCATAAATTGAATTTCAAAAATACATAATTTAAAAACAAATCATTATGAAATATATACGTAATAGATGCTAATATATAAAAATAAATAAATATAAAGACCAAACAGACGGAAGCCCTCGACAGGAGAGATTATTATTATTATTATTAAAAAACTTTATTGCACACATTTTTACTGCAAAATGTCAGCTAAATAAGCTTAAAACGTTGCATCATATATCTATAATTATTAAAGCAAAATCGTGTGTTTTACTAATGTTACCTAATTTTAAATGATAAAGAATGCCTCTTATTTTATATCACTTACATCTAAATCATGAATGATTTGATTTGATTTGATCTATTACAGGATCTAAAAAAATCTTTCTGAGTAAAATTACATACATATAACAAACAAACTTGGCATAGGCAGTCTTTTTTTTTAAATAAATGAATACATATATAGATAGGGACAAGATCACATGGTCCGATCCCAATGAAAAATGCACTTGAGGTATGGGAATCGGAAACAACGAAGGCACCACAAACATCCAGACCCGAGAAATAATAAAACTATATTTTTATTATTATGTATTACTATGTATGGGAATCGGAAACAACGAAGGCACCACAAACATCCAGACACGAAAAATAATCAAAATATAGAAACATAATCTTCGCTAGATTTATTTGTATATATCTACATTATTATTCTCTACTTTTTTTGGAATTGGAAAGTGTTTTGAGTACTCGTTTATTCGTTTCTTTCGCATTTAACATAATTTTCTTAGTTTACTCAATTTGCATTTAATAGAATTTAATTTTATTTGTCACGATAGCCGAATGGTTGGATGATGGAAATTCCATTTCGATCCTCTGGTGCTAGGCTCTGAGTTTTTTCAAAGTGTTACATTGGTTGGTTTGGGCGTAAAAGACAGTGACAGGCATACCACGTGTCACGTTGTCCTAAATCGTCTTCGTCGAAAGGTGGGTCAAACCTCTGTCTATATCGGTATTTGGAATAGCGTGAAGATTTCGTTTTATTTATTTATAATTTCATTTCGGTGTATGTCCTCGCATTAAATAACAAAATTCTAAATTACTCATCTTAGTAGGTGTGGCCCGGTATTAATAAGTTTTAAAATACGACTAGTCGTATTTCGTTTAAAATTATGGCCCTTTAAAATTAAAATTTCTTTTTAGGAAATGTTTTATAACCAAAATAGAAATATTGCGCCACTGTGAAAAATGGAATGGCGTCGGAAATATTTCTGGATTTTCTTTTCGATGATAAAATGTTGCTTAGTTTATCCTTTTATGGTTCAAATACATATATTTAGGTAAAGTAGTATTCCGTTAATAATTAGTTCAAGTTCGGTCTAGTTTGGTTTTGGTTTTTGGTTTACAGTACCACTTTAAAAGTAACTTTATGCTGATTCAGAACAAAAGCAGAAGCAATTTTGAAAAATGTATCTGCGCTATGAATTTTAAAACAAGTCACGATAGCCAAACAAGTCACGATAGGTTGGGTGATCAGAATTACAAGTCAAGAGCTCCGAGTTCGATTCCCACATGGCAGGCTCGTACCAATTAGTTTTTTAAAAACTTATGTACGAATTATATCGTTGGCTTGGACATAAAGACAGCGACGGGCTCACCTCATGTCACGTTGTCCCGAAAATACCTTCGCTGGAAGGTGGGTCAAAGGGACTTAATTGTCTAGACTAGATCTCTGTCTACTCCTGTATTGGGAATTGCGTGAAGATATTTCTTGCTACAAGTTTTAAAAAATATATGTGAGTCAGTCTAATGTAAAATACATAAGCGCTTCCACTAATGCAAGTAAACATTGTGCCCTCAAGTTATTCCTGCTTTTCATTCAGTATTTTAACTATCAGAAAGACTTTATATAATAATATAATTATAATATAATATCTTCCCGTAATTCCCAATAACGGGGTGGACTCGTATAGACACTTAAGTCCCTTCGATCCACTTTCCACAGAAGATATTTTCGGGACAAGGTAGTCAGCCCGTCGCCGAAAAAGACTTTATACTAATAAAAATCTTTAAAAAATCAAATATTAATCAAATATACCAAAAGAGCCTATTTGGCTACATTCACGCATTGCTTTTAATTTAGTATAACTAATTACATTATAACTTCAATGCTTTAAAACTTTTGTGAAAATTGTATCATAAAAGTGATAATTCAATTACAGAAGTTTAATATTAATTTAAAACAATTAATAGACGCTACAGCAAATCCGAAGGGTGTCTTTAACTTTTATAGCATTTGTTCAATTTGTTGAAAATATGGCCAGTAAAGAAAACGATTAAATCAAGATAATTGTTGCAGTACTGCTTATTAGAATTACAGAAAACTTGAGACTAACTGACGGCCCGATTGTTTAGTAGGTCGCAATCTTAGAAGCAATGGGTTGCGGGTTCACATACTGCTAGTCAGTAATCTATTAATGGTTAATAACGCACAGTATATAAAAATTAGTATCTGTGCAAGGGTTAAATAATACAAACTTATTAACACTTGGCATCACCTACAAACACATTGGTAAGTAGTGTTAATTAGATTATTAAAAAAATTTGATTATTTCACTGTAAAAAAGTCACGATAGCCGAGTGGTTGGGTGGTCGGAATTTCCAGTCAAGAGACCCGATTTCGATCCCCAGGTGGCAGGCACGTACCAATGATTTTTTTTAAAACTTATGTACGAACTATATCGTTGGCTTGGACATAAAGATGGCAACAGGCCATTCACCTGTCACGTTGTTCCAAAATATCTTCCGTGGAAGGTTGGTCGAAGGGACTTAATTGTCTAGACTACACCTCTGTCTACCCCTGTATTGAGAATAGCGTGAAGATATTTATTTATTATTTATTTATTTTATTGCATTAAAGTCACGATAACCGAGTGATTGGGTGATCGGAATTCGCGTCGAGACACCGAACTTCAATCCCCCGGTGGTAGGCTAGTATCAGTGGTTTTTTCAAAACTAATGTACGGTTTATATCGTGGCTTGGCCATAAAGACGAGAACAGGCTCACCACATTTTAAGTTATCCCAAAACTTGTATTCAGTGAAAGGTGGGTCGAAGGACTTAATGTTCTAGATCTCTACCCCAGTATTGAGAATAATATTCGGTGGTCGGAATTTCGATTCAAGAGACCCAAGTTCGATCCCCAGGTGGCACGTTCGTATAAAATTTTCTTCAAAACCTATGTTTGATTCATATAGTTGGCTTGGACAAAAAAGACGGGGACGGGCTCACCACCTGTCACGTTGTCAAAAATATCTTCGATGGAAGGTGGGTCGAAGGGACTTTATTGTCTAGACTAGACCTCTGACTACCCCTGTATTGGAAATGGCGTAAAGATATTAATTTATACTTATTTCTTATTATATTTGCTTATTAAGGTAATAAATAACAACTTTATTATTATTACTATTATAATGAAGGCTTACTTTTACGTTATTCACGGGCAGAAAGAAGAAAACACAAAATCTACTTCATTCCGGTGTTCTGCAAGGCCACTGTCCTGTCCTTGTCAAGCTGATTCATTTAGGCAGCATAAGCTGCCCCTTGTCCCTACGTACAGCCAGTGTAATAAAGTTCCTTTAAAGGAGAAGCTTTGTACATTGATTGAACACTCAAATTACCCACCCCCTCACTAGGGGGCGTGTAATTTAACACGAAACCTTTTACGATTCTATTTCGGAAACAATCTCATCGTAACAAACGTTCAATTTGCAATTTGTTACTGCGATCCATCATTTTCTGTATTCAATAAATAATTAGACAACATGCTGCTCAGTATTACGTTGAAAATATTATATACCGATCGCCGTTCCGTTAAGTAAGCAAGAATGTGTATGACAGCTAATGTGTCTCAGGCGTTACTTTGCGAAAATTTATTATTATAAATAAATACTAAGTAAATAAATAAATAAAGATCTTCACGCAATTTACAATACAGGGGTAGACAGAGGTCTGGTCTAGACAAATAAGTCCCTTCGACCCACCTTCGATACTTGATGCACAACCATTTCTATACTGGAAACCAGGTAACATATACCACAAGCAGATAGGCTATTGCTGTCCCATATATATTACAGGTTAAACGCTTCTGACTTTTCGGTGATAGTGCCTATGATAATTATTACGGTAAATTTGATCCAGTAATTTTCGAGATAGTTATTCAAATCAAATAGTTTATTCATCGATCTAATTCACATAAAACACACCTCACTTTTGAATTTAGTACCGTTACATAAACGTTATTTAAACTGAAAAAGATACAGGCGAAAGAATCCCATTTTTCTTTTCTTTATTCCCTTTTTTCCCGTTGTCTGTCGGTAGCCAATGACATTTTGAGGCTTTTCCTTAATCGCCTCTGGGTGTCTATCGCCTCGCCTCTGGGTGTCTACACCCATAGGAAGAAAAAGTGGTATTTTCTCACGCTGATACCACGCGGTAACCATAAGCAAGACTTAGCAGCTTTGCTAAAATCTATTCCAAACTTTACCTCAAAGTAGTTTTTTGTTTATTTTATAAACAACAACAACTAAAAGTAAATAGTTTTTGAATTCATTGTTATATATCATTATTCATTGTTATATTCAGTCACGATAGCCGAGTGGTTGGGTGGTCGGAATTTCGAGTCAAGAGACCCGAGTTTGATCCCCAGGTGGCAGGCTCGTAACAATGGGTTTTTCAAAAACTTATGTACGAATTATATCGTTGGCTTGGACATGCGACGGCGATGGGCTCACCACCTGCCACGTTTTCACGAAAATATCTTCGGTGGAATGTGGGTCAAGGGACTTAATTTTCTAGACTAGACCTCTGTCTACGCCTGAATTGAGACTTGTGTTAAGATATTTATTTATTTATTGTCATATATTGATGTCAATTAAGGAGTTATTCTTTCTTTATTCTTACTTTACATTCCGATAAAATAATGTGACGCGATGATAACAACATACATTAAAATCGTCAACTTCTTAAGGGTAATTAGACAGTTAGATGAGCAGGAAATAGACCGAGAACGCTCCGGTAACTTCGTCCAATTATGAATCCATTCCCGCCAATAACTCTCTTATGAGCCCATTACGTATTTTTATTACCTACTAAAACTTACTTAACTTCCTATAAAAGTCCGCTTCAAGAAACAGGCCTCTATTATAAGGCGGATTTGGTTATCAGGCTGACAGAATCACAGTACTAGACGCAATATATACTCCTTTCCAGGCGTTGTACTTTTTGACTGAATGACCTTGCCCATTACTATTTATTTAGTGTACTCTATTTATTGTACTCTAACGCAGATACCAAGCAGCAAACTTAATTTGTTTCCTTACCGTGCGTAAATGAAGAATATAAATAAATATAAAATATCTTCACGCAATTCCCAATACAGGGGTAGACAAAGGTCTAGTCTAGACAATTAAGACCCTTCGACCCACCTTCCACCGAAGATATTTTCGGGAAAACGTGACAGGTGGTGAGCCCGTCGCCGTCTTTATGTCCAAGCCAAAGATAATTCGTACATAAGTATTTGAAAAACCCATTAGTACTGCTGCATTAACCTGCCACCTGGGGATCGAACTCGGGTCTCTTGACTCGAAATTCCGACCACCCAACCACTCGGCTATCGTGACTTTGTACTTGTACTTGTATGAAGAAATTGACGAATTTAAAAGAAGCATTAGAGGTATGTTTGTGTGTATGATATGTAAAGTTCGTGATACTTGATGAGCTTTTCTCTCTGGCTGTCTTGCAAATAACTATACCAAAAGGTATTTATTTATCTATTGTACATATATAAAGGATGCAACCGAATATTCGGGTTGCCTGATGGTAAGTGACTGACGCCAACAAATATACGCAACTTCTGACCAGCTGCCGGAGCGTTGACGAAATTTAAGGAAAGAATAAGCTGTCTTCTTGAAGGCCCTTAAGTTCTAACGCTATATATTTCTTCAACAGTCGGTCATAGTACACTTCGAATTCGAAATCCAATCCTCAGACCACGCGGCTGCTGGCCGCGCTCGGCGACTTTTAGCCATTAAAAAGAAATTAAAATTTCCTATGATGTTGTTTACAACGAAATAATTGACTTTTTTATCCACTGAAAATTTTTCGATGCTGCCTTTGACGACGGATGAAAAAAATTATCCGGAAGTCGCCGGGCGAAAAATTATAAGAAGATAATTAATGAAAATGTGATGACATTCCAAATATTTCTGGAAGAGAAAATTCTTTTAAAAATCCAATAATATTTCTATGTAAGCAATGATAAAATGTCCTCGTACAGACAGAAATAGCAGGGAGAAAGGTATTATACTAATTTTCCTTAGTAAGTAATTTATAATTTGAGGAATGGCCAGTTTCTATTTCAATTCCATGATTTCTTTATGGTCAGACAAAGGTAAAACAATTTGGCGCAAACAAAAAATTCTTATTAATGTCACCTCAAAAATTACATTGAGCTGGAAGTATATATTATCTTGCGATAGATGTCACTAATGCCATAACAGGCGTAAAATAATGAAAGAGATTTAAAATTTCAACTGATGCATGTAGTTTTCATTTATTTATTAATTAAATTTCTTAGACGTGTGAATGTACAGACGGACTTAATGCCTGAAGCGTTCTCTACCAGTCAACCTTCGGGTGATGCAGAGATGAAATGAATTAGGCGATGGTGATAAGAGTGATGGTAATGACTGACAGGAATGTTGCTAATCTATCATAAAATAATAATAAATAAATATCTTCACGCAATTCCCAATACAGGGAGTAGACAGAGGTCTAGTCTAGACAATTAAGTCCCTTTGACCCACCTTCCACCGAAGATATTTTCGGGACAACGTGACAGGTGGTGAGCCCGTCGCCGTCTTTATGTCCAAGCCAGAGATAATTCGTACATAAGTATTTGAAAAACCCATTAGTACTGCTGCATTAACCTGCCACCTGGGGATCGAACTCGGGTCTGTTGGCTCGAAATTCAGACCACCCAACCACTATCGTGACTTATAATCTGTCATATTATTTAAATCTAATCTGTCATATTATTTTATTTTAAATTGCTAACTACTTAAGTAAGCAACTCTCTTAAACGAGTAAGACAAAATCCCGTTGCGAAAATTCTTTTCAAATTAAATTAGAATAATTATACTATTTAGGAACTTGTTGTCGTATTTTCTTTGCAACATACATTGTGTCATTTCTTTATCGTCCCGCCTTTCCCGATAGGGGTAGGCAAACTAGGCTGACGGGTCGATGCATTTATGTAACTAAATCATTTTTTTTTGTTCTATTAAGACACAAAGTCACGATAACCAAGTGGTTGGATGATCGGATTTCGAAACAAGAGGCCAGAGTTCGATACCCACGTTATAGGCTCGTTCTCGGTTTTTCAAAAACTTATATAAGATTTATATCGTTGACTTGGGCATAGGGACAGCAACACTCACCACCTGTCACGTTGTTCTGAGTAAGAAAATGCGTGAACACTATAAAAAGGAAGTTCTCTGTTACATTCTAGTTGTTATCACAGTGCGCATGGCATGCGTGGACTACTGAAAATAGCAGAAGCTTATTTACCAAAAATATGTACTAACATATAGCTAAAACATAGCCAGTGTAGGTAGTATATAAACATATAAAATCTTAAGACCAAAGCTTACAAATGTACACGTCACCGGCAGCGTCACCTGAGTCTGTCAGAAGAAGCTTAAAAGCAAACAGAATGCTGTGGCGACGATCTCTTCGTAAATTGTGGGGCGTTACGCCGGATAGGCAGACGGGAAAAGAAAAGAAGAGATTCGCAATTTGGTTGGTTAAAGTAGAAATGAAATATCTAGTGAAAGATAATATTGCTTCGATGATTTTGGCACATTGAAGAAATGGGGGAGAAAATAAACAGCGCGAAAGTGTGATAAAAATGTTGGTCACATTTCACCGGAGCTTCTTTTCGGACAATGTAACAGATGATGAGCCTGCCGCCCTTGTTATGTCTAAGCCAACGATATAAAACGTACATAAGTTTTGAAAAACTTATGTACGTCGTTACTTTTCGTTAAGTCACTTTATAAAATGGTGTAAACATACAGATTTCTGTAATTAAATTCTACTCTAGAGGACTACAATTAAAAACAAATTACTCCTGGAGCTCCTGGCTGCTTGGCGAGCTCAATTAATTACAATTATGATGCCGGAATTTGTAATTAAAATGACAGTGAGAGTGTTTTAATATTATGTTAAACGAAGATGAATACTCTTGTATGAAAATCATTTAATACTCTCTCTATTCTCTAAAGCGTTATACAAAAAAAATATCTTCACGCAATTCCCAATAAAAGCGTAGACAGAGTTATCTAGACAATTACGTCCCTTTGACCCACCATCCCACGATGTCCCAAATTAGCTTCGTTGAAAAATAGGTCATTGTTTTGACCTTTGCCTATTCCGATATGGGAAATGCGTGAAAATAAAAAAAATATTTTTTTCGGACTAGGATGGCCCAGTAGTTGGGTAATGGCCTTACACACCCTTTTCTTCTACAGAGTAATAGCAGATTTAAAAGGTACAAAAAGTCATTGAGTCTAGAAAATGAAGTCTTTCGATCCGCTTTCCACCGAAGATATTTTTGGGACTACGCGACAGGTGGTGCCCATCTCCGTCTTTATGTCCAAGCCAACGATGTAAATCGTACATAAGTTTTTATTACACATTAAGATTTTGAAAAAAAATCCATTGGTACGAGCCTCTCACCTGGGAATGAAGTCGGGTCTCTCGACTCGAATTCTGATGAAACAATCGGCTATCGTGGCTATTATGAAGAAATGATTTGATTTATTATCTTTTGACAGAAAGCGAAGTTTAAGTAATTTAGGTTCTTATTGTAATTTTTTTGTTCCAGTCAAATATGATTTTATTGAACATTAGAAATGTCAATGACTTTATTTATTCATTAAAATGAGCCAAAAGGGTCACAGATTTGCTACCGATGTTCCTGAACTCTCGCAGCTTCAAAGGAACTGCAAGTGCTACCCAACTTTGAAGAACGAAGACGAGATTTTTTCTTTGGATGGTCGCTAGTTGGCTGAAGAGAAGACAGCAATTTTATTGAGGAAAAATCGGGAATGCTTTAGATAACAAAAGTAACGAGAACTCAAAAGACATGGGGGAAGACTAAGCCCAGACGGTGGCTCTTAAAAAAAGTTGTGTATTATTTATTTTATATGTATTAATTGCTTTTTCTAGTCACGGTAGCCGAGTGGTTAGGTAGTCGGAATTTCGAGTCACGATACCTGAGTTCGATTTCCAGGTGGCAAGCTCGTACCAACGAGTTTTTCAAAAACTTATGTACGAATTATATCGTTGGATTGGACATAAAGACGGCGACGGGCTCACCACCTGTCACGTTGTCGCGAAAAATGTCTCAGGTGGAAGGTGGGTCAAAGGGACTTAATTGTCTAGACTACACCTCTGTCTACCCCTGTATTGGGGATTGCGTGAAGATATTTATTTATTTATTTAACTGCTTTTTACTTTTAAAATAACTGTACGTTCTTTTATGCTCTCACCATCTCAGTTTTAAAATTCTCGCAACGGATGTTTCAAGTTTTAAACCACATTTCAGTGGATAAATTTAGTTTGAGATTTGTTGGTTAACTTTACGCTCGGGAGCAAAAACTGTGATTAATTATGCAGCCTTTGCTCTAACTTACTTTCTAGCAAATATTTTCTATCTGGTTTTTGAAGCAATGCTTCATCTCGTGCCGAAGAAAAAATCTAAATATCTTTACGCCATTCTTAATATAGGGGTGGACAGAGGTCTCTAGACAATTAAGTCTTTTCGACCAACTTTCCACCGAAGACATTTTTGGGAAGAATATATATTTTATTTTCGCTTATCGTTACAGGTTGTCAGAAATTAAGTCGAAAATAAGTCGTCCTCAAAAACTGCTACTAAGATACTTTTTAGATCTTATGGCTTTTGTTTATTAGCTATTTTTGTTTTATATTGTGTTATTTTAATCTCTTATTTAAAATTTTTCGGGTTTCATATTTATTCTAAATTTCATAGTTATTTACTTAGGTCAAAATTTCACTCATGTTGACAAATTGTTATACTGTATACGCTTATAAAGGTATATTATACTGTCCATAGTTGTAATGTAGTTTTTATATTTTAGACATTGAGATTTATATGTAATATAACATCTTCACGACATTCCCAGTATAGGGATAGAATCAGGTCTAGACAATTAAGTCATTTCGACCTATCTTCCTCCGATGACATTTTTTTGGGACAATGTGACAGGTGGTGAGCCCATCATCGTCTTTATGTCCAAGTCAACGATATGAATCGTACATAATTTTTTGAAAAACCTTTTGGTACGAACCTTCCACCAGTGGATCGATCTCGGGTGTCTTGACTCGAATCCCGAACACCCAACCACTCGGCTATTATGATTTTTATATGGCTCGATATAGATAGTTACGATAAGTATATAGACGGCAACAGGCTCACCAACTGACAAGTTGTCCCAAAAAATGTCTTCGGTGGAAGGACGGTCGTAAGGCCTTAATTGTCAAGACCCCATTATTAGAAAAGGTGTGAAGATGCTTTTTATTTACATTTGTTAGAGAAATAATCATATAATATTTATTTACTTTCTAATGATTATGACTTTGATTGTTACTTCAAGACGCGAGCGAAGCCTTTGATAAAAGCTAGTTATTGTTATAAACATTTAACGAAATTAAAGTATTCGTAGAAATAGAGTTAAACGCTCCAATTGAGTACAATCGGAACAAATAATGTTAAGGAGATAAAGCAATCGATGGATTAAACTCGTTTTCAATCAGCAGTCTGATCGACCTAATTGCTTAAACTTTTAATTGGATCTCAAGTTTGCGTCCTTGCTAAGTTTGTCATTTCTCAAGGATTACTATTCAATTGGGTGTACAATAAATCCCAAATTACATAGTTAAGCAATGCCTTTAACTGTAGTTTATTCAACTTAACAGATATTTGTGACCGGTGCCTTTAGTAAGATTATTTTTAGAAATGTAAATGTGTAGTATTTGCGTAAATACAAGAAAAGATTATTTTTTTTACCTATTATTTTTTATACTTTAGTATAAATATGTTATTTTTATATACGTACTGCACTTGTTTGCGATTAGTTTTTATACTTCAATCTCACTCAAATAGTTAAAAACGGCTGAACCCACATTATAATAATCGTTTTGTTTTTCAAAACCAAAAGTCACGATAGCCGAGTGGTTGGGTGGTCGGAATTTCGAGTCAAGAAACCCGAGTTTGATCCCCAGGTGACAGGCTTGTACCAATGAGTTCAAAAACTTATGTACGATTTATTTCGTTGGCTTCGACAAAAAGACGGCGACGGCTTCACCGCCTGTTACGTTGTCCCGAAAATATCTTCGGTGGAAGGTGGGTCGTTGGGACTTAATTGTCTAGACTAAACCTCTGTCTACCCTTTGTATTTATTTATTAATTTAAAAAAATAAAAAATATCTTCACGCAATTCCCTATACAGGGGTAGACAGAGGTCGAGTCTAGACAATTAAGTCCCTTCGACACACCTTCTACCGAAGATATTTTCTGGACAACGTGACAGGTGGTGTGTTCGTCGCCGTCTTTATGTCCAAGCCAACGATATTCGTACATAAGTTTTTGAAAAACCCATTGGTACGAGCCTTCCAACTGGGGATCGAACTCGGGTCTATTGACTCGAAATTCCGACCACCCAACCACTCGGCTAACGTGACTTTTTTTTATTTATTTATTTATAATAATCAGTGTAGGTCCCGCAAGCGTATGTGTGTGCGCGATGCGCAGCGGTGTGGGTCAGAGCGAACTCCTTCCACTCACCCTGATGAAGGACCTCCGATAAATCCGAAACTAGTAGGTACCTACACCTATTATTGTAACGCGAGTTAAGCCGTTTTTAATTATTAGATTAATATTTCTTTTATGTTCATTGTACGATTCATATCGTTGGCTTGGACATAAAGACGGCGACGGGCTCACCACTTGCCACGTTGTCCCGATAATATCATCGGTGGAAGGTGGGTCAAACATACTTAATTGTCTAGACTTGACCTCTGTCTACCCCTCTATTGAGAATTGCGTGAAGATATTTATTTATTTATTTTATGTTCATGGTAGCCGACTCTCTCTCGGATAACGTGTAATGTTTGCTTCATTTATAATTGATGTTGTAGTTTTATGCCACAAGGTTAATGGCATAATCGCGGTAGCGCATTGATGGCGGGATCGCCATCTAGAAAAAATCAGAACAGTACTAAGCCGATAGGCGCCGTGTAGGAATTTTTAAGACAAAGATATTTAGGAGTGCTATTTAGAATATATATGAGCTATTTAGAAGAAATTATTTTAGTAAAGATAAGCTATTTAGAAGTGCATTCGACTATTCGTAAGCATGGCGAATAATTGCTAGAAAACAAACCCTCCCTTTTTTGAATAGGCTATAAAAGTCTGTACACTGAAGGACAGAGACTTAATTAATTTCTTCGTGTGAATTTTAGTATAGTAAGATGACAATCAACTTGTATGAAAATATTCATAGGACTGCAGGACTCTGGCCACTCCCTTAGGGATGATTTGACACAATCGCCACGCTTGGCAAGCGCATTGGCGATCGCAGTCGCTCCTCAGAAGCTGCTGTCCATTTTCGATATATTTTGTACTAACAAGTCACGATAGCCGAGTGGTTGGGTGGTCGGAATTTGCAGTCAAGAGACCCGAGTTCGATCCCCAGGTGGCGGGCTCGTACCAATGGTTTTTCTAAAACCTATGTACGAATTACATCGTTGGCTTGGACATAAAGGCGGCGACGGGTTCACCACCTGTCACGTTGTCCCGAAAATATCTTCGGTGGAAGGTGGGTCGAAGGGACTTAATTGTCTAGACTTGACCTCGGGCTACCCCTGTATTGGGAATTGCGTGAAGATATTTTTTTTTTTATTATTTTGTACTAATATTTTTAAAGATAATTATTCCGCCATTCATCGGTTGCCATAATGATATTTAAGGCTGTTTCCCTTAGTCGGCTCTTACGACATCCACGGGAAGAATGGGAGAGGCAATATTCTTACGCCGTTACAACCACAGGAGAAGCTAACCCAAATGTTGCTGATGCTCTGCTGTTATTTTGCGAAAATTCGTTAGTATAAAGATGGTTTTGTACAAATACATTGCACCATTCCACAAAAATAAGAGACAAATATTACCTCTAGATTCCACTCGCTTGATAATGCTTTGTTTTAAGGTGAAACACATGTAGCGTTATCGGTGGTGGTAAATGTGTATATGTTAGCTTGTTTCGAGTGTAGTGGTGATGTTGAGTCCAGGGAATTAGTGCATTCATCTTTTGGCGGGAGGGTGATTCACTTTTTCTCTTTGGACTATAACACATATGCCTTTTTTGCATACGGAATGATGCAATGTAATTGAATAATAACATCTTTATAATTATGATGACCTCGTTGGATGAGTGACACACCGGTTTTCATGGTGTCGCCAGATCTGAGGTTCGATTCTCTATCGTGCCAATGTAGAAAAAACTTTTTATAATTTTTTTGGGGTCTAAGTGTTTGTGGTATCTTCGTTGTTTCTGATTTCATAATACACGTGCTTAAGCTGCTTACTTTACAGGGCAATGGATGTCGTGTTGTAACAATGTACGTATGTAATGAAATCCCGCAAAGTAACGCTAGAGTCTATTAACTATCTTATTATTAGTTTAAATTTACGTCGTTCACTTTCATTCTGTTGCTTAATTTTACTTCGCTCAATATAACAAAGAATGGGTTGCGGAATAGATCGGGTTACGAGCTTCATAAACTTATAGAGTTTGTGGAGCACTGTGTTGCCAACGTTAACAATATTGTTCTTTTATGAGCAACGCTGCACGAGCTGTTTACTAGTGTAGCGTGTTGCTGTTGAGGAGAATGGCAGTTGAGCTTTTCGAATTTCGAACTTGTTACTCTCATAAAGTTACACTTCGACATGCTCTAAACTTCCCCTTGTTAACAGAGATAAACATTTTTGGATATGAAACTAAAGAAGGTCAAAATTTTTATCAACGATAAATATTACTAAAATATTTTGTCTTTAACATCTTAAACCTTCGACATTCTAGTATATCTAAAGATATTTGATACATTACATTTATTACAACAAATTCCATTTAGAATTTTGTTACTACAAAAAGCAGAATTTTATAATAAATTTAAAAATCAAACATCTTCAGGCTATTCCCAATCCTGGGGTGGACAGAGGTCTAACATAGAAGACATTTTTAGGACTACTCCGGCTATTATAAAGGCCTATATCCGGCTATATATAAGTCCCAGTCTACGATACAAATCGAATATAAAATTAAAATTCATTCTTGAACACTTGTATACAATTCACTTTACTTAACTCTCCTGATGCCGTAAGGCAAAACCGGTCGGTTAATTAATGAATAATTAAATAAAGTGAATTGTGTACAAGTGTAAAACAATGAATTTTAATGCAATGCAATTTCACCAAGTGACAACAATCGCAAGTATAAATTATATAATCGAACATAAGTTATAAAAAAATCCATTGGTCTATTACCTTAGAACTTGATATTCAATCACTCAAACTCTCCGTTATCCTGAATTTTAAAAATGAAAATATGTAATGCATATTTTTTTAAATTCAAGAATAGTATCAAATATTGATTAAAACATAAAGCTTGCGAATGTACGTTGTACGTTCAATCATCAATTACGAGGGGAGTATAACGTAAACAAATAACGCAATAAAACGCATTATTTCTGTAGACAATGAAGTTTCCAATAATATTCGTAATAATCATGAGCGTCACAACTTTTATTTCGTTATATATTGTACCGTTAGCATGGACATTAAGATGGCGATAGGCACACCATGTGCTACTTTGACTCAAATAGCCTTCGGTGAAGAGTAGGCCGAAAGGACTTAATTGTCTAGTAGATACAACAACAACTAAATATGTCAATATGTTACATTTCTGTATCGGAAGCGATATAGGAACAAAAGAAATCGTTTCAACTGTCATATAAATATACTTCACATTATTCACCACAGAAATGTCAGACCCCAGCGGTATTCGAACTTGCGACCCTTACTTGCTACGAAGGCAGGATCACTACATCTAAACATACAAGTTTTCACATATTAAATATATAAAAATAATATAATACATAAATATCTTCACGCATTTCCCAATACAGTGGTAGACAGAGGTCTAATCTAGACAATTAAGTCCCTTTTACCTTTCACCGAAGATATTTTCTGGGACAACGTGACAGGTCGTGAGCCCGTCGCCGTCTTTATGTGCGTGCCAACGATACAATTCGTACATAAGTTTTTTAAAAATCCCATTGGTACGAGGCTACCTCAAGGGGATAGAACTCCGATCTCTCTACTCGAAACTCCGACCACCTAACCACTCGGCTATCGTGACTCTTTTATGGCATATAAAAATGAATAAAAATCCATTGCAATGATACTGTTACAAATTTTATACAAATAGAAGCAATAAAAGGTTGTACCGTAAAGTTTATATTTATTTAATAAAGACTTAGACGTCGTAGCGGTCATTGTTTGTCCAGACAGGTTAATAACTTCGGGAGCTAAATAGTATAGCACAGAGTCAATATCTGAATTAGCAATTCTTGATAGAAGAGAGCTTTATATATTATTTTTTTATTTGAAGTCACGATAGCCGAATGGTCGGGTTGTCGGTAGTATCTTAATTTAAGCTTTCGCTCAATTGAACTTTGGGAAAGAGAACTTACTAAATACTTCCCACTTCCAAATCTATGTTTTAAAAACCTCAGGGTAACAACGTAATACCGGGGTATTGAGTCGAATTCAACCAGGCGACTATCGTTACACTTCCATCTGACACTCCATACTGCTATGTCCAATGCAGGCCTATTGTAATGATTTATTACTACACCCAAAAATGTATTCCTCAGTCACCTGTTATGAGAGCCACGGCACAAAGTCTGTGGTATATTCTATACATAAAAATCACCTTTAATATGTGACTTAAAAAATTATGTAACTTCCAAAAAACTTACACGAACATTTTTAAATACCAACATTTTTAAATTTCAAAAGTTTATTCGAAATTTGAACTTTTTTCTTCTGATTTTCAGTTTAATAACTGACTAGACACATAGACTAAGCTGTAATTATTTGACACACGAACACGAACTATTCAAATACGTTATTCGAATACAAAATATTTAGATTCTTTGAGCAATTAAATTGGACATATTCAAGTGTTAAATTGAAACATAGCGCGGGAATAGTTGTGCAAAGCCTAATTTTAAAATAAATTAACATCAAAGGCTACGAAGGCGTCCGCAGCGACTACGTAATGATCGCTGCGTATTTGTCATGATTTCAAGACACGGTTTCCTCGCGATGTGTTCCATTAATTATAAATTTGAAACTACGTATTTGAGTTAATATTTATTACACAAACACATACATTATAGGGACAAGATCAGATATGTTTGATCTCAAAGTAATTAGCTAGAGACTTGTGTTACGGAATCGAAAACACCGAAGCTACCACAGACACTCAGATCCGAGACAAAGTAGAAGAAGTGATTTTCAACACTTACCCGGCCGGGAATCTCTCGGGACCGGGAGCTGGTGACACCATAAAAACCGGTGTTCGAACACCTTCATTGACGTCGGTTTAATGACGAGATTCAAGGAAGAGTCATACAAAACGGTTGTAACAATTCACTAGATGATGAAGGCCTCATTGCCATAATGATTTGTCATAATCGCCATACATTGCATCGTAGACCGGTGTGGCCGTTACCAGTCTGCAGAATTTAGGAATGACATTTTTCGAAATAGTATCCTAATGCATTTAAAGGCTTTTCATATAGTCGCCTTTTGCGTCGTGGCGGTGAGGCCCCCGTAGCCACACGGCATTTAAGAAACAGTTTACCTATGATTTATTTTCTTATTTGAACCTATACGATACGATAAACGCGTGGTATGGTAATCGGAATTAGAGTCCAGAGACCCGAGTTCGATACCCCGTACCAATCGTTTTTTTTTTTCAAAATTTACACACAATTTATATCGTTGGCTTGGACGTAAAGACGGCAACCGACTCACTATCCGTATTTTACCTCAACGGCGTCAAACTAATTGGTTTGACCCGTGATATTTTACCATAGCTACTAAGATTGTGTTCATATATATCATCAGGAGTTTCAAAACGATGGGTCTTTAGTCCTAAAAAGGTAGGGTTAATAGGCAGCAATAAATGCAATGATTTGTATTGAATTGAATAACAATAGCAATGGTTAAAAATTCTGTGCGCGTTTTCCGTTTGTATACTTTGTATATTTACATAACCAAAAGTTTCAATTAATAAAAATATATCTTAAATTATATTTTACGGTGTGGTTACGGTATAATAATGTACCACCTTCTTTTATATTTCTTTCGTGAGAGTCGTTTGGTGTCAAAGGGAAAGGCTTTGGACATACCAATAGGTGGCGAGGCAATCATCTCGAAAAACACCAGACCAAAACCCAGAGCAGGATGTAGGGTACCTAGATTATCAACCTTTACGGGATAAGTATATGGTCCCCGTATTACGTCTTTTGTCACAAGTCGTTATGTATGTTTAAGTAATATTGAAATTTGTGATCCTTGTATAACTTTCTATTGTACTTAGCTTACAGTTCGATGGCAACGTGATTATTCAACTTAACTGATAGATACTCGAGACCAATTAAATGAGTTAAAGTTCTAAGTTCGGAAGTTCGGATGTCGGTCGATTAGTGTCACACCTGCTCGTTGTCTTTGGAACTAAATTCCATCAATTCATCGCACAGCTCGTTAGAGTGAGTTATTTCTCTCCTATTATCTATTTCTTTAGGTTAACAATATGTTTTACTAAATTATATTGCACAACTCCGCATGCAAAAACAAATAAATGGCATTTTTATTTGGTCTTTAGAGAAGAAGAGCACCACCCTCCATCCCCCAATTCTCATCGGATTCAGTAGGTTTCGGACCCACATTTTGCGCTGCATTCAACCAGGCTATCGTTAAAAAATATTGTAATCTCAAGTATTTCCATAAATTATGTCCTTAAGTCATTTTGGTCAACATTTCCGTTTCTAAAACAAATTAAATGAAATATTGCCACAGCGGATTGGAAGGCGCAATTTATAAAGCGAATAGCATTGCTTTGATATTAAAAATTGTTGTAATTTTTCGTCCAAAAACTGTAATTGATTATGATTTAGTACCGAGCATTCGAGGTTAAAAAGATTAATAAATATAAAACATTAAACGAAAGTATTATATTATCTTTTTATAGGGACAACATCGTATACAGGATCTGAAAGTAAGCAGCTTAAGCCTTTGTGTTATGGAATCAAAAACAACGAAGGTACCACAATCACCCAGACTCGAGAAGATGTAGCATAAGTGTTTTCTACATTGACCCGACCGGGAATCGAACCCGGGATTTGATGGCGACACCATGAAAACCAGTATGCATTGTACGAGGTCTTGAAAATTTAGCCCTTTCGACCGGCATTTCACCGGAGCTTATTTTGGGACAACGTGACAGGTGGCACCAGCCGCTTATCATCGTCTTTATGTCAAAACTAACGATATAAGTCGTATCGACACAAAGCAATATTCCCTACAAGATATGCAGAAACAACACTAGAAACGATTACTATTGTATTAAAAGTTCAGAAACATTTATCTTAACGTTAACTTTAATATTGAATGTATTACACGACGACCTCCGTGGACGAGTGGCGTATACTCCGATTTTGATCAATTCCCGGTTGGGTCAATGTAGAAATCACTATTTTAATATTTTCTCAGGTTTTTTACACGATAGCCAAGTGGTTGGGTGGTCGAAATTCGAATCAAGAGACCCGAGTTCGATCCCCAGGTGGTAGGCTCATACCTATGGGTTTTTAAAAACCTTATGTACATATGATGTACATATGACATAAAGACGGCGACGACTCACCACCGGACACGTTATCTCAAAAATATCTTCGGTGAAAGGTGGGTCGAAACGACTTAATTGTCTAGACCTCTGTCTACCCCTGGAATTGCGTTAAGATATTTATTATTTTATTCTCCAGTCTAGGCATTTTTGGTACACTCGCTGTTTCAGGTTTCATAATACAAGTCCTTAAGCTACTTTCTGTGGGATCAGAGCAATGTATGTGTATATGTGTTAAAAGTCAATAGAAATTTATCTAAAGGCAACGTAAAGTTTATCGTTGAAATTTATACATATTAGCATATGCTGAGATGAGATAAGTCGACGCGAAATACATTAGCCTAAAATTGATTTTCGTCGCAGACGCGAGACACCTGAGTCAGAACTTCTTATCCAGACTACAGAGATTTATATCAATATACGAGGATTTAAAGAAATTTAGTTTTTCAAGTGATTATAATTTTTCTTAGAAATTTGCAAAAGCGATTTATTTTGTGGTTTATAATATATATACCTAGTCCGGACTCAAGTTCTTTTACAAATGAAAGTATTTTTTTAATGAAGTAATGTAATATTATTAAAATTTATACCTACGTATTTATTCAAAAATATTTATTTATTTTTTGTATTTATTAGTGTCAACGAAAAATAAAATAAAATTCTTTTCGAAATGGCCACCTTTGGCTTTTATAAATAAAATACATAATATATATATATCTTCACGCAATTCCCAATACAGGGGTAGACAGAGGTCTAGTCAGGTTTTTAAGAGGTTTAATCTTTGACCCACCTTCCACCGAAGATATTTTTGGGACAACGTGACAGGTGGTGAGCACGTCGCCGTCTTTATGTCCAAGCCAACGATATAATTAGTACATAAGTTTTTGAAAAACTCATTGGTACTGCCACCTGGGTATCGAACTCGGGTGTCTTGACCCGAAATTCCGACCACCCAACCACTCGGCTATCGTGATTTATGTGAATTTCGACGAATTCTGGCTTTAACAGCATTTATAGCCTTTGTAGTTCTAACACCACGCGGCCACCCCGATCTTTCTGGTCTTCGACAGAGGAAGTGTTGTTGTATCTGTTGATACTACGATATAAAAACATATGGCTGATATGTGTGGAGGGTCTGGAATATGATCGTCGGCTGCTTACCCACTTTGTGTAAGGCGATCACTGCAATCCCATTTTCTTTAACACCCCATTCCATACTGTAATTTGATATCATCATTAATTCATGTTCATACACGAAAATATATGTGAAATGGTGCAAAATCGAAAGAAGTTTTAAAATTAATATAAGTTTTAGAAATTCAAAATAATTAAACAGTTGAAAAATAGAAATAGGGACAACATCACATTTATTGCTGTAATTCCAAAGTAAGCATCTTCAGCACTTGTATTATGGAATCAAAACAACAAAGGTACCACAAACGCCCAAACCCAAGAAAACTTTGAAAAATTATTTTCTACATATATTCGACCGAGAATCGAACCCGGCACCTCAGAGATGGTGACACCATGGAAACCAATATGTACCCCACTTTTCCACGGAGGTCGTCAAACTAACTCGTATTAATTTTTTTACTTAATTACCTATATAAAACATGTTTTAAAAGCTGTGTATGTTCTCACTCCGTGTTACGGATACAACAATATAATATACATAAAAATATATATATATATATATATATATATATATATATATATATATATATATATATATATATATATATATATATATATATATATATATATATATATATATATATATATATATATATATATATATATATATATATATATATATATATATATATATATATATATATATATATATATAATTAAAATATATCTTCACGCAATTCCCAATACAGGGGTAGACAGAGGTCGAGTCTAGACAATTAAGTCCCTTCGACCCACCTTTCACCGAAGATATTTTCGGGACAACGTGACAGGTGGTGAGCCCGTCGCCGCCTTTTATGTCCAAGCCAACGATATTCGTACATAAGTTTTTGAAAAACTCATTGGTACGAGCCTACCAACTGGGGATCGAACTCGGGTCTATTGACTCGAAATTCCGACCACCCAACCACTCGGCTATCGTGACTTTTTTACAATATAATATGAAACAACAATATATGACTTTCAGGGGAAGAAAGGCCTTTTCTTCCCGAGGGTATTGTAAAAGGCGACTAAGGGATAAAACTTCAGATTACAATTACCTTATCTACCGACAGAAGGCCGCTTAATGTTTCTATTTGGTTCTCTTTATGCTGTTAATAAAAAGAAAATAACAAAGGGACGTTTTATGTGTAAATGTCAGCTTCTTCGCACCTCTTAGAATAACGAGATTCCATCACACAAATATCAGAATTAGAACTCGGAACCCTTAGTTTTGAAGGCATGATCACTAACAACTGGGTAATCAGGTCGCCATTATTGTCGTGGGCTTCATACCTTTTATCAGTTTTTCCTTTCATGAATTCATACGCGCCTCAAAATATAACCGATTTTATGTGTCTATAAAATAAATCAAAATTATAAGTGCTTCTATAAAGCAACGAAATTAAAGTGTACTAATAAAAGAACACATTTCGTTTCTTATGAAAGGAAAATAAATAAATGTGGGCTTTTATTAGAGTGCTATGTCAATAGAGGCCCTTTTAAACCTTAGTCTATAGAATTAATGATAGAATCACGTTCAATGCTTTCGTTATTATACGATGGATGTGTGAGAATTACGTCACCAGTGTGGCCATATTTATAACAATTTTTTTTAAACAAATTGACTGTAAATATTGAGATGCTGGTATTAGGTACTTAAATACTGGCAATACTTTATGACAGTATTTCTGTTAAGTACTCCAAGTAAGCTGCAATACTTGTGTCTACAGCGGTTTACGACATTAGTCGAATGGTGGGCCAGAATCTACGAGGTTATATTTGAACTGCACCTTAAATCATAAGGCTACTTATACTTTCATGTATCATAGACGCTTATTGACGTTCAAAATATGTCTTGTATTGATGAGAGCCATGTGGTACGTCTTCTCTTTTGTAGACTATTTAAGGTTCATGTCTGAACTAAGGCCTTCATTACAGATTGACAAGGAAGGTTTCGAAGCCAACTGCATCCATCGATGCCTCAAAATATTTGTCATAAATATTGTGCAGGCTGTCCGGCACCACAATGGTCGTCATCATCGTAAGTCATGATTACCGAGTGGTCGGCTGGTTGGAATTTCGAGTCAAGAGACCCGAGTTCGATCCCCAGGTGGCAGGCTCATATCAATGGGTTTTTCAAAACTTATCTACGAATTATATTGTTGGCTTGGACATAAATACGGCAACGGGCTCAACACCTGTCACGTTGTCCCGAAAATATCTTCGGTGGAAGGTGAGTCGAAGGACTTAATTGTTTAGACTAGACGTCTGTCTATCCCTGTATTGGGAATTGCGTCAAGATATTTATTTTTATTTATAATTTATTAATCATGCAATTCATGCAGGACTTTTAGTTGCTATATTAAAGAGAAATTCAAAAAATAACTGACATACCCGATGGTTTTGTTAATAATTCAGACATTTGCTTCTAACTGCATTTTTAACAGTAGTCGGCAACGCATCTGCTATGCCTCTGGTATAGCGGGTGTTCATGGGCGGCGGTAATCACTTACCATCACGTGAGCCACCTGCTCGTTTGCCTCCCTTTTCTATAAAAAAAAATTGAGGAAATTTATTTAAACATTTCAGGAAGTCGTACAAATTTCACTAAAGAAAGCTTTAAGAAGAGCTTGAATGCAGTAAACTTACATCTACTGAAGTAGGGTGAATTTAATTAAATGCTTTGAAAAGGGTACAACTCCTAAAAGTGAAACGGAGTATGTTAGAAGATAAGGGACTGAAAAGCAACAAAACTGGAAGTTATTGTGATTATGTTCCTCTAGCAACAAACAAAATTCCGTAATGGATACAATTTCCTGACAGTAAAACTTTATTTTTACTTTAAACATGCTTTGGTAAAAGAAAAACAGGAAGACAAATCCGAGCGAAATGTCTATAGAAATTAACGATGCATATTTTGAATGTATGTGAAAATCATCTTATTATTTCAAGACTCTGTTATATGATATATATGAGAGTATAATGATAATTTTTCAATTTAATTAATTTAAGTAATTTAAGAAATCTCATGTTATTATATTATTTAAACATTTCAGGAAGTCGTACAAATTTCACTAAAGAAAGCTTTAAGAAGAGCTTGAATGCAGTAAACTTACATCTACTGAAGTAGGGTGAATTTAATTAAATGCTTTGAAAAGGGTACAACTCCTAAAAGTGAAACGGAGTATGTTAGAAGATAAGGGACTGAAAAGCAACAAAACTGGAAGTTATTGTGATTATGTTCCTCTAGCAACAAACAAAATTCCGTAATGGATACAATTTCCTGACAGTAAAACTTTATTTTTACTTTAAACATGCTTTGGTAAAGAAAAACAGGAAGACAAATCCGAGCGAAATGTCTATAGAAATTAACGATGCATATTTTGAATGTATGTGAAAATCATCTTATTATTTCAAGACTCTGTTATATGATATATATGAGAGTATAATGATAATTTTTCAATTTAATTAATTTAAGTAATTTAAGAAATCTCATGTTATTATATTATTTAAACATTTCAGGAAGTCGTACAAATTTCACTAAAGAAAGCTTTAAGAAGAGCTTGAATGCAGTAAACTTACATCTACTGAAGTAGGGTGAATTTAATTAAATGCTTTGAAAAGGGTACAACTCCTAAAAGTGAAACGGAGTATGTTAGAAGATAAGGGACTGAAAAGCAACAAAACTGGAAGTTATTGTGATTATGTTCCTCTAGCAACAAACAAAATTCCGTAATGGATACAATTTCCTGACAGTAAAACTTTATTTTTACTTTAAACATGCTTTGGTAAAGAAAAACAGGAAGACAAATCCGAGCGAAATGTCTATAGAAATTAACGATGCATATTTTGAATGTATGTGAAAATCATCTTATTATTTCAAGACTCTGTTATATGATATATATGAGAGTATAATGATAATTTTTCAATTTAATTAATTTAAGTAATTTAAGAAATCTCATGTTATTATATTATTTAAACATTTCAGGAAGTCGTACAAATTTCACTAAAGAAAGCTTTAAGAAGAGCTTGAATGCAGTAAACTTACATCTACTGAAGTAGGGTGAATTTAATTAAATGCTTTGAAAAGGGTACAACTCCTAAAAGTGAAACGGAGTATGTTAGAAGATAAGGGACTGAAAAGCAACAAAACTGGAAGTTATTGTGATTATGTTCCTCTAGCAACAAACAAAATTCCGTAATGGATACAATTTCCTGACAGTAAAACTTTATTTTTACTTTAAACATGCTTTGGTAAAGAAAAACAGGAAGACAAATCCGAGCGAAATGTCTATAGAAATTAACGATGCATATTTTGAATGTATGTGAAAATCATCTTATTATTTCAAGACTCTGTTATATGATATATATGAGAGTATAATGATAATTTTTCAATTTAATTAATTTAAGTAATTTAAGAAATCTCATGTTATTATATTATTTAAACATTTCAGGAAGTCGTACAAATTTCACTAAAGAAAGCTTTAAGAAGAGCTTGAATGCAGTAAACTTACATCTACTGAAGTAGGGTGAATTTAATTAAATGCTTTGAAAAGGGTACAACTCCTAAAAGTGAAACGGAGTATGTTAGAAGATAAGGGACTGAAAAGCAACAAAACTGGAAGTTATTGTGATTATGTTCCTCTAGCAACAAACAAAATTCCGTAATGGATACAATTTCCTGACAGTAAAACTTTATTTTTACTTTAAACATGCTTTGGTAAAGAAAAACAGGAAGACAAATCCGAGCGAAATGTCTATAGAAATTAACGATGCATATTTTGAATGTATGTGAAAATCATCTTATTATTTCAAGACTCTGTTATATGATATATATGAGAGTATAATGATAATTTTTCAATTTAATTAATTTAAGTAATTTAAGAAATCTCATGTTATTATATTATTTAAACATTTCAGGAAGTCGTACAAATTTCACTAAAGAAAGCTTTAAGAAGAGCTTGAATGCAGTAAACTTACATCTACTGAAGTAGGGTGAATTTAATTAAATGCTTTGAAAAGGGTACAACTCCTAAAAGTGAAACGGAGTATGTTAGAAGATAAGGGACTGAAAAGCAACAAAACTGGAAGTTATTGTGATTATGTTCCTCTAGCAACAAACAAAATTCCGTAATGGATACAATTTCCTGACAGTAAAACTTTATTTTTACTTTAAACATGCTTTGGTAAAGAAAAACAGGAAGACAAATCCGAGCGAAATGTCTATAGAATTAATGATAGAATCACGTTCAATGCTTTCGTTATTATACGATGGATGTGTGAGAATTACGTCACCAGTGTGGCCATATTTATAACAATTTTTTAAACAAATTGACTGTAAATATTGAGATGCTGGTATTAGGTACTTAAATACTGGCAATACTTTATGTCCAATCCAGCGATATAATTCGTACATAAGTTTTGAAAACCCATTGGTACAAGACCGCCACCTGGGGATCGAACTCGGGTCTCTTGACTCGAAATTCCTAAAAAAAAAAAAAAAAAAAAAAAAAAAAATATCTTAACGCACTTCCCAATACAGGGGTAGACAGAGGTCAAGTCTAGACAATTAAGTCCCTTTGACCCACCTTCCACCGAAGATATTTTCGGGACAACGTGACAGGTGGTGAGCCCGTCGCCGCCTTTATGTCCAAGCCAACGATGAAATTCGTACATAAGTTTTTTTTTTTGAAAAACTCATTGGTACTGCCACCTGGGGATCGAACTCGGGTCTCTCGACTCGAAATTCCGACCACCCAACAACTCGGCTATCGTGACATATAAAATTCGAAATTCCTACCATTCGGCTATCGTGACTCTTAATTATAAATTACGTAGTGATTCCTTTTACTTAACTCATTTTATATTTTTATTAATTAATAAACTATTCTATATAATATTAGTTTTGAGTGCTTTTTGTGAAGTTTCACTCCTGCCGTGTTTTACAACACAAATTACACAAACTTTTTTTTGTAACATTTTTAATATCTGTTTTTTTCTGGGCTGTGTTTTCTAAGAAAAATTATAAAAGTACCAAATAAATCATTACTTACCTATGTACTTAAATGTTACACAGTTTCACCAAGAGACAACAATCGCTAATATAAATTATTTATTGCAGTGACAGCCTCGGGATCGAACCTAGGTCACTCGCGTTTAAAGTACCTCGACAACTGGGCTTCCATGATTCACGTATAAATAATGATATAGAAGTCACGATAACCGAGTTGTTGGGTGATCTGAATTCGAGTCGAGGCACCCGAGTTCGATCCTCAGGTAGGCTCGTACCATTGGGGATTTAAAAAAAAAAACTTATGAACGATTTATATCGTTGATATAAACACAGCGACGGGCTTGCCACATGTCACGTTGTCCCAAAAAATGTCTTCGGTGGAAGGTGGGTCGAAAGGACTTAATTGTCTAGACCTCTGTCCATCCCTGTATTTGGAATGGCCTGAAGATATTTAATGTTTTTATTTTATTTAATACTTAATTAATTTTATTTTATGTATGTGCTGATATAAGATAGGGTATACCCTGAGGAATACAGTATCTCGTACTGTGTGAAAAGTCTACGTCCATTAGCCATTTGAAAGCGACAGGTTTGCTACCAACCCGGTTACCGGCTATCAAGACCAGAGAACGGGGCAGGCGTCTGGAGACATCCGTTATAGAAATAACTTCTACAGTTGACATAAATTCATAATAATTTTACAGTCAATATATGGTTAATTTTAATGCATAATTGTCGATAGTAATATTTTAAAGACATGACATAACCTTGGCCTTGCAATTTAAGGATAAGCTAACACCTTAATTTAAGGAATATTTAATTGTCTATTAAACACAACTTATTTCTTTAAGTTATTTCCTTTCATTTTTAGTAACCGAGATTAATAGATTTTTTTTAAACAAAATACCCGGATTCATTGCTTTCAAGTGTATAATGTTAAATACTACCGTCACCGCTACGTATATTTATTGACTTTGACATACACAGTAATAACGTATCAGTTATTGTAATAAAGAATATAATTAAGTTAAAGTAAAAAGTATGAATTATAAATAAATATGGATATTTTATAGAGATTGATGTTTATAAATCAGTGATAGAATTGTATAAATTGTCTATTACTGTCAAAATAGGCTGAGTTTTTTTGTCGGAACTTCGTGGTAGGGTCATTATTATTTTGTTAGAACTATACGTCGTTGCGCTGCTCAAAAATGAATTTATTTATCATTCGATCTATATATGTAATAATAATTTTGTTGAAGATATAACTCAATGACTTATATGTACAAGATTCAATACAAATGTAGAAGATTCAATCGAATAAAATTCAATGAGACACAAAGGATCAAGGTTCATTCCCTGGCACGGCAACATAAAAATTGTAAATAAATAAAAATATATTAAATATCTTCACGCAATTCCCAATACAGGGGTAGACAGAGGTTTAGTCTAGACAATTAAGTCCCTACGACCCTCCTTCCACCGAAGATATTTTCGGGACAACGTGACAGGTGGTGAACCCGTCGCCGTCTTTCTGTCCAATCCACCGTTGTAATTCGTACATAGGTTTTGGAAAAACCCATTGGTACAAGACCGCCACCTGGGGATCGAACTCGGGTCTCTTGACTCGAAATCCCGACCACCCGGCTATCGTGACTTTTAAAAACAAAAAAAAATAATTTAAAATTAATTAATTTAAGTAATTTAAGAAATCTCATGTTATTATATTATTTAAACATTTCAGGAAGTCGTACAAATTTCACTAAAGAAAGCTTTAAGAAGAGCTTGAATGCAGTAAACTTACATCTACTGAAGTAGGGTGAATTTAATTAAATGCTTTGAAAAGGGTACAACTCCTAAAAGTGAAACGGAGTATGTTAGAAGATAAGGGACTGAAAAGCAACAAAACTGGAAGTTATTGTGATTATGTTCCTCTAGCAACAAACAAAATTCCGTAATGGATACAATTTCCTGACAGTAAAACTTTATTTTTACTTTAAACATGCTTTGGTAAAAGAAAAACAGGAAGACAAATCCGAGCGAAATGTCTATAGAAATTAACGATGCATATTTTGAATGTATGTGAAAATCATCTTATTATTTCAAGACTCTGTTATATGATATATATGAGAGTATAATGATAATTTTTCAATTTAATTAATTTAAGTAATTTAAGAAATCTCATGTTATTATATTATTTAAACATTAATTTTTAAATATTAATTCAAATACTAATTTTTAATCATTAAATCTTAATTCAATTAAAATAAATTTTTAGTTAAATGATTGAAAGCCAATGGAGTGCCCTAGTTTAAAGTTTTGACACTCGTAATTGGCAGAAAAATTAGAAACTCTAAAACGTCATTGAACTAGAGTTAGCAAAGCCTTTAGCTAGATAGAATTTTGAATAAGTTTATATAATAAAAGTCACGATAGCCGAGTTGTTGGGTGGTCGGAATTTCGAGTCGAGAGACCCGAGTTCGATCCCCAGGTGGCAGTAACAATGAGTTTTTCAAAAACTTATATACGAATTTCATCGTTGGCTTGGACATAAAGACGGGCTCACCACCTAGCACGTTGTCCCGAAAATATCTTCGGTGGAAGGTGAGTCAGAGGGACTTAATTGTCTAGACTTGACCTCTGTCTACCCCTGTATTGGGCATTGTGTGAAGATATTTTTATGGGCGTTATATAATATATATTATGTATTGGGCATTGTGTGAAGATATTTTTATGGGATATATAATATATATTATGGGCGTTTTATGTATCAGCAGTCGTGTTCGTAACGCATGACAAGTAATGACATTTATAGGTAATTTCTTTTGAGACCTTGAGAGTGAAAGAATACATTACACATTAGTTTAAATTTATTTCTTTGATTAAATATCCTAATACTTTGGAGGAAAGAAGAAAAGGAGGAAAGAGACAGAGGTCTAGAAAATTAAGTCGCTTTGACCCACCTCCCACCGAAGATATTTTCGGGACAACGTGACAGGTGGTAAGCCTGTCGTCATCTTTATGTCCAATCCAGCGATATAATTCGTACATAAGTTTTGAAAAACCCATTGTTACGAGCCTGCTACCTGGTGATCGAACTTGGGTCTCTCTTGACTCGAAATTCCTAAAAAAAAAAAAAAAAAATATCTTCACGCAATTCCCAATACAGGGGTAGACAGAGGTCAAGTCTAGACAATTAAGTCCCTTTGACCCACCTTCCACCGAAGATATTTTCGGGACAACGTGACAGGTGGTGAGCCCGTCGCCGCCTTTATGTCCAAGCCAACGATGAAATTCGTACATAAGTTTTTTTTTTTTGAAAAACTCATTGGTACTGCCACCTGGGGATCGAACTCGGGTCTCTCGACTCGAAATTCCTAAAAAAAAAAAAAAAAAAAAAAATATCTTCACGCAATTCCCAATACAGGGTAGACAGAGGTCAAGTCTAGACAATTAAGTCCCTTTGACCCACCTTCCACCGAAGATATTTTCGGGACAACGTGACAGGTGGTAGACAGAGGTCAAGTCTAGACAATTAAGTCCCTTTGACCCACCTTCCACCGAAGATATTTTCGGGACAACGTGACAGGTGGTAAGCCTGTCGTCATCTTTATGTCCAATCCAGCGATATAATTCGTACATAAGTTTTTTTTTTTTGAAAACTCATTGGTATTGCCACCTGGGGATCGAACCTAGGTCACTCGCGTTTAAAGTACCTCGACAACTGGGCTTCCATGATTCACGTATAAATAATGATATAGAAGTCACGATAACCGAGTTGTTGGGTGATCTGAATTCGAGTCGAGGCACCCGAGTTCGATCCTCAGGTAGGCTCGTACCATTGGGGATTTAAAAAAAAAAACTTATGAACGATTTATATCGTTGATATAAACACAGCGACGGGCTTGCCACATGTCACGTTGTCCCAAAAAATGTCTTCGGTGGAAGGTGGGTCGAAAGGACTTAATTGTCTAGACCTCTGTCCATCCCTGTATTTGGAATGGCCTGAAGATATTTAATGTTTTTATTTTATTTAATACTTAATTAATTTTATTTTATGTATGTGCTGATATAAGATAGGGTATACCCTGAGGAATACAGTATCTCGTACTGTGTGAAAAGTCTACGTCCATTAGCCATTTGAAAGCGACAGGTTTGCTACCAACCCGGTTACCGGCTATCAAGACCAGAGAACGGGGCAGGCGTCTGGAGACATCCGTTATAGAAATAACTTCTACAGTTGACATAAATTCATAATAATTTTACAGTCAATATATGGTTAATTTTAATGCATAATTGTCGATAGTAATATTTTAAAGACATGACATAACCTTGGCCTTGCAATTTAAGGATAAGCTAACACCTTAATTTAAGGAATATTTAATTGTCTATTAAACACAACTTATTTCTTTAAGTTATTTCCTTTCATTTTTAGTAACCGAGATTAATAGATTTTTTTTAAACAAAATACCCGGATTCATTGCTTTCAAGTGTATAATGTTAAATACTACCGTCACCGCTACGTATATTTATTGACTTTGACATACACAGTAATAACGTATCAGTTATTGTAATAAAGAATATAATTAAGTTAAAGTAAAAAGTATGAATTATAAATAAATATGGATATTTTATAGAGATTGATGTTTATAAATCAGTGATAGAATTGTATAAATTGTCTATTACTGTCAAAATAGGCTGAGTTTTTTGTCGGAACTTCGTGGTAGGGTCATTATTATTTTGTTAGAACTATACGTCGTTGCGCTGCTCAAAAATGAATTTATTTATCATTCGATCTATATATGTAATAATAATTTTGTTGAAGATATAACTCAATGACTTATATGTACAAGATTCAATACAAATGTAGAAGATTCAATCGAATAAAATGCAATGAGACACAAAGGATCAAGGTTCATTCCCTGGCACGGCAACATAAAAATTGTAAATAAATAAAAATATATTAAATATCTTCACGCAATTCCCAATACAGGGGTAGACAGAGGTTTAGTCTAGACAATTAAGTCCCTACGACCCTCCTTCCACCGAAGATATTTTCGGGACAACGTGACAGGTGGTGAACCCGTCGCCGTCTTTCTGTCCAATCCACCGTTGTAATTCGTACATAGGTTTTAGAAAAACCCATTGGTACAAGACCGCCACCTGGGGATCGAACTCGGGTCTCTTGACTCGAAATCCCGACCACCCGGCTATCGTGACTTTTAAAAACAAAAAAAAATAATTTAAAATTAATTAATTTAAAATTGTAAATAAAAAAATTCGTTTGACTTAATCACGTCCCAGATGGTTACGGATGCTACACATAAAACAGCAAATCCGGAAATTTGAAAGAATACATATAGATGTAGATAACATTGATTATTTTTTTATTCAATTCATTGCAATCATTTCATCCGGCGTATGCATATACTTTGCAGAACAAAATAACATGTGAGCAAATTCACCAGCGGTAGGTTTAGAGTAAAAATAGCTCTGACAAATAAATTTTTACATTTCTTTACACAGTATATAGTAAAAATATATAATAAAAATAATACACAGTATATAGTAAAAATATCACAAGAAACACTTAAAAAATATTCATCAATTCATTCATCAGTAAGTATTCACGGCAAAACGTTTATTAAAATCCAACTGAAATTATAAATTTATTGTATGAAAAGAAAAATGTAACAATGAAAAATTGAAAACAAATTGTTCTCAACACGAATAAATTTTCTTTGAAAGCTTTTGTTACAAAGATAACAATGAACGTAAAAGATAAAAAATGTTTCACTGGGAGGCGTAACAATCAACTGCAGCATTAAAATCGACCTGGAAATCATCCAACGTTGTGGTAGTTAGAGGTCTAGACTATTTAGCCCTTTTGACCCACTTTTCAAAAAAAAATTCAAAGCTTAACTTAGGCGATGACAGGTGGAGAGCCTATCGCCGACGTAAACATAACATTACAAATACAAATATAGGCATATAAACATCCACAACGATGCTATCAGGTCCTCAATCTTTGAACAATTAAAATGGCAAATAATAACTTTGATTATTGAAATGTCTTTTATGTTTAGATCTGAAGAAAATTTTACCATTTAAATATTTATTCTATATCGGTGGTAAAAGCTCGAGCGACGAAAATGAATCTGCATGTTTTAACTTTGATTAGATTGTGTTGAGTAGAGTTTAGACCATAGATCTTTGTTCTTTTACAATCTGACCTTTTTCGATGATTGCGGTATTATCAAAGGATGCTTTTAGTTGAAATTTATAGAAATATTCATGATTTTTTATTACTTAACTTGATAAATGTTTATGTAAATATATAAACATCCATAATATGTTATTAAATTAAGTTCAGCATAAATATGCTTTAAAAATCAATAAAATTGCAAAATAAAATCCATAATATGATGATAAACATTAATATAAAGTAGTATTTAATTAATAAAATTTAATATTAAATTAAATAATTAACCTTTTTGTCTTCGGATCCGCAACCCTTTATGCTATGGATTCGTCAATATATTTTATGTTGTTATTTAATTTTATCAAAATTCGGCGGACCAAACATACGCCTTTGCTAGCTATAATTCAAATTTTGCTAGCTCTTACTGAGATGTTGAGTATATGTCATTTGGTTCCTTATAATAACGCTATATATAACGCTTTCAAGGCTTCCCTTATTCGCCTTATACTGCAATTACGGTAAAAATGGGGTTGGTATATTCTTACCTCCTAACCACACGGTATTGAATAATGTTATGTAAACATCATTTCAACTTACTTTTTTTAATTAATGAATACAAGGTGTATTAATACATTAAAAAAAGTCACCTTCATTAATAACTACGAGTGTAGTGTTGCGAACAGAACATTGGTCTAATATCGACATTAAGCGTGATCCTTCCCTCTTGCGATATTGTCAACAAGACTACGTTAGCGAAACGAAGGTGAGGTGGCTTACTAAAAAAACGATTTTATTTATAATTAATGGAATACGCACTAGCGTGCTCCAATATACCTCAGTTATAGTAAATGTGTAATCATCTTCAAGCAATTCCCAATACAGGGGTAGACAGAGGTCTAGTCTAGACAATTAAGTCCCTTTGACCCACCTTCCACCGAAGATATATTCGGGACAACGTGACAGGTGGTGAGCCCGTCGCCGCCTTTATGTCCAAGCCAACGATATAATTCGTACATAAGTTTTTGAAAAACTCATTGGTACGAGCCTGCCACATGGGATCGAACTCGGGTCTCTCGACTCGAAATTCCGACCACCGAACCACTCAGCTATCGTGACTTTTTAATCTTGTTGTCTTGTAATCATGGATGTACCAAGCATAACTTTTTAAATTTAATCTTGTTAATTTTCATCAAAATATTATGTTGATTTAGAGATCATCTCACATCCAACAAGTTTAATTTTCCACGTCGGGTAAACTTAGTTATCGTTCGATTTTCCAAGGGTGCTGTCTGAAGTCATCTATGTCTAATTTACATATTAAATGTCAAAATAAGTTTTTTATTTTTTTTATATAGAAAAGGGAGGCAAACGAGCAGGTGGCTCACGTGATGGTAAGTGATTACCGCTGCCCATGAACACCCGCAATATCAGAGGCATAGCAGATGCGTTGCCTCCCTTAGAGTACTCCCCCCCCCCAGAATTGTGGAAAGGGGGGTGTGTGGGCCACCGGTTACCTGCACTTACCAAACGAAACGCAGAAGTTAGACTTCTACTTTACGCCGGTATTCTGTCTGTTATGTGAGGTCGTGGTACTTCCCCGGTCGAGCCGGCCCATTCATGCAACCACAAAAGCTGATGCGTGGCTCTACCACTAATAAATGGTATTAAAGAAATGGTGTTTCTTAAATAATTACAATTTCAACTTATGCGTTTAAGACACAGTGGCTCGAAGGTAAGATTGTTGCCACGGATCGGCAAAGGTCTTCTGTAATTTGATTTCATTCTTTTACCTTTCTTCATGTGAGTTTAACAATAAGAGATTTAAGAAAAGCCTTGAAAACGTCAGTGACAATTCCCAATACAGGGGTAGACAGAGGTCTAGTCTAGACAATTAAGTCCCTTTGACCCACCTTCCACCGAAGATATATTCGGGACAACGTGACAGGTGGTGAGCCTATCGCCGTCTTTATGTCCAAGCCAACGATGAAATTCGTACATAAGTTTTGAAAACTCATTGGTACGAGCCTGCCACCTGGGGATCGAACTCGGGTCTCTTGACTCGAACTTCAACCACTCAGCTATCGTGACTTTTTAATCTTGTTGTCTTGTAATCATGGATGTACCAAGCATAACTTTTAAATTTAATCTTGTTAATTTTCATCAAAATATTATGTTGATTTAGAGATCATCTCACATCCAACAAGTTTAATTTTCCACGTCGGGTAAACTTAGTTATCGTTCGATTTTCCAAGGGTGCTGTCTGAAGTCATCTATGTCTAATTTACATATTAAATGTCAAAATAAGTTTTTATTTTTTTTTATATAGAAAAGGGAGGCAACGAGCAGGTGGCTCACGTGATGGTAAGCGATTACCGCCGCCCATGAACACCTGCAATATCAGAGGCATAGCAGATACGTTGCCTCCCTTAGAGTACTCCCCCCCCCCCAGAATTGTGGGAGGGGGGTGTGTTGGCCACCGGTTACCTGCACTTACCAAACGAAACGCAGAAGTTAGACTTCTACTTTACGCCGGTATTCTGTGAGGTTGTGGTACTTCCCCGGTTGAGCCGGCCCATTCATGCAACCACAAAAGCTGATGCGTGGCTCTACCACTAATAAATGGTATTAAAAAAATGGTGTTTCTTAAATAATAAAATTTCAACTGATGCGTTTAAGACACAGTGGCTCGAAGGTAAGATTGTTGCCACGGATCGGCAAAGGTCTTCTGTAATTTGATTTCATTCTTTTTACCTTTCTTCATGTGAGTTTAACAATAAGAGATTTAAGGAAAAGCCTTGAAAACGTCAGTGACAATTCCCAATACAGGGGTAGATAGAGGTCTAGTCTAGACATTTAAGTCCCTTCGACCCACCTTCCACCGAAGATATATTCGGGACAACGTGACAGGTGGTGAGCCCGTCGCCGCCTTTATGTCCAAGCCAACGATATAATTCGTACATAAGTTTTTGAAAAACTCATTGGTACGAGCCTGCCACATGGGATCGAACTCGGGTCTCTCGACTCGAAATTCCGACCACCGAACCACTCAGCTATCGTGACTTTTTAATCTTGTTGTCTTGTAATCATGGATGTACCAAGCATAACTTTTTAAATTTAATCTTGTTAATTTTCATCAAAATATTATGTTGATTTAGAGATCATCTCACATCCAACAAGTTTAATTTTCCACGTCGGGTAAACTTAGTTATCGTTCGATTTTCCAAGGGTGCTGTCTGAAGTCATCTATGTCTAATTTACATATTAAATGTCAAAATAAGTTTTTTATTTTTTTTATATAGAAAAGGGAGGCAAACGAGCAGGTGGCTCACGTGATGGTAAGTGATTACCGCCGCCCATGAACACCCGCAATACCAGAGGCATAGCAGATACGTTGCCTCCCTTAGAGTACTCCCCCCCCCCCAGAATTGTGGGAGGGGGGTGTGTTGGCCACCGGTTACCTGCACTTACCAAACGAAACGCAGAAGTTAGACTTCTACTTTACGCCGGTATTCTGTGAGGTTGTGGTACTTCCCCGGTTGAGCCGGCCCATTCATGCAACCACAAAAGCTGATGCGTGGCTCTACCACTAATAAATGGTATTAAAGAAATGGTGTTTCTTAAATAATTACAATTTCAACTTATGCGTTTAAGACACAGTGGCTCGAAGGTAAGATTGTTGCCACGGATCGGCGAAGGTCTTCTGTAATTTGATTTCATTCTTTTTACCTTTCTTCATGTGAGTTTAACAATAAGAGATTTAAGGAAAAGCCTTGAAAACGTCAGTGACAATTCCCAATACAGGGGTAGACAGAGGTCTAGTCTAGACAATTAAGTCCCTTTGACCCACCTTCCACCGAAGATATATTCGGGACAACGTGACAGGTGGTGAGCCTGTCGCCGTCTTTATGTCCAAGCCAACGATAAAATTCGTACATAAGTTTTTTAGAAAACCCATTGGTACGGCTACTTGAGGATCGAACTCGGGTCTCTTGACTCGAACTTCAACCACGCGGCTATCGTGACTTTTAATCTTGTTGTCTTGTAATCATGGATGTACCAAGCATAACTTTTAAATTTAATCTTGTTAATTTTCATCAAAATATTATGTTGATTTAGAGATCATCTCACATCCAACAAGTTTAATTTTCCACGTCGGGTAAACTTAGTTATCGTTCGATTTTCCAAGGGTGCTGTCTGAAGTCATCTATGTCTAATTTACATATTAAATGTCAAAATAAGTTTTTATTTTTTATATAGAAAAGGGAGGCAAACGAGCAGGTGGCTCACGTGATGGTAAGTGATTACCGCTGCCCATGAACACCCGCAATATCAGAGGCATAGCAGATGCGTTGCCTCCCTTAGAGTACTCCCCCCCCCCAGAATTGTGGAAAGGGGGGTGTGTGGGCCACCGGTTACCTGCACTTACCAAACGAAACGCAGAAGTTAGACTTCTACTTTATGCCGGTATTCTGTCTGTTATGTGAGGTCGTGGTACTTCCCCGGTCGAGCCGGCCCATTCATGCAACCACAAAAGCTGATGCGTGGCTCTACCACTAATAAATGGTATTAAAGAAATGGTGTTTCTTAAATAATTACAATTTCAACTTATGCGTTTAAGACACAGTGGCTCGAAGGTAAGATTGTTGCCACGGATCGGCGAAGGTCTTCTGTAATTTGATTTCATTCTTTTTACCTTTCTTCATGTGAGTTTAACAATAAGAGATTTAAGGAAAAGCCTTGAAAACGTCAGTGACAATTCCCAATAATGGGCGAGGCCTAATTCCTGCATAGTATTTTTCCGTTATTCTTTTTTAATCCTTTAATCTTCTTTAATTCCTCCTGGAAAGGACAGCAAAAAGGACAGCGAAAGGACGGCGAGGCCTAATTCCTATAAAAAATATCTTCACGGAATTCCCAATACAGGGGTAGATAGAGGTCTAGTCTAGACATTTAAGTCCCTTCGACCCACCTTCCACCGAAGATATTTTTCGGGACAACTTGACAGGTGGTGAGCCCGTCGCCGTCTTTATGTCCAAGCCAACGATAAAATTCGTACATAAGTTTTTTTAGAAAAACCCATTGGTACGGCTACTTGAGGATCGAACTCGGGTCTCTTGACTCGAACTTCAACCACGCGGCTATCGTGACCTAATTCCTGCATAGTATTTTTACAACTCTTCTTCTTTAATCCTTTGATCTTCTTTAATTCCTCCTGAAAAGGTTAGCAACTCAACAGCTGTTAGTTTACAACGACTAGATAAACATACGAGTCATCTCTAGGCTTAAATCTTACATATAATCGCTTATAATTATATGACTTAAACGTATTAAAAAGATATCTTTACGCTTAACTTTTTAAAACTTAATAAGTAGGATATGTTTTATATTGATCGCCGAAACAGAACCGGATACAACAACTAATCATGTAAATGACTCATCTCTATGCTTAAATCCACATCTGTTATTCCAAGATTGCATTTAATCTCTACATTGTAATATGGGATGACAAAAACTTTGACAATCTTGTTATGAAAACGTCGGTGGCTACATTCCGGAAAATTTATCACCGGAAAGGCACAAGCGCATTACGGCTCGTTTCAAAAGATTCGACTTTCTCTACGAAGCTTCTGCGATATATTTCGCTTAAGACAGACTTCTCTTGTCATAAAACTGTCGTCAAACAGCACTTTGTGAGAGTACAGTGGAGTTGGATTTTTGAAGTTAATCGAGTTGAAATGCAAACTTTTACCGAGATTTGTCACACTCTGTTATTCAAGTTAAAAGTATTTTACAATTTGTACTTGCGATCGTTGTTACTTGGTGGACTTTCATCACGCTGAAAGTTATTGTAGTATATATTGACTTTTTGGTCACTTTTATATTTTTTTAACATATTGTTTCTTTATTTTATCACCACATCTTCTCGTCAAGTACACACCAAAGCCTTAAAACGAAAATTTCAACTGATGCGTTTAAGACACAGTGGCTCGAAGGTAAGATTGTTGCCACGGATCGGCGAAGGTCTTCTGTAATTTGATTAAATAAGATCAATATACGTACGACGTGAACGTAATTTTTTTTCATTCTTTATACCTTTCTTCATGTGAGTTTAACAATAAGAGATTTAAGAAAAAGCCTTGAAAACGTCAGTGACAATTCCCAATAATGGGCGAGGCCTAATTCCTGCATAGTATTTTGACAGTTATTCTTTTTTAATCCTTTAATCTTCTTTAATTCCTCCTGGAAAGGACAGCGAAAGGACGGCGGGGCCTAATTCCTATAAAAATATCTTCACGCAATTCCCAATACAGGGGTAGATAGAGGTCTAGTCTAGACATTTAAGTCCCTTCGACTCACCTTCCACCGAAGATATTTTTCGGGACAACTTGACAGGTGGTGAGCCCGTCGCCGTCTTTATGTCCAAGCCAACGATAAAATTCGTACATAAGTTTTTTTAGAAAAACCCATTGGTACGGCTACTTGAGGATCGAACTCGGGTCTCTTGACTCGAAATTCAACCACGCGGCTATCGTGACCTAATTCCTGCATAGTATTTTTACAACTCTTCTTCTTTAATCCTTTGATCTTCTTTAATTCCTCCTGAAAAGGATAGCAACGCAACAGCTGTTAGTTTACAACGACTAGATAAACATACGAGTCATCTCTAGGCTTAAATCTTACATATAATCGCTTATAATTATATGACTTAAACGTATTAAAAAGATATCTTTACGCTTAACTTTTTAAAACTTAATAAGTAGGATATGTTTTAAATTGATCGCCGCAACAGAACCGGATACAACAACTAATCATATAAATGACTCATCTCTATGCTTAAATCCACATCTGTTATTCCAAGATTGCATTTAATCTCTACATTGTAATATGGGATGACAAAAACTTTGACAATCTTGTTATGAAAACGTCGGTGGCTACATTCCGGAAAATTTATCACCGGAAAGGCACAAGCGCATTACGGCTAGTTTCAAAAGATTCGACTTTCTCTACGAAGCTTCTGCGATATATTTCTCTTAAGACAGACTTCTCTTGTCATTTTTTTAACATATTGTTTCTTTATTTTATCACCACATCTTCTCGTCAAGTACACACCAAAGCCTTAAAACGAAAGTTCACAACCAGTGAAGACACATAGATCTGAAACGTTGCCCTTGACGGTTACTCAGCTTGCTATGGAAAGGGTTTTGCTTGGTGCTGCATGATAGAATCCCTAAAGAAGACATCCATAGCAGAACCACTGTTATCGCCATAGCCATAAGTATCAGCACGTTGAAGTGGCAATGGGCCGACCACAAGTATCGTCGAACTAACAACCATTCGGGAAGAAAGGTTCTCGAGTTGCAACCTCATACAGACAAACGCAGCGACCCTCTACAAGATTAAGCGACAAGATGCATGTTCAGCAGTGATCCTCAGATAGGCTATTATGAATATATAAAAAATAATAAATAACATCTTCAAGTTTCCCAATACAGCGTTAGATAGAGGCCTAGACAATTAAGACGTTCGACCTTCCACCGAAAATATTTTTGGGACAACGTGACAGGTGGTGAGCCCGTCGCCGTCTTAATGTCGAAGCCAACGATATTATTCGCATATAAGTAAAAAACATTTTTGAAAAGACCCATTGGTTTGAGCCTGCCTCCTATGGATCGAACTTGAGTCTCTTGACTCGTATTCCGAAAACCCACTCGGCTGTCGTGACTTAAAAATATTCCTTTATTCTACTTTAAATTATTGGTTTTGCCTGTCGGCATCAGCTGTAATTATACTTAGAGTATAGTTTGTTACCATGCAGTTAGCAATACCGAAGGATTAAAAGCCAAAAATAAATAGTTCTTCCCCTTTTTTAATTAGTAAATTTGTGCGAGTGTTGAATAACGATTTAATAGAAAAGTTTTTCGTCAATTCATTATAAAAAAGTCAAATTAAGCATTTTACAATTTTCGTAACCCTTTTTTATAAACTTCACACAATTTACCTATACTAGGCGCGCCTGTCACTAATAATAATACAACAATTCTTAATATTATGAGACATAAATAATCATGTCACGATAGCGAGTGGTTGGGTGATTGCAATTCGAGTCAAGCGACCCGAGTTTGATTATCTGTGAAGTTGTCCGAAATTATGTTTAAGGAGAAAGATGGGTCGGAAATACTTATTTATATCTCTGTCTGCTCCAGTATTGGGAATGGCGAGAAGATTTGAAATAAATTATCATGATTTGTGTATAACTTGCATGCTCTTTACCATCGGCCTATAAAGGCTTTATCCGGTGGGTCTCATAAGCTATTAAGAGAAATTTGATTTAACCATGGCTACCAACAGATGGCGGGATAACCTCCAAGAATATCTTATAAAATTTAAGCAAACCTGTGAAAGGCAGCAGCATTTAAAGTGTGGTAATGCGATCGCCAATCCGCTTGTCAGGCGTAATAGAAAATGACCCTTAAGTAAATACTTATTTATTTAACGGTCACTAATAACTTTATTAGATATAATATTTTATTACTCGTATAAAATAAATACTGTTGTAATTTAATATTTATTACGTCTTTTGAACATGTTTGTATTACATTATTTCGTTAAATAATGAAGGATCATATCTTTCTACTTATAAGTATTGAAATATAAGTATTGAAATCCCAAATCAAAATATTTCATTTCTTCTGTTACGGTACTATATGAAATTTGAGATTTTTTTAATAGAAAAGTTTTTCGTCAATTCATTATAAAAAAGTCAAATTAAGCATTTTACAATTTTCGTAACCCTTTTTTATAAACTTCACACAATTTACCTATACTAGGCGCGCCTGTCACTAATAATAATACAACAATTCTTAATATTATGAGACATAAATAATCATGTCACGATAGCGAGTGGTTGGGTGATTGCAATTCGAGTCAAGCGACCCGAGTTTGATTATCTGTGAAGTTGTCCGAAATTATGTTTAAGGAGAAAGATGGGTCGGAAATACTTATTTATATCTCTGTCTGCTCCAGTATTGGGAATGGCGAGAAGATTTGAAATAAATTATCATGATTTGTGTATAACTTGCATGCTCTTTACCATCGGCCTATAAAGGCTTTATCCGGTGGGTCTCATAAGCTATTAAGAGAAATTTGATTTAACCATGGCTACCAACAGATGGCGGGATAACCTCCAAGAATATCTTATAAAATTTAAGCAAACCTGTGAAAGGCAGCAGCATTTAAAGTGTGGTAATGCGATCGCCAATCCGCTTGTCAGGCGTAATAGAAAATGACCCTTAAGTAAATACTTATTTATTTAACGGTCACTAATAACTTTATTAGATATAATATTTTATTACTCGTATAAAATAAATACTGTTGTAATTTAATATTTATTACGTCTTTTGAACATGTTTGTATTACATTATTTCGTTAAATAATGAAGGATCATATCTTTCTACTTATAAGTATTGAAATATAAGTATTGAAATCCCAAATCAAAATATTTCATTTCTTCTGTTACGGTACTATATGAAATTTGAGATTTTTTTTTAATAGAAAAGGGATGCAAACGAGCAGGTGGCTCACGTGATGATAAGTTATTACCGCCGCCCATGAACACCAGCAATACCAGGGGCATAGCAGATGCGTTGCCGGCCTGAAAGTAGAAGTTTGTTAGACTTCTATTTCACGCCGGTATTCTGTGAGGTCATGGTACTTCCCCGGTCGAGCCGGCCCATTTATGCAACAACAAAAGCTGATCAAAGGCTCTACCACTGGTTATTCACGTTGATACTACATTTACTTAGATCAATTAAAGTAATAACATTATAGCTTCTTGATGATTAAACTTCGCTTGATGTGAGGCCATCTATTTCTTTTATACATTTTTAAGAAATGATTTTCCCTGTTATTTCCTTAGAAATTACACCTAAATAACACAAACCTTGGAACACAAACATTTGATTTGTGATCGCGAGTGTCGCAGCCGCAACGACGACAGGTTAATCACCTGTCACGTTGGGACACCCAAAAAGGACTTCAGAGAAAGGTGGATCGAAAAGACCTTACTTATCTAGACCACTGTCTACCCCAATATTGTAAATGGCGCGAAGATATTATTAACATACGTAATATTATACTTACGCGTATATATTTTAATGTAAACATTTTTTTAATTTTCTTCCAGGAATATAGGAAATGAAGATAATAACTGAAGGTAATTAGCTCATCTTACATCACGACGACGTATTGACCGGGCAGTCAATTTGAATGAGACCCATTCGCTGCGTCAGGATCACTTTAATCTCGGCTTCGCTCAGTTTGTTCTGGGAAAATTAATTAATGTGTCGGGTACACTGGATGAATAATTACGATTTTGTAATTGTTAAATGCTATCCAGCATAGTCCTATCATACTAATTTAGGATGAAGAGATAAGTATTTGAAAAATAATTACCAAAATACGGACAAATATAAATGTGGACTACATGCATTGCTCTGATTCCATCGTAAATATATCCCAAAGTAAATAGCTAAAGCATTTGCATAATGAAATTAAAAAGGACGAGGTCACAAAAACCCAGACTCTCATAGCAAATAGTAATAATAAAGTATAAGTAAGTTTCCCAATACTGGGCATTTACCTGTAAACATAACCTATAAATGCTAGCCAGTGCAGGTAGAAGGCGTTTTCTTCAATATTCAAGAGAAATTAGAGAAGGTGAACGTACGCCACGCTGCTCTAAAATCAAACTTCAACATAATATTTAGGAAAGACTTCCAAATATTATACTATAGAATTAGATAGTAGGAAGCTAATCGCATCATTGACGCCGCTGCCTTTCACCGATCTACTTAAGCTTAAATTGAAACCGGAAGATCAGAGCTGGCAACACTATAAAAACCGCAGACTGATATAAATAATCACCATAACAGATATGCAGATACGAAGCCAACTTATAGAAATTAGTTAGGTAAGGGGAAAGGTGACGAACGAAAGGAAGGGGATACGGATTAGCTATACAATATTTCTATGGTCTGTTCATGCCGGTAGCTCTGTAGAAGTGATCCTCCCGGTTGCGCTGGCCTATACAACCATAGAAAACCATAGAAAAAATAACCGTGAAAATAACTTGACACGTATTGAGTGGTTAAAAATTAAAGACACGAGATGTAAGTAAGTATAAAAAAACAGCATAGTATGTAATGATAACAGCATTAGTATCAGCAAACAAATTTGATACTGTACCCGATCAAATATCCATTTGATATCAGTATAAGAATAATACCACCTATTATTTCCTTATGGAGAAATCTTTAAAATCGGCTACCTATAGATGGCGGGAAAACCATTTCGAAAAATAGACCAAAACTCAGTAGACCGGTGACGGCCAGAAGCGTTTAAGGTGTGAGAAATCTGGTACTGTGATCTTCAACCTACTTACCAAGGGTGATGATTACGGCAAACCCTCACGTGCAGGAGGAGTTTAAGTTCTACAGTGGACCTTTTAAGGCCCTTATAATGGAGATGATGATGCAATCATAAATCCATTTACAATAATTAGTCAAATCCAAACTTACATTGTGAAAAGATAAAATGTTAGAAATGTTTTAAGTGTTTCTTATGGAGCTAATAAAAAGGAATATTAATGCACTCGATCAGATTTTATTAGAAAAGTTTAAGAGAATTCTCGAGTGCTAATGGGGCATTAGAGAGTGAATATAGACACTTCAGTTGCATTTGTATATTTATTTTATTCTGTAAGAAGCTTTTTTAATGAACGAAAGTTGTACTAGTATCAGCATATACAGCACACATTTTGTATCATTATAAATGTGAAGTATTATAAGTTTCCACGTTAGCGTATTTTTATGTAAAATAAATAAATAATTATCTTCACGCTATTCCCAGTACAGGGGTAGACAGAGGTCAAGTCTAGACAATTAAGTCCCTTTGACCGACCTTCCACCGAAGATATTTTCGGCACAACGTGACAGGTGGTGAGCCCGTCGCCGTCTTTATGTCCAAGCCAACGATGAAATTCGTACATAAGTTTTTTGAAAAACTCATTGGTACTGCCACCTGGGGATCGAACTTGGGTCTCTCGACTCGAAATTCCGATCACCCAACAACTCGGCTATCGTACTTTTTTGTCACGATAGCCGGTTTGATGGACAAAGTTTGGATGTGCGTTGTCATTTCAAGCTAGGAACTAATAATAATTTTGATGATAGAGATAAAATGTCCATCTCTTATGTTACTGGTATTAAAATTATATTAGCTATCATCTACGGCTTTCTTCTCGTGGTTTGACGATAAAGAGTGCTCTGTTTTCCTTACCTTAGGGAAGGCTTCAGACTACTAAAATAATTCCAGTTGTCATCAAGAAAATATATATACTCTAACATATTACTTATAACACAACCAACAAACACCATTAAACTAACAAAATAGCCAAGATACCTCTGAGAGGACAGGAATTATTGAAACTTATTGTTATATTATGGCTAAATTATACAAAATCTTCATAAACTATAGCCTATGTGTTATTCTGATGTATAAGCTACGTTATATTTAATATGTGATCAAGATCCGTTGTGTAATGAATTTAAGTCAAGAGATCCTAGTTCAATTCCCAGATGAGTTTTTTCAAACCTTATGTACGATTTATATCGTTGCTTTGGACAAAAAGACAGCGAAGCGATAACCATTCGTCACGTTGTCTCAAAAAATGTTTTCGGTGAAATGTGGATCGAAAAGACTTCGTAGTTTGAAGCTGTTACGGTAAAGTTTTATTACAAAACTTTTAATAGTTTTTGAGTGAAGGAGTAATTTCGGACTTTCGGATTTTTAATATTACAAACTATTAGATAGTGAAAGTTTCCTCAAAGAGACTTGAATCTAAATTAATGTTCAAAGGTTTGCTGAACTTCGTCAAGTTACTTCTTAAACTTGGTTAATGACATACATGTTGTGTGTTAACAAACAAAGATAGGGACAATATCACATACATTGGTCTGATCCCAAAGTAAGCAGCTTAAGACATTAAATGTAATCAGAAATGACAACGGTACGATAAACACCCAGATCCGAGAAAATGTAGAAACACTTTTCTACATTGACTCGACCGGGAATAGAACCCGGGACATCACAGCAGGCGACACCTTTAAAACCGGTGTGTATACATTGTCGATATTTGTCAGTCCATTTTTTTTTCAGTCAAATATACATGTATGTAATTATATAGTACTGTTGGCTGGGAAACTAAGACGGTGATAAACTCAACAAGTGTAACGTTTTCCCAAAATAAGCTTCGGTGAAAGGTTAAGATAGTTTTAAGGACTGGACCTCTGTCTAACCGAATATAAGGAAAATGCGGGAAGATAAAGAAATATTAAGTAATGCATGCGTTTTTAAATAAATAAGAAATTAAAAATAGAATAAAGAGATCTCATAAATTAGTTATATTTAAATCGTGTAGCGGTCTCGCGCTGTTGGTATTAGCGTAAGAATTCTTATCGCCATCTTCGTTTTAGTTGGCGATGTATGAGGCGATGAAGTCGACGAAGTCATTTTAACAGGGACAACGTGACAGTGGTGAGCCCGACTCTTTTATGTCCTCTGTCATCTTTTATGTCCAAGCCAACGATATAAATCTTACGTAAGTTTGAAAATTCCATTATTATGAGCCTATTTTCCTGAGTCGATCGAACTCGGTTCTCTTTGACTTGAATTACTATCACTCAACCACTCGGCTATCGTGACATGACAATTCTACTGGCAATACCAAATAGCAATAGTATTAATGCACGTGTCATGCATTTTAAAAGACATAAATAAATAGTCACGATAGCCGAGTGGTTGTGTGGTCGGAATTCCGAGTCAAGAGACCCAAGTTCGATCCCCAGGTGGCAGGCTCGAACCAATGGGTTTTTGTAAAACTTATGTACGAATTACATCGTTTGCTTGGACATAAAGACAGCGACGGGCTCACCACCTGTCTCGTTGTCCCGAAAATATATTCGGTGGAAGCTGGGTCAAAGGGACTTGAGTGTCTAGACTTCAGCTCTGTCTACCCCTGTATTGGGAATTGCGTGAAGATATTTATTTATTTATTTTAAAGCACTTCATTGCCCAGATGTATATCAATCCCAGTACCGAAAATTGAGCGAAGTTAAAAACATACAATGATCAGGGAGTCTTACCTTTTCTAATAAGATAATCGTTGGCATGGACATAAAGACGGCGACGGGCTCATCACCTGTGACGTTGTTCCGAAATTATCTCCGGTGGAAGGTGGGTTGAAGGAACTAAATAGTCTAGACTAAACCTCTGTCTACCCCTACCCCTGTATTGAGAATTGCGTGAATATATTTATATTTTTTATTTTATATAAATCTGTACATAGGGAAAACATCACATAAATTGGTCTGATCCCAAAGTAGTTACAACACTTGTGTTATGGAATCAAGAACAATGAAGGTACCACAAAGACCCATACTCGAGACAAAGTGGAAAAAGAGGTTTTCAAATTGTGCCCTCCTGGTATAGAACCTGGGCCCTTACGCCATAGGCACGGAACTTACGGTACTCCACAGAAGTCGTATAAGACACACACAATAAACCATGCACCTAAGGATATATGCACCTAATAAATACTAATACTCTAGAAAAAAGATTTAATAAAACGAATGAACATTTATGGTGATAAAAAAAGGGTTCAAACTCAGTTAGGGTTCAAACTCGGGTCTCTTGACTCGAAATTCCGTCCACCCAACCACTCAGCTATCGTGACTTAATGAAGTGCTTTCGACCAAACATTAAATGAAGTCTATTTGGGACAACATGACAGATGATGAGCGTCTTGCAAACTTAGTTTCCAAGCCAGCATCACAATATTCTTTCTGACATCGATGACTCGAGTACAAACATTCATATTTACCACACAGATGTTCATCCCTAGCGAGATTAGAACCCCACCAAGTTTCGAAGACAAGATCAAAATATAACTTCATCTTTATATAATATAATATCTCTCTATACATATTTAACTATATCTGTAACAAAAACTACATTACGTGAGTAGAATATGATCCTATTTCCAAGTATCTCCTTACAACAGTATCCTCTTAGATATTTTTAGTTGATTACATCTCAATCTTGATCCGTCCGACCTGACCTATTTGTTCGTATTATACGCCCAAAACGAGAAAGAAATTCGGATAGGAAACGCGTCCTAATCTAAATAGCCGATGACTGGCAAAAAACGGTACAGTGTAAGCTTTTTGTACGGATAATGTTATTTGAAAGAACAAATACGTTACGAAGGCACTTTTACTGTACGAGTATTTCTAACAAATAATTGTTTAGTTATTCAAATCAAATCAAATCTTTTATTCATCGAACAAAGAGCATGCATTAGTTTATCGATAGTCTTTTTAATCTACCAGTTCGGAATATGTGTACTGAATGTGTTCGGAATTTCGAGTCAAGAGACCCGAGTTCGATCCCCAGGTGACAGGCGTACCAATGAGTTTTTCAAAAACTTATGTGCGAATTACATCGTTGGCTTGGACATAAAGACAGCGACGGGTTCACCACCTGTCTCGTTGTCCTGAAAATATCTTCGGTGGAAGCTAAGTCAAAGGGACTTAAGTGTCAAGACTTCAGCTCTGTCTACCCCTGTATTGGGAATTGCGTGAAGGATTTTTATTTATTTATTTTAAAGCACTTCATTGCCCAGTATCGAAAATTGAGCGAAGTTAAAAAAACATACAATGATCAGGGAGTCTTACATTTTCTAATAAGATCTCAATATTTTAGTACGTGATTGAAAAAGCTTCGTTGGTGTGAAATAGATGGTTCTAATTGATATTTTGAAAATTTATTTTATATTTTGGTTTTAGTGTGTAAATGATATTTTTCTCCGATATTACATCACTTTGTCGCGTGGTTATGGTGAAAAATATATCGCCCGTTTTCTTTCCCTTGGTATCATAAGAGGCGACTATGGGATAAGCCTTGTCAATACTAATGATTACCGATAGGTGGCGGTATGAGAATTCCAAAAAAAAACCCGACCAAAACAAACTGCCCTGTGACGGAAAGCAGTGCCTAACCAGTGCAAAACGTGGCAGTTATGGCAAATCCTTTAAGTAGAAGACCAAGGGCCTTTTCAAGCCGCTATTGAATTCTCAACACTGGAGAAGACAGAGGTCCAGACAATTAAGTCACCACACCTTTCACCGAAGGCAGTTTTTGGACATCGTGTCGTCTAAATTATGTCTAATCGTTGATATTTAAAAAAACCCGACCAAAACAAACTGCCCTGTGACGGAAAGCAGTGCCTAACCAGTGCAAAACGTGGCAGTTATGGCAAATCCTTTAAGTAGAAGACCAAGGGCCTTTTCAAGCCGCTATTGAATTCTCAATACTGGAGAAGACAGAGGTCCAGACAATTAAGTCACCACACCTTTCACCGAAGGCAGTTTTGGACATCGTGTCGTCTAAATTATGTCTAATCGTTGATATTTAAAAAAACCCGACCAAAACAAACTGCCCTGTGACGGAAAGCAGTGCCTAACCAGTGCAAAACGTGGCAGTTATGGCAAATCCTTTAAGTAGAAGACCAAGGGCCTTTTCAAGCCGCTATTGAATTCTCAACACTGGAGAAGACAGAGGTCCAGACAATTAAGTCACCACACCTTTCACCGAAGGCAGTTTTTGGACATCGTGTCGTCTAAATTATGTCTAATCGTTGATATTTAAAAAAAAACTCCTTGGCACGAGACTACCACTAGGGGACCGAACTAAGATTGGGCCTTTAAATAAGTGGCTCTAAGGCCTGGAAATGACGTTCAACAAATAGCGAGAGCTATTATAAAATTACACTTTTGACGTGTTAGAACTATCAAACTATAATAGCGTTCATGTAAGTTATAAAATACGTTGGAACCTCTTTGCAGTAATGTAATCATATTGATGAGATGAGATAGGAGACAATATTTGGTGAGGGCCTTAACTTTCGAGGAAGGACTAAACTGCCTAGAACTCTGTCTACCCCAGTATTGGCCCAGTAATATTGGACGTGCAGCGTGCAAGCGTTAAGTTATATTGATATTAATTCATTAATTTATTCACTAGCTCCAAAAATACAAAAACATAAAAAAAAGCTAGAGTACAGTTAACATTATTGAATAAATTTATAAAGACAAAATAGCTGGGTTAAAGTAATAACAAGTATATAATTTGATAGTTAAGTTCTAATTAAAACACCTGTCTGGAAACTTCAAATGTTGAGTGTTATCGAAACCCACCTCTGGGTGCGCCGTTCTACTCACGGTGTGCCTAAATCACGATGCAATTATCGTCGTCTGGAAACTTGTTATAACGCTATGTATACAGTTTTAAATAATAGATTGAAATACATACATAAAATCTTCATATAAAAATTGAGTTTCCTTGTAATAATATGTCTCAAAAAATTCTTCGGTGGAAGGTGGGTCGAAGGGACTTTGACCTCTGTCTACCCCTGTATTGGGAATTGCGTGAAGACATTTATTTATTTTAGCTTCTTTGTATAAGAACAGATCTTGGAAAGAATTTTGCATGAATATAAGTAAGTTGTACCCAAGCCACCGGCATCCATCAACTTACTGCAACATTATGCAAGTGAACTTATATGTGATTAAATGAAAGTGAAAAAGTAAAATTTCAACTGACACGGGCGGGATTCGAACCCACGACCTTCGCCGATCCGTGGCGACGCTCTTACCTCCGAGCCACCGTGTCTTAAACGCATCAGTTGAAATTTTAAATCTGTATTCTCTTTTATTACTTATGCATTGTTTTTTGGCATAGGCGCCATCTTATCATTTTTGCAAGTGACAATTTGATATTCCTGACTTTTCAGTTAGGAATTATCAATACGATAACGCCAACTTAATTTTTACTATGCAATTTTATTGATTTCTAAAGCATATTTATACATATATATATATATATACATATATATATATATATATATATATACATATATATATATATACATATATATATATATATACCACTGAGCGAGTTTGACTCTGCGGTCGCTCATCGTAGAGTCTACTCGCTTGAGAATGCCTTGTTTTGAGGCGAAACACGTGTCGCGTTTTCGGTGGTGGTGTATGTTACCTGGTTTGAGTGTAGTGGTGGTGGTGGTGCATACAGTGGAATTAGTGCATGTATCTGTGGGAGGGAGGGTGGTGCTCTTCTTCTCTTCGGACCAGGTAACATACACCACCACCGAAAACGCGACACGTGTTTCGCCTCAAAACAAGGCATTCTCAAGCGAGTAGACTCTACGATGAGCGACCGCAGAGTCAAACTCGCTCAGTGGTGGTGGTGGTGCATACAGTGGAATTAGTGCATGTATCTGTGGGAGGGAGGGTGGTGCTCTTCTTCTCTTCGGACCAGGTAACATACACCACCACCGAAAACGCGACACGTGTTTCGCCTCAAAACAAGGCATTCTCAAGCGAGTAGACTCTACGATGAGCGACCGCAGAGTCAAACTCGCTCAGTGGTGGTGGTGGTGGTGCATACAGTGGAATTAGTGCATGTATCTGTGGGAGGGAGGGTGGTGCTCTTCTTCTCTTCGGACCAGGTAACATACACCACCACCGAAAACGCGACACGTGTTTCGCCTCAAAACAAGGCATTCTCAAGCGAGTAGACTCTACGATGAGCGACCGCAGAGTCAAACTCGCTCAGTGGTGGTGGTGGTGCATACAGTGGAATTAGTGCATGTATCTGTGGGAGGGAGGGTGGTGCTCTTCTTCTCTTCGGACCAGGTAACATACACCACCACCGAAAACGCGACACGTGTTTCGCCTCAAAACAAGGCATTCTCAAGCGAGTAGACTCTACGATGAGCGACCGCAGAGTCAAACTCGCTCAGTGGTGGTGGTGGTGGTGGTGCATACAGTGGAATTAGTGCATGTATCTGTGGGAGGGAGGGTGGTGCTCTTCTTCTCTTCGGACCAGGTAACATACACCACCACCGAAAACGCGACACGTGTTTCGCCTCAAAACAAGGCATTCTCAAGCGAGTAGACTCTACGATGAGCGACCGCAGAGTCAAACTCGCTCAGTGGTGGTGGTGGTGCATACAGTGGAATTAGTGCATGTATCTGTGGGAGGGAGGGTGGTGCTCTTCTTCTCTTCGGACCAGGTAACATACACCACCACCGAAAACGCGACACGTGTTTCGCCTCAAAACAAGGCATTCTCAAGCGAGTAGACTCTACGATGAGCGACCGCAGAGTCAAACTCGCTCAGTGGTGGTGGTGGTGCATACAGTGGAATTAGTGCATGTATCTGTGGGAGGGAGGGTGGTGCTCTTCTTCTCTTCGGACCAGGTAACATACACCACCACCGAAAACGCGACACGTGTTTCGCCTCAAAACAAGGCATTCTCAAGCGAGTAGACTCTACGATGAGCGACCGCAGAGTCAAACTCGCTCAGTGGTGGTGGTGGTGCATACAGTGGAATTAGTGCATGTATCTGTGGGAGGGAGGGTGGTGCTCTTCTTCTCTTCGGACCAGGTAACATACACCACCACCGAAAACGCGACACGTGTTTCGCCTCAAAACAAGGCATTCTCAAGCGAGTAGACTCTACGATGAGCGACCGCAGAGTCAAACTCGCTCAGTGGTGGTGGTGGTGCATACAGTGGAATTAGTGCATGTATCTGTGGGAGGGAGGGTGGTGCTCTTCTTCTCTTCGGACCAGGTAACATACACCACCACCGAAAACGCGACACGTGTTTCGCCTCAAAACAAGGCATTCTCAAGCGAGTAGACTCTACGATGAGCGACCGCAGAGTCAAACTCGCTCAGTGGTGGTGGTGGTGCATACAGTGGAATTAGTGCATGTATCTGTGGGAGGGAGGGTGGTGCTCTTCTTCTCTTCGGACCAGGTAACATACACCACCACCGAAAACGCGACACGTGTTTCGCCTCAAAACAAGGCATTCTCAAGCGAGTAGACTCTACGATGAGCGACCGCAGAGTCAAACTCGCTCAGTGGTGGTGGTGGTGCATACAGTGGAATTAGTGCATGTATCTGTGGGAGGGAGGGTGGTGCTCTTCTTCTCTTCGGACCAGGTAACATACACCACCACCGAAAACGCGACACGTGTTTCGCCTCAAAACAAGGCATTCTCAAGCGAGTAGACTCTACGATGAGCGACCGCAGAGTCAAACTCGCTCAGTGGTGGTGGTGGTGCATACAGTGGAATTAGTGCATGTATCTGTGGGAGGGAGGGTGGTGCTCTTCTTCTCTTCGGACCAGGTAACATATACCTTTTTATATTTGTATGCGGAGGGTTGCAAAGTAATTTTTTCAATAACAATTTTGTACTATTTACATCGTTGGCTTAAACATGAAGACGGCGACGGGCTCTCCATCTGTCACGTTGTCCCAAGAAATGTCTCGACTTTTTTCTACCCCTGTATTAGGAATAGCGTGAAGATAATTAAGTATCACATATGTAGTGAATAGTACATGCAAGGAAAACTTAGCAAATTTGCTGATACAGATTGAAAGAAGGTATCCCAAATACCTAATGTAATATTGTGCATAACGAGCGGATACTGGGAAATGGCTTAGTGTATAATTACAATGGCTTAATGTGTTAATACGAAGCTATTATATGTAAATAACTTAAGAAATCATGATCTTCTGAACGCTAAAAAATATTAAAAAATATTTTCACGCTATTAACAATAGGTAGTAGCAGTAGGTAGGACTGAGGTCTAGACTGTTCCTGCAGTTCTTTCGACTCTACTTTCATCGAGGACTTTTTTGGGACAATAAATCCTTCATAATGCGTATTGAACTCGGGTCTTTTGGCTCGAATACGATCACTAAAAAATCAATTGACACGGGTGGGATTCGACCCCGTGACCTCTGCAATATCGTTGCAACGCTGTTACCTCCGAGCCACCGTGTCATAAACGCGTCAATTGAAATTCAAAATATCTGTCTTTTATAAAATCAACAAATTTAAAAAATCAACAGATATGGTTTTGAAACCGGGAAGGAAAAAAGTACGGTTTTCTTGAGAGAGTTGGAAACATGATTTTGTTTTTTGAATTGTTCTATTGAGAAAGGAGACGTAGGGTACTGTTAATATTGAAAATTAAAAGAAACGCTAATTAAAATAGCCAGTAGGATGTCACTTGATAATTTTACGGAGAATAATTTATCGTCATATTAGTGGGAAATACAGGAAGATTAAATAAATATATATAGATAAAAATAAACAAATAAACAGTAATTCCGTAACATAATAGTCTTTACTTTTTAGCTTGTATTAAATAAAAACAAATGCACATCAGGGCATATACATAAAAGAATAATCCTGTAACATTATTTGGTAGTACTAGAATGTACTTAATTAAAAAACTGAGGCCAACTTCGTTTACAATTTAACCAAATAGAATAATATATTCTGCGAAACTTTGTAGAGATAAAACTGTATGCTTACGGATAGGGTTGAATTTTAATTTGGCCGTTTTTAGGCCATTTATTTATTGAAATAAATAGGGACAACATTGCTCAATGTAAGATGCTAAAGCACTTGTGATATGGGAATCGGAAACTACGGAGGCACCACAAACATCCCGACCCGAGAAAATGTAGAAAAATCGGTTTTCTACATTGAATCGAATCGAACCCGGGAGGCGCCACCTTGAAAACCGGTGTTACGGTCCGCTGAGATCATTTATTTATTTATTTCTTACTTATAAAGACATTACTATATATAAATAAATATAAATATCTTCACGCAATTCCCAATACAGCGGTAGACAGAGGTCTAGTCTAGACAATTAAGTCCCTTCGACCCACCTTCCACTGAAGATATTTTCGGTACAACGTGACAGGTGGTGAGCCCGTCGCCTTTATGTCTTAGCCAACTATGTAATATATCGGACAGAGGTTTTTGAAAAAACTCATTGGTACGAGCCTGCCACCTGGGGATCGAACTCGGGTCTCTCGACTCGAAATTCCGACCACCCAGCCAATCGGCTATCGTGACTTTTAAGAAGAAGCTAGGAAGGAAGAAACTAGGTAATTATAGAATATGGCTATGGTAGAGTCAGACCTCCTGCCACAGGTATTTATGTATACTTAAAAGAAGATTTAAAAAATATTGTTTGTTGTTAATACTGGTTAATTACATTAATAAAATTTTGTATTTGTATTTGTATGCTTCATGACTCGAGTACAAACACTAATCACACAAATACTTGTTCCTAGCGCGACTCGACCAAGAAACCCTTCGCTTCGAAGGGTCACCAACTAGGATATTGAGAGAGAGATAGAGAGAGAGAGAGAGAGAGAGTACACTTTATTGCACACCATAAAAAAAGGATATTGGGTCACAAATTGATTATTTTTTAATTCTAATATTTTTATAATTTGAAAAAACAAATATTACAAACACATCTGTTGCCAACCCTATTCTCACAATAACCATTTGCATCGTTGTTGCAATTGTTAGACTCGTGCAACGACGCTCTGCGCTTCGAGCAGTGAGCTAGTTACCCAAGTACACGTGAGGTAATATTGCATTGAGCAATTAAAGCAAACAAGTGCTTTCGTTTCTTTTCACACTTTTTCATATTAATTTTCGGTATTTATGATGCATTTTTATCTATTATTAACCAGGTAGGTAGATTTACGTCTTGTTAATAAATTAAGAAGAAATTTTAAAAATAGACTGTTCGGTCGGGATTTGAACCCGCGACCTTTGCCGTACCGTGGCAAAGCTCTTACCTCCAAGCTATCCCACATGCATCAGAATTTTTTTTAAATGGAGCCCTTCGTAGTTGTGTTTATTAAGTTATTTTTAACTACGGTATTAAGGCTTAAAATGAAAGTAATGTTATTGTAAATTTATGTTGTTGTAGTATCGGGCTAGGGATATATCGCCCCTTATCCTGACATTGACTTGAAAAGTCACAAAGTCACGTTAGCCGAGTGGTCAGGTGAGCGGCGTTCCAGCCAAGAGACCCTTGATAGATCCCTCGTACCAATGGTTTTTTTTTTCAAAACTTATTTACAATTTATATCGATGGCTTGGACGTAAAGTCGGCGACAGTCTTACCACCTGTGACGTTTCCCCAAAAATTTACTACTTATAACTAAATTGTACTGCTTATGTTCTTGCATGTTGTACGTTTGAAATGAAAATAATGCAGATAACTTGATCCGTATCTTTGCTAACTTATTGAAATCTGTAAAAATTTTTGCTTCAGTAAAATCAAAGAACGTACAACCTCATTGGTGCAACCGTGCCGAATGCATGTCCCGTGACTTAACGTACTCGTCAATCCCTCGGATTGACGAGTATTATGGGATAGTAATGTGTACTATGATGAGAAGCAAACGGCCTGAAAACGGCAACCAAAAATTTCAGAACAAAATTTATAAACATATTATAGATTTGTTAATTGTTGACGAAAAATCTATATTTTATTTATAGATTTGGGTGGGTTTCGTGTGGCGTCTAATAATTTGTGTTAAAATGTGTTTGGTTCCCAATAGATGGCAGGATAACCACTTCGAAAAATATCAGACAAAAATTTTAAAGACTGACGATGAGCATCATCGTCTATGTCTATATCTTACAATAAATAACCTGCAATAAAACAATGTTTTATTACAGGTCGTGTACATAAAAAAATGGTATTTTCATAACATATGTGCAAAAATTTTACAACCAATTTATTTTGTAAAAGTTAATTTACATTTCTGAACAAAAGATGTGAACAAAAATATAAAGAAAAACAAATTGTAAGCGCTTAAGGCGAAGGCGTAATAGAATTCTTAACAAATAGGTAATAAAATCACCGCTTCTTTATTTATTTTACGTGAATAGAGATTCTCTCCGTATTATTATTACATATTCAGTAATAAATTCATGAAAATACAATAATTTTATTAAAAATATTCATCATTTACCTGAACCCATAACAATATGTATATACAAACTAAACAACAACTATTTAAGATACACAACGGTATTCATTATTATACCATTATTATAATATCTTTTAGCACAATCAGTGACAGGGTGTGCAGGTAGTTGGCAAGTGACACGATCTTCACAGACCTCTTCCGCTACTTTCAAATTCATCATTCTCTTCATACACGCAAGTACTCTTAACTCTCCCCTCTTCCAGCAATTTGCTTATATGGTCTCGGCCTATTAAGACCCTTTTATTGTTAACTTTAGCGATGTGTATGTCTTCACCAGTTTTTGCGTAATATCCGGCTGGGACAAATTTAAATTATTCCCAGCAAACGCCATCCTAACTGTGCGCACAATTCTGAGCCTATTATTGCCTGACCTGAAGCATATCAGCCTGCCGATGAGGGCCCTTGTCTTCGCGATACGGTCCTCGATTCTTTGTCTCCATGCTGGAATAGTGCTACTTTGTTTAGAACGCCCAGTCATTGGGAGCTTGGCGCCAACGATGCGGAATACTGCCAATGCAGCGCCAAAAAGATCCCGGCTTGCCTCCAAAAAAGTTGCAAGCATTGGGTTAAGATACCTCACAACAGGCCGATTATTATTATTATTATTAAAAAACTTTATTGCACACATTTTTACTGCAAAATGTCAGCGAAGTAAGCTTAAAATGTTGCATCATATATCTATAACTAATTATTAAAGCAAAAATCGAGTGTTTTACTAATGTTACATAATTTTAAATGATAAAGAAAACCTCCTATTTTATATCACTTACAGATGTATCAAATCATACATTATGTAGATACATAATGTATGATTTGATTTGATTTGATTTGATTTATTACAGGATCTAGAAAACTCTTTCTGAGTAAAATTACATAAATATAACAAACAAGGCAAGGCGGCAAAGGCGGTCTTTTTTTTAATAAATGAATACATATATACTCGTCGATAGGAATACATCACATATATTGGTCCGATCCCAATGTAAGACGCTACAGCACTTGAGGTATGGGAATCGGAAACAACAAAAGCACCACAAACACCCAGATCCGAGAAATAATAAAAATATAGAATTATAATCATCGCTACATTGATATATACAAGCATTGTCTACTTTTTATCTTTTTTAAAAATGCAGATCGAGTTTTAGTTTCATTGTTAAGAAAATAAATTAGATATCTAAGTTGGAAAGTATTTTGAGAACTCGTTTATTCGTTTCTATCGCATTTAACATAATTTTCTTAGTTTACTCACAAAGTGTTACATTGGTTGGTTTGGGTATAGAAGAAGGTGACAGGCATACCACGTGTCACGTTGTCCTAAATAGTCTTCGTCAAAAGGTGGGTCAAAAGGGATTGTATAGATAGTCTATACCAGTATTTGGAATAGCGTCAAGATATCCTCACATTAAATATCAAAATTCGGAATTACTCACCGTAGTAGGTGTGGCCCGGAATTAATAAGTTTTAAAATACGCCTAGTCGTATTTCGTTTAAAATTAAGGCCGTTTAAAATTAAAATTTCTTTTTAAGAAATGTTTTATAACCAAAACAGAAATATTGCGCGACTGTGAAAAATGGCGTGTAATCACAGGCGTGAATGGCGTAAAATGTTACTTAGTTTATCCTTTTATTGTTCAAATCTATATATTTAGGTAAAGTAGTATTCCTTTAATGATTGGTTCAAGTTCGGTTTAGTTTGGTCTTGGTTTTTGGTTTATAGTACCACTTTAAAAGTATCTTTATGCTGATTCAGAACAAAAGTAGAAGCAATTTTGAAAAAGTTTTAAAATACGCCTAGTCGTATTTCGTTTAAAATTAAGGCCGTTTAAAATTAAGGCCGTTTAAAATTAAAATTTCTTTTTAAGAAATGTTTTATAACCAAAATAGTCACGATAGCCGAGTGATTGGGTGATGGGAATTACAAGTCAAGAGACCCGAGTTCGATCCCCAGGTGGCACGTTCGTATAAAATTGTATTCAAAACCTATGTTTGATTCATATAGTTGGCTTGGACATAAAAGACGGGTTTGGGATTACCACCTGTCACGTTGTCCTAAATAGTCTTCGTCAAAAGGTGGGTCAAAAGGGATTGTATAGATAATCTATACCAGTATTTGGAATAGCGTCAAGATATCCTCACATTAAATATCAAAATTCGGAATTACTCACCGTAGTAGGTGTGGCCCGGAATTAATAAGTTTTAAAATACGCCTAGTCGTATTTCGTTTAAAATTAAGGCCGTTTAAAATTAAGGCCGTTTAAAATTAAGGCCGTTTAAAATTAAGGCCGTTTAAAATTAAGGCCGTTTAAAATTAAGGCCGTTTAAAATTAAGGCCGTTTAAAATTAAGGCCGTTTAAAATTAAGGCCGTTTAAAATTAAGGCCGTTTAAAATTAAAATTTCTTTTTAAGAAATGTTTTATAACCAAAACAGAAATATTGCGCGACTGTGAAAAATGGCGTGTAATCACAGGCGTGAATGGCGTAAAATGTTACTTAGTTTATCCTTTTATTGTTCAAATCTATATATTTAGGTAAAGTAGTATTCCTTTAATGATTGGTTCAAGTTCGGTTTAGTTTGGTCTTGGTTTTTGGTTTATAGTACCACTTTAAAAGTATCTTTATGCTGATTCAGAACAAAAGTAGAAGCAATTTTGAAAAAGTTTTAAAATACGCCTAGTCATATTTCGTTTAAAATTATGGCCGTTTAAAATTAAAATTTGTTTCTAGGAAATGTTTTATAACCAAAACAGAAATATTGCGCGACTGTGAAAATGGCGTGTAATCACAGGCGTGAATGGCGTAAAATGTTACTTAGTTTATCCTTGTATTGTTCAAATCTATATATTTAGGTAAAGTAGTATTCCTTTAATAATTGGTTCAAGTTCGGTTTAGTTTGGTTTTGGTTTTTGGTATATAGTACCACTTTAAAAGTATCTTTATGCTGATTCAGAACAAAAGCAGAAGCAATTTTGAATAAGTTTTAAAATACGCCTAGTCGTATTTCGTTTAAAATTAAGGCCGTTTAAAATTAAAATTTCTTTTTAAGAAATGTTTTATAACCAAAATAGTCACGATAGCCGAGTGATTGGGTGATGGGAATTACAAGTCAAGAGACCCGAGTTCGATCCCCAGGTGGCACGTTCGTATAAAATTGTATTCAAAACCTATGTTTGATTCATATAGTTGGCTTGGACATAAAAGACGGGTTTGGGATTACCACCTGTCACGTTGTCAAGAAATATCTTCGGTCGAAGATGGGTCGAAGGGACTTTATTGTCTAGACTAGACCTCTGACTACCCCTGTATTGGGAATTGCGTGAAGATTTTATTTTTATAACCAAAACAGAAATATTGCGCGACTGTGAAAAATGGCGTGTAATCACAGGCGTGAATGGCGTAAAATGTTACTTAGTTTATCCTTTTATTGTTCAAATCTATATATTTAGGTAAAGTAGTATTCCTTTAATGATTGGTTCAAGTTCGGTTTAGTTTGGTCTTGGTTTTTGGTTTATAGTACCACTTTAAAAGTATCTTTATGCTGATTCAGAACAAAAGTAGAAGCAATTTTGAAAAAAGTTTTAAAAAATGTCACTATAGCCGAGTGATTGGGTGATGGGAATTACAAGTCAAGAGACCCGAGTTTGATCCCCACGAGGCAGGCTCGTACTAATGAGTTTTTTAATAACTTATATAAGAATTATCATCGACCGACACCGAACTTCAATCCCCCGGTGGTAGGCTAGTATCAGTGGTTTTTTCAAAACGAATGCACGGTTTATATTGTGGCTTGGCCATAAAGACGGCAACAGGCTCACCACATTTTACGTTATCCCAAAACTTGTATTCAGTGAAAGGTGGGTCGAAGGACTTAATGTTCTGGATCTCTACCCCAGTATTGAGAATAATATTCGGTGGTCGGAATTTCGATTCAAGAGACCTCTCGACTCGAAATTCCGACCACCTAACAACTCGGCTATCGTGACTTGCTTACTTTCCTACTTTACATTCATTCGAGACCCGAGTTCGATCCCCAGGTGGCACGTTCGTATAAAATTGTATTCAAAACCTATGATTGATTCATATAGTTGGCTTGGACATAAAAGACGGGTTTGGGATTACCACCTGTCACGTTGTCAAAAAATATCTTCGGTGGAATATGGGTCGAAGGGACTTTATTGTCTAGACTAGACCTCTGACTACCCCTGTATTGGAAATGGCGTGAAGATATTAATTTTTATTTATTTCTTATTATATTTTCTTATGAAGGTGATAAATAACGACTTTAATAAATAACTATTATAATGAAAGCTTACTTTTACGTTATTCACGGGCAGAAAGAAGGAAACACAAAATCTACTTCATTCCGTTGTTCTGCAAGGCCACTGTCCTTTCCTTGTCAAGCTGATTCATTTAGGCAGCATAAGCTGCCCCTTGTCCCTACGCATAGCCAGTGTAATAAAGTTCCTTCAAAGGAGAAGCTTTGTACATTGATTGAACACTCAAATTACCCACCCCCTCACTAGGGGGCGTGTAATTTAACACCAAAACCTTTTACGATTCTATTTCCATAATTCGTACATAAGTTTTTGAAAAACCCATTGGTACGAGCCTGCCACCTGGGGATCGATCTCGGGTTTCTTGACTCGAAATTCGGACCACACAACCACTCGCCTATCGTGACTTCTTATTATTATAAAGTTGTTATTAAACGATTACGTTGCACCATTCCGCGTGCAAAAATAAAAGACATAGACTAACTAGTCCAAAGAGAAGAAGTGCACCACCCTCCCTTCCACAGATGGGTGAACTAAAACTTCATGATGCACCACCACCTACATTCGAAACCAGGTAACACATACCACAAGCAGATAGGCCATTGCTGTACCATGTAATCACAGATCAGACGCTTCTGCCTGTTCGGTACGGTAATTTTTACGGTAAACTTGATCTATTAATTTTCGAGATGGTTATACAAATCAATTCATCGATGTAAGTCACATAAAACAGACCTCACTTGTCATTTTTAAATTCACTACCGTTACATAAACGTTCTTTAAACTGAAAAAGAAACAGGCGAAAGAATCTGCTTTTTCTTTTCTTTATCCCTATTTGTCCCGTAGTCTTTCGGTAGCCAATGACATTTTGAAGTCTTTCCCCTTAAGCGCCTATTAGGAAGAAAAAGTCGTACTTTCTCACTCTGATACCACGCGGTAACTTTAGGTCTTGCAGCAGCTTTGCTAAAATCTAGTTAAAATTAGTTTTTGTTTATTTTATAAACAACAACAACTAAAACTAAGTAGTTTTTGAATTCATTATTATATATTATTATTCTTTGTTGTATTGAGTCACGATAGCCGAGTGGTCGGAATTTCGAGTCAAGAGACACGAGTTATATCCACAGGTGGCAGGCTCGTAACAATGAGTTTTTCTAAAACTTATGTACGAATTATATCGTAGGCATGGACACAAACATGGCGACGGGCTCACCGTCTGTCACGTTTTCACGAAAATACTTTCGGAGGAAGTTGGGTCAAAGGGACTTAATTGTCTAGACTAGACCTCTGTCTTCCCTTGAATTGGGACTTGCGTGAACACATTTATTTATTGTTATATAGTGATGTCAATTAAAGAGTTTCTCTTTCTTTCTTTCGTTTATTCCTATTTTAAATAATAATAAAAAAATAAATATCTTCACGCAATTCCCAATACAGGGGTAGACAGAGGTCAAGTCTAGACAATTAAGTCCCTTTGACCCACCTTCCACTGAAGATATTTTCGGAACAACGTGACAGGTGGTGAGCCTGTCGCCGTCTTTATGTCCAAGCCAACGATGAAATTCGTACATAAGTTTTTGAAAAACTCATTGGTACTGCCACCTGGGGATCGAACTCGTGTCTCTCGACTCGAAATTCCGACCACCTAACAACTCGGCTATCGTGACTTGCTTACTTTCCTACTTTACATTCCGATAAAATTATGTGACGCGATGTTAACAACCTAAATTAAAATCGTCAACTTCTTAAGAGTAATTAGACTGCTAGATGAGCAGGAAATAGACCGAGAACGCTCCCGTAACTTCGTCCAATTATGACTCCATTCCCTCAGTAACTCTCTTATGAGCCCATTACGTATTTTTATTACGTACTAAAACTTACTTAACTTCCTATAAAAGTCCGTTTCAAGAAACAGGCCTCTATTAAAAGGCGGATTTGGTTATCAGGCTGACCGAATCACAGTACTAGACGCAATATGTACTCCTATCCAGGCGTTGTACCTTTTGACTGAATGACCTTGCCCATTACTATTTATTTAGTGTACTCTATTTAGTGTACTCTAACGCAGATACCAAGCAGCAAACTTAATTTGTTTCCTTACCGTGCGTGTATGAAGAAAGCGATGAACTTAAAAGAAGCATTAGAGGTATGTTTGTATGTATGATATGTAAAGTTCGTGATACTTGATGAGCTTTTCTCTCTGTCTGCATTGCAAAGAACTATACCACAAGATATTTATTAATGTATTGTATATATATATATATATATATATATATATATATATATATATATATATATATATATATATATATATATATATATATATATATATATATATATATATATATATATATATATATCAAGGAGGCAAGTGAACATTCGGGTCGCCTGATGGTAAGTGACTGACGCCAACAAATGTACGCAACTCCTGACCAGCTGCAGGAGCGTTGACGAAATTTAAGGAAAGAATAAGCTGTTTTCTTGAAGGCCCTTTAGTTGTAACGCTATATATTTCTTCAACATTCGGTCATAGTACACTTCGAATTCGAAATCCAATCTTCAGACCACGCGGCTGCTGGCCGCGCTCGGCGACTTTTAGCCATTAAAAAGAAATCAAAATTTGCTATGGTGTTGTTTACAACGAAAAAATTGACTTTTTTATCCACGGAAAATTTTTCGATGCTGCCTTTGACGACGGATGAAAAAAAACATCCGGAAGTCGCCGGGCGAAAAATTATAAGAAGATAATTAATGAAAATGTGATCAAAATATTTCTGTGAGAAAATTCTTTTAAAAATCCAATAATATTTCTATGTTAGGAATGATATTTTATCATTCCTAACATAGAAATATTATTGGATTCCACGTGGATAACAACAGCAGGGAGAAAGGTATTATAATAATTGTCCTTAATAAGTAAAAATAAATAAAAAAATAAAATATAAAATATCTTCACGCAATTCCCAATACAGGGGTAGACAGAGGTCAAGTCTAGACAATTAAGTCCCTTTGACCCACCTTCCACCGAAGATATTTTCGGGACAACGTGACAGGTGGTGAGCCTGTCGCCGTCTTTATGTCCAAGCCAACGATGAAATTCGTACATAAGTTTTTGAAAAACTCATTGGTACTGCCACCTGGGGATCGAACTCGTGTCTCTCAACTCGAAATTCCGACCACCTAACAACTCGGCTATCGTGACTTGCTTACTTTCCTACTTTACATTCCTACTTTACATTCCGATAAAATTATGTGACGCGATGTTAACAACCTACATTAAAATCGTCAACTTCTTAAGAGTAATTAGACTGCTAGATGAGCAGGAAATAGACCGAGAACGCTCCCGTAACTTCGTCCAATTATGACTCCATTCCCACAGTAACTCTCTTATGAGCCCATTACGTATTTTTATTACGTACTAAAACTTACTTAACTTCCTATAAAAGTCCGTTTCAAGAAACAGGCCTCTATTAAAAGGCGGATTTGGTTATCAGGCTGACCGAATCACAGTACTAGACGCAATATGTACTCCTATCCAGGCGTTGTACCTTTTGACTGAATGACCTTGCCCATTACTATTTATTTAGTGTACTCTATTTAGTGTACTCTAACGCAGATACTAAGCAGCCAACTTAATTTGTTTCTTAACCATGCGTGTATGTAGAAAGCGATGAACTTAAAAGAAGCATTAGAGGTATGTTTGTATGTATGATATGTAAAGTTCGTGATACTTGATGAGCTTTTCTCTCTGTCTGCATTGCAAAGAACTATACCACAAGATATTTATTAATGTATTGTATATATATATATATATATATATATATATATATATATATATATATATATATATATATATATATATATATATATATATATATATCAAGGAGGCAAGTGAACATTCGGGTCGCCTGATGGTAAGTGACTGACGCCAACAAATGTACGCAACTCCTGACCAGCTGCAGGAGCGTTGACGAAATTTAAGGAAAGAATAAGCTGTTTTCTTGAAGGCCCTTTAGTTGTAACGCTATATATTTCTTCAACATTCGGTCATAGTACACTTCGAATTCGAAATCCAATCTTCAGACCACGCGGCTGCTGGCCGCGCTCGGCGACTTTTAGCCATTAAAAAGAAATCAAAATTTGCTATGGTGTTGTTTACAACGAAAAAATTGACTTTTTTATCCACGGAAAATTTTTCGATGCTGCCTTTGACGACGGATGAAAAAAAACATCCGGAAGTCGCCGGGCGAAAAATTATAAGAAGATAATTAATGAAAATGTGATCAAAATATTTCTGTGAGAAAATTCTTTTAAAAATCCAATAATATTTCTATGTTAGGAATGATATTTTATCATTCCTAACATAGAAATATTATTGGATTCCACGTGGATAACAACAGCAGGGAGAAAGGTATTATAATAATTGTCCTTAATAAGTAAAAATAAATAAAAAAATAAAATATAAAATATCTTCACGCAATTCCCAATACAGGGGTAGACAGAGGTCAAGTCTAGACAATTAAGTCCCTTTGACCCACCTTCCACCGAAGATATTTTCGGGACAACGTGACAGGTGGTGAGCCCGTCGCCGCCTTTATGTCCAAGCCAACGATGAAATTCGTACATAAGTTTTTGAAAAACTCATTGGTACTGCCACCTGGGGATCGAACTCGGATCTCTCGACTCGAAATACCGACCACCCAACAACTCGGCTATCGTGACTTCCTTAATAAGTAATTTGTAATTTGAGGAATGGCTAGTTTCTATTTCAATTCCAAGATTTCTTTAGGGTCAGACAAAGTTAAAACAATTTGGCGCAAACCAAAAATTAAATAAAAGTGACAAAATGAAGGCGTAGGTTGCGTTATCGTATTAATGTCTAATCTCAAAAGTTACATAGAGCAGGAAGTATATAATATCCTCCGGTAGATGTCACTAAGGCCATAACAGGCGTAAAGTAATGAAAATTTCAACTGATACATGTAGGACTCAGTAGCTCGGGGGTAAGAGCGTTGCCAGGGTACTGCAGAGGTTGCGAGTTCGAATCCAGCCCGCGTCAACTGCTTTTTTAAATTACTCTTTAATTAAATAAGAAAAAGTTATATGCTTAGAAAGTTCAGCATAACTTATGCGAGTGTTTTAACAGTGCATTAGAAAAGTAGGAAGAAGGCAAAATTGCGTTCAAGAATTAGCTAAGCCTGCGGAAAGCAAGAAAAAATATTCCGAAAACTTATTTTTTATTCCGAAATATTATTTATTTATATATTAATTTAATTTCTGACATTTGAGAATGTATAGACGAACTTAATGCCTGAAGCATTCTCTACCTGTCAACCTTCGGGTGATGCAGAGATGAAATCCAAAAAATTAATTAGGTGATGGTGATAAGAGTGAGCTAATCTATTATATCATTTTATTTCAAATTGCTGACTACTTAAGTTAGCAACTCTCTTAAACGAGAAAGACAAAGTTCCGTTGCGAAAATTCTTTTCAAATTAAATTACAATAATTATACTATTTAGAAACTTACTGTCGTAATTTATTTGAAAACTACATTTTGTCATTTCTTTCCCGATAGGGGTAGGCAAACTAGGCTGTCGGGTCGACGCATTTATGAAACTTAATGAAGTTTTTCTTAGTTCTATTAAGAAACTGTAATCACGAAAAAGAAGTAGTTGGGTGATCGAATTGCGAAACAAGAACTTCCTTTTTCGAATTTCGAAAAAGGAAGTTCTCTGTTACATTCTTGTTGTTATCTGAGTGCGCATGGCCTGCGTGGAAGCTTATTTACCAACAAAATATGTCCTAAAATATAATAATAATAATAATAATAATCTTTATTGATAAACCAATTAAACAGAATCATGAATAACAGTGGTTTGTGACCCCTGAGCTAGGGATAAGATACCTGTGTTTCAGGGCCACTTTCCTTGCCAGTAAATAGTTTAAACAAATTTAAATTTTTAATTAGTCTAACGAAAATTATAAAATTTTACAAAATTAAAAGAATTTTTAAAATATATTTTGTGTGCATGAGTGTGTGTGTGTGTGTGTGTGTGTGTGTGTGTGTGTGTGTGTGTGCGTGTGTGTGTGTGTGTGAGCGTGTGTGTGTGTGTGCGTGCGTGCGTGCTTAGTCAAATATTTATAGATAATAGATTTCAGTGCTTTTGAAATCGAACTTATTTAACCAGTCAGTTACAATATTCTTGATATTAAAATTACTAACATTTCTAACGATACGGTATTTACTTAATTCATTGTATAGTTTAGGGCCAAGAAAATTAAAATGTCTTTTAAATACTGCGCTATTTGCTCTTGGGATAGGATAACGGTCAATTCTTTTATGACTTTGAGTTACGTGAGGCACTGTAAAGCGATGAAACCTTCTTATGATGTTTAAAATAAACAATTTGCGTACGGATAGCACGTTAGCAAGCTCATAAACCGATACAGTTGGGTGGCGGAAAGGTAGCCGGAGCATAACTTTCAAGACAGTTCTTTGTGCACGTTCTATCTTTATTATGTGACTTTTAGCTGCACCACCCCAAGAACTAATGCAGTAATTTATTACACATTCTCCTAGAGCTTTATATGTTTTTATGAGGAGAGCTTTATTTACAAGTAAACGTAGGTTTTAAAGACATAAACCAGTTTTCTAAGTCTTGCAGAAACTGCATTAACATGGCCTTCCCAAGACATTCTGCTATCAATTATAACTCCAAGGTATCTGATAGAATCACACTTAGTCAGCAGGCTGCAGAGACAGCGATTTGTGCTTAGTGTGCGATTACATGGAAACGTGTGGATGTACAGCTTGAAATTTTTATTAGGACCGGATGCCTTTGTCTTACTAAAGCATAAATATTTAGTTTTAGAAATATTGAGAGAAAGCAAACTATCTTCTAACCAGCGAGTTACAACACGTAACCTGTTTTCCGCACTACGCTTCACTTCATCCCAAGTATCACCATTAAATAGCAACACAGTGTCATCCGCAAACATTATAAGGTCAGCACCTGGTATCTGTAATTTACACAGATCATTTATATATATGAGAAACATCGTCGGACCCAAGGTGCTACCTTGCGGAATGCCATAGGAGCATGACAAGGGATCGCTTAAATAACTCTCTACCCTAACACGTTGCTTTCTATCAGATAAGAAGTCCTTAAACCAACTAGAAGCAACACCTCTGATACCTAAATTTTCAAGACGATGAATAAGAATTGGAATTGAAACTGTATCGAATGCTTTTTAAGTCTAGAAAGACACCAATACTTTTTTCCTTTGTCAAGATATGTAGTAACCAATGAAGTTAATTTTAATACAGCATCCCCAGTAAATTTATGGGCACGAAATCCATACTGGTTGTTGTGAAGAAACTTGTTTGTTTCGAGATATCCCATCAGTCTTTTATTTACAACCTTTTCAAGTATCTTTGACAATGTACTTAGTAATGATATTGGTCTGTAATTTGAGGGTGATGTTTTATTTCCATCTTTGTATATAGGACAGACTATAGCTTCTTTAAAATATTTTGGAAAAACGCCCTGTATAAGACTTAAATTACAAATGAAAGCAATGGGCTCAGACAGAATATCACTGTGATTTTTAATTAAAATGAAGTAATTGAGTCGTGACCGGAAGCCCCAGTACTTTTAGACTACTTATGATACTTTTAATTTCAGCTACATCTGTGGGATAAAAGTACATAGATTTATGTGGTGTATCGATAATTTTAGCTTTCTTAGCCAATTCGTTTTCAGTCTCATTTAATTCTTTAAGTTGTTTACTTGCTAAGTCGCGCCCCACAGAAGTAAAATATTTATTCACTAGATTGAGAGATCTAGTAGGAGAATTAACCATTTTAATAATTCAGAGGAGTTTTCCTATCTTTATTTAAATTACACACCTCTTTTATAATTTTCCAGGTTTCTTTATTGTTTTTAGTATGTATGTGAAACTGATACTCATAATACTTTTTCTTTAAATTTTTATTATCTTATTGGTTAAGTTCCTATATTTAATGTAATAAGCTTGAAATTCCTTATCATTTTGCCGTTTTTACTTTAATATGTATTTTATTTCTTTTTCGAATAGACTTTACAACTCCAGGTGTTATCCACGGTTTTAACGGTTGTATTTTTTTTTTTTAGAATATTTGATGGTTACGTGAGAATCACTTATAGTTTGTAGTTTGGTTACTAGCACCTCAGCAGAACAATTTACGTCTGTAAGTTTGAAGTACTCACTCCAAGTAACGTTTTTAATGCAATTTTAATGGCATTAAAATCATAAAGTTTGAATTTATGATGCGTGTTGTTATTTAAAGATATGTTTGTTTCAAAGTACGCTAATATAGGACAGTGATCAGTTAACTCCTCGAATACGAAAGTTCTCCAGGAGTTATTAGATTTGATCATGAAGTGATCAATACATGTGTTTTTCCGCGTTGCTAAATTTATACCTTGCTGCAAACCATACATTGCCATTAGGTTTAGGTAGTTTTGGACGTGTGGAGACAAACTGTCAGAAAGCAAATTTAGATTAATGTCTCCCGTTAATATAACGTGTGGTGTAGCAATACTTTGTAGTACTTTACTTAAAGAATATAGATAATTGCTTGGATTTCTATAGCATGGAGGTCTATAAGAGCAAACAATTGTATATTGTGCTTTGATATCAAGAACCAAGCAATTTCCTTCTTGCATAGGTGGTTCAGCAGAGGAGATATTGAGTGTATTGTGAATGTATGCAACAATGCCATCATTTTGATTTAGAAAATTGTTAGTTTGGTACATATAGTAATTAGTCATTAAGGGTGGAACAAAATTCTTATTAGTCCAGCACTCAGTCAATACAATAACATCAACCTGAACATCAAGAATTGAAAGAAATGAGAGGAGTAAATCGTAATTTCGGTTAATACTTCTGATGTTCAATGTGAGTATTATAAGTTTGTCAATGGCGTTACATTTTTTATCAGAATTAATTAATTGTGAGCATTTAGATGGATCATCTAAGAAGGTGCAACACTTATTATTGTAGATTTCGTCAATATCCGCTAAGAAACTATTGTTAGATTTATTCATTATTTGGCTTAAATGATAAACAAAGCGCAGAGTAATAAAGAATTATTATCAGTAATTTACTATAAATACTTGAGTTCCTAGTAAATAAATTTAAAACAATATGAATTTTTGAGCAAAATTTTGGTTAAGTACGTGTTTAGTGTGTTCAGACGATTAGTTTTGTATGAATGATGTATGTGAGTGCATGATGCATATGAGAAGTGTACTTTGGGTGTATGAGTATAACAAATTTTAGAAAAATAGGAACATAATTTGTAAGAAAATATCAATAAGCTGTTAACTATTCTGCATAAAGTTAATTTAAAAAATATATGAATTGAAAAGTTGACAATGCACAATCCCTGACGGGTAGCTAGAGAGAACAGATCGCCAAGTGTCACGATCCCTACATACTTCTTTTCGCTTCTTTCAGATTCATCATCTTCTTCATACATGCACGTCTAGGTATCCGGGTACTCTTGACCCTCCTCTCTTCGAGCAATTTGCTCACATGGTCTTCGAAAGTTAATCTCGGTCTACCTCGGCACCTTTTAATATTAACTTTCGCGCTATATATTTTCTTCACCATTCGGTCTTCACTCATTCGCTCAACGTGCCCAAACCATCGAAGCACGCCCTTATCCATTTTTGAGACAAGGTCATCTTTCAAACCTGCCATATTGAAAATCTCTTCGTTTCGCTTTCGGTCGGCCATGGTAAGGCCGCACATTTTACGAAGAGATCGCATCTCCACTGCATTCAACCTGCTTTTATGCTTCTTCTGGCATACCCAGGTTTCGCTGCCATATAACAAAGTCGGTACCAACACTGCGTTATGTATTGCAAGGCGTGCACTTTTCACAACGCCTTGCCTTTGATTAACGCAGTCAGGGCACCATTGACTTTGTTCCCGGCAGCGACACGCCTGTCCACATCTAAATCACATCTTCCATCCCGGCTAAACGCACTCCCCAAGTATACAATTTCATTCACCTGTTCTAGACATTCCTGATTTACCCAAATTTCGCACTTCGTTCTTTCTTCGCCCCTTTCAAATACCAGAACCTTAGTTTTATTAGCATTCAAACGGAGACCATTAATTTCACATTCTTCTTTCATACACGTGACTAATGCCTGCAGTTCTGCCTCTGATGGTGCTATAAGCACTGCATCATCAGCATAAAGCAGACAATTTACTTTTATGTCACCCAATTTCACACCCAAACAGCTATCTTTCAGCTTCTGTAAACAGCTGTCGAGATAGAGTATGAATAGCCAGGAAGACATGACACAACCCTGTTTTACGCCCGTTTGGACGCTAAACATGGGTGACAGGTCATGCCCTACCCGCACACAGGCTTTACAGTCACAGTAAAGTGACTGCACAGCCCTTAGCAATCGACCATCCACACCATACCCCGGCAACAGTTCCCACATTTTCTTCCTTACAACCTTATCAAATGCTTTCTCAAGATCCACAAAGCACAGAAAATCTTCTGGTTAGCAGCCAGAAGCTTCTCCGTGATCATGCGGAGAGAAAACATTTGATCCGTGCATCCTCTTCCAGGTCTAAATCCGCATTGTGCCTCCCATAGAAATCTTTCCGATTTCTCTTGCATCCTACGTGTCAAAACCTTCGAGTAAACTTTACTTGCTAAACTGGTCAAGCTGAAAAGTTGACAACAAGAATGTTTTAAGAACATATTGCCTACTAGTAAAAGATAGTCACATTTGCTTTAATTTCCTAGATCGGCTTCGGTGTTGATTCTGATTAGAGGAGTACCTTCTTTTTTCGCAGATTTATTCTGCCGTGGGTAGTCCAACAAAACATGTAGTCATTGGTTTTCAATATAACTAAAACATAGGCAATTATAGCTAACATACAAACATATAAAATCTTAAGACCAAAGCTTACAAATGTATGGCAGCGTCACCTGAGTCTGTCAGAAGAAGCTTGAAAGCAAACAGAATGCTGTGGCGACGATCTCTTCGTAAATTGTGGGGCGTTACGCCGAATAGGCCGACCGGAAAAGAAACGAAGAGATTCGCAATTTGGTTAGTTAAAGTTGAAATGAAATATCTAGTGAAAGATAATATTGCTTCGATGATTTTGGCACATTGGAGAAATGGGGGAGAAAATAAACAGCGCAAAAGTGTTATAAAACTGTTGGTCTCATTTCACCGGGGCTTGTTTTCGGACAACGTACCAGATAATGAGCCTGCCGCCCTTGTTATGTCCAAGCCAACGATATAAAACGTACACAAGATTTGAAAAAAACTCATTGGTACTCAACCATTCGGCTGTCGATACTTTTCGTTAAGTCACTTTATAAAATGGTGTAAACATACAGATTTCTGTAATTAAATTCTACTCTAGAGGACTGCAATTAAAACATATTACTCCTGGAGCTCCTGACGGCTTGGCGAGCTCAATTAATTACAATTATGATGCCGGAATTTGTAACTAAAATGACAGTTAGAGTGTTTTAATATTATGTTAAACGAAGATGAATACTCTTGTATGAAAATCATTTAATACTCTCTCTACTCTCTAAAGCGTTATACAAAAATATCTTCACGCAATTCCCAATACAGGGGTAAACAGAGGTCTATCTAGACAATTACGTCCCTTTGACCCACCATCCCACGATATCCCAAATCAGCTTCGTTGAAAAGTAGGTCATTATTTAGACCTTTGCTTATTCCACTATGGGAAATGCGTGAAAATATAAAAAAAAATTCGGACTAGGATGGCAGAATAGTTGGATGATGGAAGTTCGAAATAGCTGAGTTGAGTTGATCCTCATTAGTTTTTTCGAAACTTACTTTTACTTACTTTTTCGACTATTACTTCTAAACTTATATATGGTTGTGCAATAGTAAACAGCTTACCGCAATTTAATAAAAGGAGAAAGTAAATGAGCTTCGGTGGAATGTGTCAGAAAATTTGTCTCCCTTGGCTAAACCTACTATTATAAAGTTTGTACTACGTTATTATATGTTCTAGTAGGACCACTTTTTATGCCAAGGAGTGGGTTTGGTTAGTAACACACCCTTTCCTTCTATAGAGTAATAGCCTATTTAAAAGGTATAATGTGTAATAAAAGCTTATGTACGTATTATACCGTTGGCTTGGACATAGAGACGGCGATGGGCACGACTTGTCGCGTAGTTCAAAATATATCTTTAGTGGAAGACGGTTCGAAAGGACTTCATTGTCAAGATCTCTATCTACCCCGATATTGGGAATGGTGTGAAGATATTTATTTGTTCATTTAATTGCTTTTTAGTTTTAAAACAACTGTACATTCTTTTATGTTCTCACCATCTCAGTTTTAAAATTCTCGCATCGGATGTTTCAAGTTTTAAACCACATTTCAGTGGATAAATTTAGTTTGAGATTTGTTGGTTAACTTTACGCTCGGGAGCAAAAAATGTGATTAATTATGCAGCCTTTGCTCCAACTTACTTTGTAGCGAATATTTTCCATCTGGGTTTTGAAGCAATGCTTTATCTCGTGCCGAAGAAAAAAATCTAAATATCTCAAAATCTAAATATCAAAAAATCAAAATAACGCCTTTCCCAATAGAAGGGTGGACAGAGGTCTCAAGACACTTAAGTCTTTTCGACCAACCTTCCACCGATATCATTTTTGGGAAAAATGTATATTTTATTTTCGCTAATCGTTACAGGTTGTCAGAAATTAAGTCGAAAATATGTCTTCTGCAAAAACTGCCACTGTGATACTTATTTGTTTATTAGCTATTGTTGTTTTATATTAGATTATTGTGTTATTTTATTTTGCTTATTTTTAATTTTTCGGGTTGTATATTTATCCTAAATTTCATAGTTATTTAATTAGGTCAAAATTTTACTCATGTTGACAAATTGTTATAATGCATACACCTATGAAGGTATATTATACTATCCATAGTCGTAATGTATTTTTTTATATTTTGTACATTTATACACAGTCAGGTCATAAGTATTGTCACACAGTAAAAACTTTTCTTTTAGAATGCTGGCCACAAAAAAGTTTGAAAATAAAACTACGTACTTTTTAGAATTTTTCAACTCATTTTTAAATATGGAGTGGACGCTTAAAGAAGACCGTGTTGCAGTTATACATGCATCGTTGCGGTTACGCGCCAATTCAAGTTATTGCCATACAGAAAAATTTGAATATAACCAAAAGATTCGTGTATCGTACCATCAAACGATACAATGAAGACTCTAGTGTATATGACAGGTCAAGAAGTGGTCGCCCTCGGCTGTGACTCCAGCAGTGATAAAAGCTGTGAAGGCTCGAATTCAAAGAAATCCCAAACGTAAGCAGAAACTGTTGGCCCTTCATATTGGGTTCAGCAGAACCACGGTGAAAAGGGTGTTAAATGAAGACTTAGGGCTTCGGGCATATCGAAAAAAAAAAAAAAACAGGACATTATTGGAATGCTCATCTAATGCACCTGAAATTGAAGAGATGCCGCGCTTTGTTTAAGCGGTACGCGGGAAAAAAATATCGGGAAATTCTTTTTTCGGATGAAAATTTTTTTACCGTAGAAGAGAGATTTTCCATCCTCGCTCATGGTATGGTTGGGAGTTACTTATTGGGGCTTAACAGAGGTACATTTTTGTGAGAAAGATGTAAAAACGAATGCAGTTGTGTATCAAAATACAGTCCTGACGAACTTTGTGGAACCTGTTTCTCATACCATGTTAAATAACAGGCACTGGGTAATCCAACAAGATTCGGCGCCAGCTCATAAAGCGAAGAGCACGCAAGACTGGCTGGTGGCGCGTGAAATCGACTTCATCGGGCACGAAGACTGGCCCTCCTCCAGTCCAGATTTGAATCCGTTAGATTACAAGATATGGCAACACTTGGAGGAAAAGGCGTGCTCAAAGCCTCGTCTCATTTTGGAGTCACTCAAGACATCCTTGATTAAGGCAGCCGCCGATATTGACATGGACTTCCTTCGTGCTGCGATAGACGACTGGCCGCACAGATTGAAGGCCTGTTTTTTGACAATGTGACAGGTGGTGAACCTGTCGCCAACTTTATGTCCAAGCCTAGTACTTTTTGTAAAACCTATTGGTACGAACCTTCCACCAGGGGATCGATCTCGGGTCTCTTGACTCGAATCCTAAACACCCAACCACTCGGCTATTATTACTTTTAGACACGATATAGATAGTAATAAATATAATAAAATAATAGATAGTAAATGGGCCGGCCACATAGCTTGTAGATTTGACAACCGTTGGGGAAGAAAGGTTCTCGAGTGGCAACCTCGTACAGACAAACGCAGTAGGATGACTCCCCACACGATGGAGTGACGACTTGTAAAATGTTGACATGAATGACAATGACCGTTCATTGTTGAAAGTTTTAGGGGTTATAGGCCATATTCAGCTTGATAGGCTGTAAAGAAGAAGAATAAGATATACATAGCCATATACACATTACGCATTTTTTTATCCATATGATAAATTTTGATAGCACATATCTCTTCTGTAAAGTATTCAGTGATCAATAACCATCGACAAGAACGAGAAGAATGAGTAATATGAATAAAAAGAGAGATAGACACCCCATCCTACAATGAAGAAACAAAATTCGTCTGCACTACGGTAAAATAGAGTAAGAATCGAAGATTACATAGAACTTATTCCTGTAGTGGTTTGTTTAATAATAATAATTTGTACTTTTAGCAGTAACTATGTACCGATTGTAGATTTGAAAAGGTGAAATCGAAAACTTCCCTCGAAAGCAGCGGAATGATGAATGAGTACCAACAACAAGTAGCTTGAGACCCCACTTACATATTTAGAACAGTTTTCCCGAGCCCAATCTAATTTATCATAAAGATCAATGGGTGTATTTGACTTGATTGTTCCAAATAACAAAGTTGCAAAGTGTATTTTCCATCAGGAATCCATTTTTAACCTCTCTCCGAGTGACATGTGTACGAGGAGGTATGTTACAGTAATAGCGAGCACAGGCGTTTTGGACACGCTGCATGAGTTTCCTAGAGCGAGCCAAAAGCCATCGTCCTAAAACAGCGTCAGCATAGTTAAGCTTAGAAGGGACCAGTGACTCGCACTAATTTATACGTACTTGTATCTCTGTTTTTAGGATATCTCTAATTTTATATAATACTTTCAAACGATAAAAGCTTTTTGATGTGAAACATCTATAGCCGCACGTAAAACTGATTTCTGGCGTGGCGACGGGTCGCCACGCTATACAAAGGTATACTAATTTACACCCTACTACCTGAGAATTAAGGTTTATAATTAAACACTGAAATCCCTTTTTTATATTTAATTAATTATATTCATATTATTCATATTAGTGACTATGTAAATTATATTAAGATTTCATTTTTACATGAAAGGTCATTTCCTTATAGTCAAAAATGTTCAATAATTTTTAAAACGAATAAACATAAACTACCATTAAAATTAGCTGGAGATTTTAATGTAAATTTGCAAGAGCTGAATCACTGCCATTAATGACATTTCTTCAAAAAGAATTTCAATTGCAAATCAACAACAATCCAAAAGAATCTACTACCAAATATGGAACAACTATAGAAGCTGTAATTGTGAGATATCTTGATAATGTTTCATCCAATACTTTTGTAACGTATTAAATAAATATCTTCACGCAATTCCCAAAACAGGGGTAGACAGAGGTCAAGTCTAGACAATTAAGTCCCTATGACCCACCTTCCACCGAAGATATTTTCGGGACAACGGGACTTTACTACTACGGGACTTTTGTAACGTAGTTTAGTTATCATCGACCAATCGTCACAGTAATACCGGCAGAGGAAACATCGAATATAACTATAACTGAAGTCACAGAGAGAGAGAGAGAGAGAGAGAGAGAGAGAGAGCAAATATTTAAATTGTGGCCACTTGATATTAATATCGAATTTTTATATCAAATGTAAATAAATGTTTATTAAATAAAGTTACCATTTTCTGTAAGAAATTCGTAATACTTCATTTTTTCATTAGTATTTTGTTAGTAATCAAATATCAAATGGCATGACACAAATCGAATATAAAATGAAAATTCATTCTTGAACACTTGTATACAATTTTCTTTACTTAACTCTCCTGATGCCGTAAGGAAAATGGGTCGGTTAATTAATGAATAATTAAATAAAGTGAATTGTGTACAAGTGTTAAACAATGAATTTTAATGCAATGCAATTTCACCAAGTGACAATAATCGCAAGTATAAATTATATAATCGAACATAAGTTAAAAAAAATCCATTGGTACGACTCTATTACCTTAGAACTTGAATTTCAATCACTCAAACTCTCCGTTATCCTGACTTTTAAAAATTAAAATAAGTAATGCATATTTTTTTAAATTCAAGAATAGTATCAAATATTGATTAAAACATAAAGCTTGCGAATGTACGATGTACGTTCAATTATCAATTACGAGGGGAGTATAACGTAAACAAATAACGCAATAAAACGCATTATTTCTGTAGACAATGAAGTTTCCAATAATATTCGTAATAATCATGAGCGTAACAACTTTTATTTCGGAATATTAACTTAACCGAAGAAATCGGCAATAAAAAGAAATTACATTTCTGTATCGGAAGCGATATAGGAACAATAGAAATCGTTTCAACTGTCGTATAAATATTCGTTTTTATTACATCATAGCTATATTTTTTTTTAAAGTTTATTCCGTCAATACAAACGGCGATAGGCTCACCACCTGTCACGTCGTCCCAAATAAGCTTTATGTGTGATGAATATAAATGTTTGTTCTAGAGTTATGAATATTTATATGTATATTTAAATATATATTTATATTTACATTTATTAACAACGTATATTTAAATATGTATATATATTATTATATTGTACCGTTAGCTTGGACATTAAGGTGGCGATAGGCACACATGTACTACTTTGACTCAAATAGCCTTCGGTGAAGAGTAGGCCGAAAGGACTTAATTGTCTAGTAGATACAACAACAACTAAATATGTCAATATGTTAGAATATTTTTTTTTTTATTTTAAAGAACCCTTTGGTTATTCAATGATTGTCAAAAATTGATTAATTTGAGGTTTAAATTTACGATGCATTTTTGATAATTTTTCAACTATGTGAGCCATGCTCTGCTTTGTGTTATTAAATAAATGAGGAATTAAAAAAGAACCAATTGACACGGGACAAATTCGAAACAGGATCCTCCGCTGTGTCAGTCCTATTTAAACATCTATGACTCGAAAACAAACATAATTCACCACAGAAATGTCAGACTCTGGCGGTATTCGAACTTGCGACCCTTACTTGCTACGAAGGCAGAATCACTACATCTAAACATACAAGTTTTCACATATTAAATATATAAAAATAATATAATACATAAATATCTCCACGCATTTCCTAATACAGGGGTAGACAGAGGTCTAGTCTAGACAATTAAGTCCCTTTTACCTTTCACCTAAGATATTTTCTGGGACAACGTGACAGGTCGTGAGTCCTCCGCCGTCTTTATGTGCGTGCCAACGATACAATTCGTACATAAGCTTTTTATAAATCCCATTGGTGCGAGGCTACATCAAGGGGATAGAACTCGGATCTCTCTACTCGAAACTCCGACTACCTAACCACTCGGCTATCGTGACTCTTTTATAGCATATAAATTCATTGTTTGTCCAGACAGGTTAATAACTTCGGGAGCTAAATAGTATGGCACAGAGTCAATATCTGAATTAGCAATTCTTGATGGAAGAGAGCTTTATATATTTTTTTTATTTGAAGTCACGATAGCCGAATGGTCGGGTGGTCGGTAGTGTCTTAATTTAAGCTTTCGCTAAATTGAACTTTGGGAAAGAGAACATACTAAATACTTCCCATTTCCAAATCTATGTTTTGAAAAACCCGAGGTAACAACATAATACCGGGGTATTGACTCGAATTCAACCTACCAGTCGACTATGGTTACACTTCCATCTGACACTCCATACTGCTATGTCCAATGCAGGCCAATTGTAATGATTTATTACTACTCCCAAAAATGTATTTCTCAGTCACCTGTTATGAGAGCCACGGCACAAAGTGTGTGGTATATTCTATGTAGAAAAATCACCTTTAATATATGACTTAAAAATTATATAACTTCCAAAAAACTAACACGAACATTTTAAATACCAACATTTTTAAATTTCAAAAGTTTATTCGAAATTTGAACTGTTTTCTTCTGATTTTCAGTTAATACATAGACGAAGTTGTAATTACTTGACACACGAACACGAACTATTCAAATACGTTATTGGAATACAAAATATTTAGATTCTTTGAACAATTAAATTGGACACATTCAAGTGTTAAGTTGAAACATAGCGCGGGAATAGTTGTGCAAAGCATAATTTTAAAATAAATTAACATCAAAGGCTACGAAGGCGTCCTCTTCAGCGACTACGTAATGATTGCTGCGTATTTGTTATGATTTCAAGACACGGTTTCCTCGCGATGTCTTCCTTTAATTATAAATTTGAAACTACGTATTTGAGTTAATATTTATTACACAAACATATACAATATAGGGACAGGATGTTTGATCTCAAAGTAATTAGCTAGAGACTTGTGTTAAGGAATTGAAAACACCGAAGCTACCACAGACACTCAGATCCGAGACAAAGTAGAAGAAGTGATTTTCAGTCATGACATTTTGGAGAGACAGAAGTGATGATCATCCTCCCTAAATATTCCACAAGGCTCTAAAACCGATGGAATATTTATGGAAACAAGAGCCCTTCGGATGACTTCATTCAAGGAACCGTGACGAGATAGTCTGCCGGCACTTTTTTGGCATGAAAGTCCGTGGAGGCCTAACTCGTCTACGTCGCTGCCACAAGGACATCGATGTGGTTGACAAATCGATGCTCCCAATCGTATTCCTACAGCTATACGTAAACTTTCGTTATCTAGTAATGTACCAAGGTTACTTGATGGTAAAGCATGTAGCCAGTAACTGGATTCCTTTGTCGAAACACCTAGAAAGCGGGCGCGGTCTCTGTCACAGTGAAAATTGTTCAGTAAGCATTTCTGCACATTCTGAACCAACGGGATATCCCAACGTTTTTGTGAGTTAGGTTCCAGTGGAATATCCTCGCCGGGACAGAGACGTAACCATGCTTCTCTTGCCTCGGTAGCAAAGGTCAAGTCCAAATCATTCTTAAGAATTTTACATGACAAATCATGAACACTGTGTACGGAGGCAAGGAAAGCCGTCAGCGCAATATTTGAAACCTCTCTTATACCGATACCTCCAAATCTTACAGGTAAAGTAGCTTGAGTCCAGCTAGATGAGACTAAAGATAAATTTAGAATTTTTTCCAAAGCTATTTTGAGATTAAGGTCAATTTGTTTCAAAAAATCAGAACATTTCCATGCTGGACTCGAGCGGAGTAAATAAGTAAATTTAGGAACAAGAACGCAATATTTTAAAATAGTAAGCGCTATATGAGAATTTAGAATATACAGTTTATTAACATGTTCTAAAAATTGATCAAATTTTAGTTTCAAAAGAGGTTTCATACTCTCTATAAATAACGGCGCTCCAAGGAGGTAAAGAGAATCCGCCTCAGTTACTTTAATGCCAGGAGATATATTGTTAAAATTTTGAAACAGATTGTGTCTATGAGAAGGCAAACGGTCAGGAATAAAAAGTTCACATTTAGTATTATTTAATTCAAGACCAATGTTTTTAAAATTTTGAATAATTTTTTGAAGGTCATTTTGCACGTCATCTTGATTTCCTCGGTCTCCTCATTTTCAACTCTGACTGTTGCTGCTTGGTTCTCGTACAGATTACGGATGATTCTGACGTCCTTGTCATCGAGTCCAATATCCGTTAATAGACGCAGAAGATGTTGGTGCTTGACTCGATCGAATGCTTTTTCGTAATCTATGAAGCACAACAGTAACCTGACTCGGAGCTTAATGTGAAGTTTACGACAGCACAGAACTTTCCTCATTTTGTTAAAAGCGGCTCGGGCAATTTCTATCCGGGTCTTAATTTCCTGGTCGGGATCCCATGCTTCATTTACCCAAGCACTGAGGTACTTGTACTGCCGTACCCGCTCAAGCTGCTTCCCTGACACCGATATGCTAGGATGTAAGTCTGGGTTTCTAGAAACTACCATAAACTTGGTCTTGCTAATGTTCATTGACAGACCGGCCTTCTCGCTGCACTCGTTGACCTTATTTACGATGGTTTGGAGGTCATGTTCAGAAGATGCAATCAGAACAGTGTCGTCCGCGTACCGTGTTATTTACGACCGTTCCGTTGATTTTTACCCGGCCTCCAGACCTTCAAGAGCCCCAGACATCACTGCCTCGGAATAAATATTGAAGAACAGCGGAGACATCACACAGCCTTGTCGAACTCCACGACAGATCTTGATTTCCTCGGTCTCCTCATTTTCAACTCTGACTGTTGCTGCTTGGTTCTCGTACAGATTACGGATGATTCTGACGTCCTTGTCATCGAGTCCAATATCCGTTAATAGACGCAGAAGATGTTGGTGCTTGACTCGATCGAATGCTTTTTCGTAATCTATGAAGCACAACAGTACGTCGGTTTGCATGTCCATGCATTTCTGCACATTCTGAACCAACGGGATATCCCAACGTTTTTGTGAGTTAGGTTCCAGTGGAATATCCTCGCCGGGACAGAGACGTAACCATGCTTCTCTTGCCTCGGTAGCAAAGGTCAAGTCCAAATCATTCTTAAGAATTTTACATGACAAATCATGAACACTGTGTACGGAGGCAAGGAAAGCCGTCAGCGCAATATTTGAAACCTCTCTTATACCGATACCTCCAAATCTTACAGGTAAAGTAGCTTGAGTCCAGCTAGATGAGACTAAAGATAAATTTAGAATTTTTTCCAAAGCTATTTTGAGATTAAGGTCAATTTGTTTCAAAAAATCAGAACATTTCCATGCTGGACTCGAGCGGAGTAAATAAGTAAATTTAGGAACAAGAACGCAATATTTTAAAATAGTAAGCGCTATATGAGAATTTAGAATATACAGTTTATTAACATGTTCTAAAAATTGATCAAATTTTAGTTTCAAAAGAGGTTTCATACTCTCTATAAATAACGGCGCTCCAAGGAGGTAAAGAGAATCCGCCTCAGTTACTTTAATGCCAGGAGATATATTGTTAAAATTTTGAAACAGATTGTGTCTATGAGAAGGCAAACGGTCAGGAATAAAAAGTTCACATTTAGTATTATTTAATTCAAGACCAATGTTTTTAAAATTTTGAATAATTTTTTGAAGGTCATTTTGCACGTCATCTGGCTTTCCTCCTAGGGTTCCATCATCAAGGTACCAAACATTGAGTTTGGATTTCAACTTTGAAATAATCGGTTGAATTCCTAAACTAAACAATGCTGGGCCCAGTGGATCACCCTGCTGAACTCCGACGGCTGAGTGAGACTCTCTTTTAGATCTCATTATTACTAGTTCTTCTGATCATGTGGTTGCACATGGTCAGCTTCCAGCCCCAGGATTCTCCCGACATGACCTTATTTATGCTTCGTATAAGCTTAGACCGCCTAAACGTGGTACTTCATTTTTACACTTCCGTAACTTTACTAAGATAAACTTGGATAATTTGCACAGTGATGCGTCTCAAATTAATTTTGCCTCGCTGGCGGCTGCTTCCACGGTCGATGAAAAGGTACATGCCCTAAATAGCGCGATAATTAGTCTGTATGATGCCCATGCCCCAGTCAATAAGGTCAGAGTTAAACGTTTGCCAGCTCCCTGGATGACTGACGATGTGCGGAGGCTGAATGGACAGGCGAAACCGAACTTTCTTGCGATTCAAGAGGTTTCGTATTGAAGAAAACTGGTTGTCTTTAAATGGCTAGGAACAGGTGTAACCAGATGGTACGAACTGCTAAACGCCGATACTTCCTAAACAATATAACTAACTCTTCACCAGCTGATGTGTGGAAATTTCTCAATTCGATGGGCGTAGGTAAATCACCTATCATGGAGTATGGTCCTTCTCTTTCCCACGATGATTTGAATCTATACTTTACTGCTACTAGTGCAATGGACCCTACCATCCGGGCACAAACCATAGCATACATTGCTTCAATGCAGTCTCCACACATCCCTGTCTTTAATTTCTCTCCCGTGAAGCAGGATGAGGTACGTAAGGCAGTACTGGCAATAAAATCCAGGGCCGTGGGATGCGATGAGGTTAGTAGGGTTATGATAGCCAACATCCTTGAATTTATACTTCCTGCTATCACTCACATTATTAATTTCTCCCTAGACTCTGGACAATATCCCTCTCTTTGGAGAAAGGCTTTCGTGCGACCTCTCCCCAAAGTACCTAATCCTACACTTCCTCATCATTTCCGTCCTATTTTAATATTGCCATTTCTCTCTAAAATTTTGGAAGTCTGTGTACATAAGCAAATTTCCAAATTTGTATATGAACATAACCTACTGAGTAACTTTCAGTCTGGGTTTCGTCCTGGCCACAGCACCACAACTGCACTTCTAAAAATCACTGATGATATTCGTGAGGGTATGGAGAAGAAGAAAGTTACAGTTATGGTGCTAGTGGACTTTTCGAATGCTTTTAACACAGTCGACCATGATATCCTTCTTGCAATTTTTTCTAACTTTAAATTCGCTTCCACGGTATTGGAGTGGTTCTCTTCTTATCTTCGCGGACGTCAGCAATCGGTCTATATGGGACAAAAGACCTCTCAATGGGCGGGACTAGGTTGTGGCGTTCCGCAAGGCGGTATACTTTCTCCCATTATCTTCTCAATTTTTATAAATTTTATCACTTCTAATATTAATTGTTCGTACCATCTGTATGCAGACGACCTGCAGATTTATGTACAGTCTGATATTGAAGAACTCCACGATGCAATTAATAAATTAAATAACTGTATGAAAGCAGTATCATACTGGTCCTTACGCTTTGGAGTATCTGTGAATGCAACAAAATGCCAATCTTTGTTGGTTGGTAGTACTAAAATGCTAGCTAAAGTCGATGTTGGAAACCTACCCTTCATACGTTATAACGATGCAGTGATTCCATTTTCGGGCTCTGTTAAAAATCTTGGGCTACATATCGATAACACCTTGAACTGGGGAAAACACATAACTGAAGTTAGCCGTAAAGTAACCGCCACGCTACGAGTGCTCTATCGCCTCAAAAATCTTCTTCTATGGGAAACTAAGCTTATGCTTGTCCAGACGCTCATTTTACCAATCATTGATTATGCAGATGTGTGCTACTGTGATTTGAACAAAGATCTTCTAAACAAGCTAGAGCGCCTTGTTAATAATTGTATAAGATATATTTCAACCTTCGTAAGTATGACCATATTTCACAATACCGTTCTCGTCTTAAATGGCTTACTATTCAATAAAGGCGAAACTCTAGAATTCTGCTTGTTCTTTTCTCAATCATAAATGATACTACTTACCCTTCGTATCTTAAGGATAAATTTCAGTTTCAATGCTCAATTCATGATCGGTGCCTGCGGTCTTCATCTAATTACAAGATGAGTATCCCGCAACACTTTACCAATTTTGTTGCTCACTTCTTTACCATTCAGGCTACACTGCTCTGGAATTCTTTGCCCGAAGACATCAGAAAAGTTACCAATAAGTCGATATTTAAAAGACTTGTACGTGAACACCTTTTAACTGTCAGTTAGAATTAGTGATTGGTCATTACAGTCATAATAATGTTTTTTAAGTTTTATATATGTATGTATGTATATGTACATTTATGTATATATGTGTGTATGTATGTATATGTATATGTATGTATATATGTGTGTATGTATGTATATGTATATATATATATTATATTTATTATTTGTATTAGTATTTTACATTGCATCTTTATTTTCGTTAGGTCCTATATTGATTTTCTTTTTCTGTAACCCAGTTTAAAGCACCTTAACAATATTTCTCCACGCCTCTGGTTGACTGGCAGAGAATGCCTAATGGCATTAAGTCCGCCCTTTGTATGACTTTCTTTGTGTGGTTTGCAATAAAGTGTAAATAAATAAATAAATAAATAAAGCTTAAGCATTTGTGTTATGGAATCCGAAACAACGAAGGTGCCACAATCACCCAGACTCGAGAAGATGTAGAATAAGTGTTTTATACATTGACCCGACCGGGAATCGAACCCGGGATTTGATGTGACACCATGAAAACCAGTATGCATTGTACGAGGTCTTGAAAATTTAGCCCTTTCGACCTGCATTTCACCGGAGTTTATTTTGGGACAACGTGACAGGTGGCACCAGCCGCTTATCATCGTCTTTATGTCAAAACTAACCATATAAGTCGTATCGACACAAAGAAATATTCCCTACAAGATATGCAGAAACAACGCTAGAAACGATTACTATTGTATTAAAAGTTCAGAAACATTTATCTTAACGTTAACTTTAATATTGAATGTATTACGCGACGACCTCCGTGGACTAGTGGCGTATACTCCGATTTTGATCAATTCCCGGTTGGGTCAATGTAGAAATCACTTTTTTTATATTTTCTCAGGTTTTTTACACGATAGCCAAGTGGTTGGGTGGTCGAAATTCGAGTCAAGAGACCCGGGTTCGATCCCCAGATGGCAGGCTCATACCTATGGGTTTTTAAAAAACTTATGTACGAATAATATCGTTGGCTTGGACATAAAGACGGCGACGACCCACCACCTGTCATGTTATCTCAAAAATATCTTCGGTGAAAGGCGGGTCGAAACGACTTAATTGTCTAATTGCGTGAATATATTTATTATTTTATTCTCCAGTCTAGGCATTTTTGGTACCCACGTTGTTTCAGGTTTCATAATACAAGTCCTTAAGCTACTTTCTGTGGGATCAGAGCAATGTATGTGATGTTGTGCTTATCCGTGTACGTATATGTGTTAAAAGTCAATAAAAATTTATCTAAAGGCAACGTAAAGTTTATCGTTGAAATTTATAAATATTAGCATATGATGAGATAAGTCGACGCGAAATACATTAGCCTTAAATTGATTTTCGTCGCATTCGCGAGACACCTGAGTCAGAGCTTCTTATCCAGACTTCAGAGATTTATATCAATATACGAGGATTTAAAGAAATTTAGTTTTTAAGTGATTACAATTTTTCTTAGAAATTTGCAAAAGCGATTTATTTTGTTGTTTATCTAAATATATAATATATATACCTAGACCGGACATAAGTTTTTTTACAAATGAACGTATTTTTTAATGAAGTAATGTAATATTATTAAAATTTATACCTACGTATTTATTCGAAAATATTTATTTATTTTTGTATTTATTAGTGTCAACAATAAATAAAATAAAATTCTTTTCGAAATGGCCACCTTTGGCTTTTATAAATAAAATAAATAATATATATATCTTCACGCTATTCCCAATACAGGGGTAGACAGAGGTCTAGTCAGGTTTTTAAGAGGTCTAGTCTTTGACCCACCTTCCACCGAATATATTTTTGGGACAACGTGACAGGTGGTGAGCCCGTCGCCGTCTTTATGTCCAAGCCAACGGTATAATTCGTTGAAAAACTCATTGGTACTGCCACCTGGGTATCGAACTCGGGTGTCTTGACCCGAATCCGAACCACTCGGCTATCGTGATTTATGTGAATTTCGACGAATTCTGGCTTTAACAGCATTTATAGCCTTTGTAGTTCTAACACCACGCGGCCACCCCGATCTTTCTGGTCTTCGACAGAGGAAGTGTTGTTGTATCTGTTGATACTACGATATAAAAACATACGGCTGATATGTGTGGAGGGTCTGGAATATGATCGACGGCTGCTTACCCACTTTGTGTAAGGCGATCACTGCAATCCCATTTTCTTTAACACCCCATTCCATACTGTAATTTGATATCATCATTAATTCATGTTCATACACGAAAAAATATGTGAAATGGCGCAAAATCCAAAGAAGTTTTAAAATTAATATACGTTTTACAAATTCAATATAATTAAATAGTTGAAAAATAGAAATAGGGACAAAATCACATATATTGCTGTAATTCCAAAGTAAGCATCATAAGCACTTGTATTATGGAATCAGAAACATCGAAGGTACCACAAACGCACAGACCCAAGATTACAATTACCTTATCTACCGACAGAAGGCCGCTTAATGTTTCTACTTGGTTTTCTTTTACGCTATTAATAAAAAGAAAATAACAAAGGGACGTTTTATGTTTAAATGTCCGCTTCTTCGCACCTTAGAATAACGAGATTCGCATCACACAAATATCGGAATTAGAACTCGGAACCCTTAGTTTTGAAGGCATGATCACTAACAACTGGGTAATCGGGTCGCCATTATTGTCGTGGGCTTCATTCCTATTATCAGTTTTTCCTTTCACGAATTCATACGCGCCTCAAAATATTACTGATGAGAAGCCATTTTTATATATATATATATATATATATATATATATATATATATATATATATATATATATATATATATATATATATATATATATATATATATATATATATATATATATATATATATATATATATATATATATATATATATATATATATATATATATATATATATATATATATATATATATATATATATATATATATATATATATATATATATATATATATATATATATATATATATATATATATATATATATATATATATATATATATATATATATATATATATATATATATATATATATATATATATATATATATATATATATATATATATATATATATATATATATATATATATATATATATATATATATATATATATATATATATATATATATATATATATATATATATATATATATATATATATATATATATATATATATATATATATATATATATATATATATATATATATATATATATATATATATATATATATATATATATATATATATATATATATATATATATATATATATATATATATATATATATATATATATATATATATATATATATATATATATATATATATATATATATATATATATATATATATATATATATATATATATATATATATATATCTTCACGCTATTCCCAATACAGGGGTAGACAGAGGTCTAGTCTTGACCCACCTTCCACCGAATATATTTTGGGACAACGTGACAGGTGGTGAGCCCGTCGCCGTCTTTATGTCCAAGCCAACGGTATAATTCGTTGAAAAACTCATTGGTACTGCCACCTGGGTATCGAACTCGGGTGTCTTGACCCGAATCCGAACCACTCGGCTATCGTGATTTATGTGAATTTCGACGAATTCTGGCTTTAACAGCATTTATAGCCTTTGTAGTTCTAACACCACGCGGCCACCCTGATCTTTCTGGTCTTCGACCCACCTTCCACCGAATATATTTTGGGACAACGTGACAGGTGGTGAGCCCGTCGCCGTCTTTATGTCCAAGCCAACGGTATAATTCGTTGAAAAACTCATTGGTACTGCCACCTGGGTATCGAACTCGGGTGTCTTGACCCGAATCCGAACCACTCGGCTATCGTGATTTATGTGAATTTCGACGAATTCTGGCTTTAACAGCATTTATAGCCTTTGTAGTTCTAACACCACGCGGCCACCCTGATCTTTCTGGTCTTCGACCCACCTTCCACCGAATATATTTTGGGACAACGTGACAGGTGGTGAGCCCGTCGCCGTCTTTATGTCCAAGCCAACGGTATAATTCGTTGAAAAACTCATTGGTACTGCCACCTGGGTATCGAACTCGGGTGTCTTGACCCGAATCCGAACCACTCGGCTATCGTGATTTATGTGAATTTCGACGAATTCTGGCTTTAACAGCATTTATAGCCTTTGTAGTTCTAACACCACGCGGCCACCCCGATCTTTCTGGTCTTCGACAGAGGAAGTGTTGTTGTATCTGTTGATACTACGATATAAAAACATACGGCTGATATGTGTGGAGGGTCTGGAATATGATCGACGGCTGCTTACCCACTTTGTGTAAGGCGATCACTGCAATCCCATTTTCTTTAACACCCCATTCCATACTGTAATTTGATATCATCATTAATTCATGTTCATACACGAAAAAATATGTGAAATGGCGCAAAATCCAAAGAAGTTTTAAAATTAATATACGTTTTACAAATTCAATATAATTAAATAGTTGAAAAATAGAAATAGGGACAAAATCACATATATTGCTGTAATTCCAAAGTAAGCATCATAAGCACTTGTATTATGGAATCAGAAACATCGAAGGTACCACAAACGCACAGACCCAAGATTACAATTACCTTATCTACCGACAGAAGGCCGCTTAATGTTTCTACTTGGTTTTCTTTTACGCTATTAATAAAAAGAAAACAGGAAGACAACCAAAGTGAAATTCTATAGAATTTAAAATTAAAATTAATGATGCATAGTTTGAATGTAAGTGAAAATCATCTTGTTATTTCAAGGCTCTATTATATGATATATATGAGAGAGTATAATGATAATTAAAAGTTTTGACACTCGTAATTGGCATAAAAATTAGAAACTCTAAAACGTCATTGAACTAGGGTTAGCAAAGCCTTTAGCTAGATAGAATTTTGAATAAGTTTATATAATAACTTATGCATAAATATATTTATTGTGAATATGTATAGAGTGATTTCAAAGAAATAATTTGCGAACTAATCTCTTGAACGGACATATATTAGGAGTAAATTTAAGTTTAAAAGACAGGGCGTTAAAGAGTCGTGACACAGCTTGAACCTTAGAAGAATAGTCAAAGATTTCTAAAATTATTATTTAAAGAAACAACGAAAAGCGATAACAAAATTGCAGCAAAAGGTTAATTTAAATCTTCTACTATCTTTACCGCCTTCATATAAAGTTGCCAGTGTATGAAATATCTAATATGAACTCACTGGGTAAACAGTTTTGCATTTTGAAGTAACCTAACCGTCTGGAAACTTCAAATTTCTAGTTAAATTTGAAAACCACTTCGTGTGCATATAAATTTATCTACAAAATGCGTTAGCTTCTTATCAAACTCACATTGTCTTAGAAGTTATATTGATTTTTGATATTAATTTCATTAATACATATGGTATTATATCATTTTTAATTTCTTATACAGTTGCTACTTTCTGAACTTAAGCTTATCCCTCTCACTGACTGACTCATAAATTTCATTGATTTATATCGATAGGGAGCTAAATAGGATATGTGAATGATATATGAACTAACGCAACTCGATACCCAATCTTTTCATATGTTCCAATTAAAACTTCTCACAATTGAGTTCGAAAACTTGGTTCTGTTTATTACCAAATAGCTGTGCTTGGCGTTTTCATTTGATATTTAATTTCAAAGATATCGCATTATTTATAAAAATGCTAACAATACAATACTTACATACTATTAGAAGTATGTGTTACATATATACATACTGTCTGCCTTACAGTGAGTAGTCTTTCACAGGCCGTTAGGTTTGTGTGTAACTTAGATTATCTTATCAATTGTAATTTTTAATGAGAAGCAAACTTTGTACATTTGTTGTTAGCATTTTTATAAATAATGCAATATCTTTGAAATTAAATATCAAATGAAAACGCCAAGCACAGCTATTTGGTAATAAACAGAACCAAGTTTTCGAACTCAATTGTGAGAAGTTTTAATTGGAACATATGAAAAGATTGGGTATCGAGTTGCGTTAGTTCATATATCATTCACATATCCTATTTAGCTCCCTATCGATATAAATCAATGAAATTTATGAGTCAGTCAGTGAGAGGGATAAGCTTAAGTTCAGAAAGTAGCAACTGTATAAGAAATTAAAAATGATATAATACCATATGTATTAATGAAATTAATATCAAAAATCAATATAACTTCTAAGACAATGTGAGTTTGATAAGAAGCTAACGCATTTTGTAGATAAATTTATATGCACACGAAGTGGTTTTCAAATTTAACTAGAAATTTGAAGTTTCCAGACGGTTAGGTTACTTCAAAATGCAAAACTGTTTACCCAGTGAGTTCATATTAGATATTTCATACACTGGCAACTTTATATGAAGGCGGTAAAGATAGTAGAAGATTACAATTAACCTTTTGCTGCAATTTTGTTATCGCTTTTCGTTGTTTCTTTAAATAATAATTTTAGAAATCTTTGACTATTCTTCTAAGGTTCAAGCTGTGTCACGACTCTTTAACGCCCTGTCTTTTAAACTTAAATTTACTCCTAATATATGTCCGTTCAAGAGATTAGTTCGCAAATTATTTCTTTGAAATCACTCTATACATATTCACAATAAATATATTTATGCATAAGTTATTATATAAACTTATTCAAAATTCTATCTAGCTAAAGGCTTTGCTAACCCTAGTTCAATGACGTTTTAGAGTTTCTAATTTTTATGCCAATTACGAGTGTCAAAACTTTTAATTATCATTATACTCTCTCATATATATCATATAATAGAGCCTTGAAATAACAAGATGATTTTCACTTACATTCAAACTATGCATCATTAATTTTAATTTAAAATTCTATAGAGATTTCGCTCGGATTTGTCTTCCTGTTTTTATTTTACCAAAGCATGTTTAAAGTAAAAATAAAATTTTACTGTCAGGAAATTGTATCCATAAAGGAATTTTGTTTGTTGCTAGAGGAACATAATCACAATAACTTCCAATTTTGTTGCTTTTAAGTCCCTTATCTTCTAACATACTCCGTTTCACTTTTAGGAGTTGTACCCTTTTCAAAGCATTAAATTAAATTCACCCTACTTCAGTGGATGTAAGTTTACTGCATTCAAGCTCTTCTTAAAGCTTTCTTTAGTGAAATTTGTACGACTTCCTTAAATGTTTAAATAAATTTCCTCAATTATTATTTTTTTTACGGAAAAGGGAGGCAAACAAGCAGGTGGCTCACGTGATAGTAAGTGATTACCGCCGCCCATGAACACCCGCTATACCAGAGGCATAGCAGATGCATTGCCGACCTTAGAGTACCCCCCCCCCCTCAGAATTGCGGGAGGGGGGGGGCTCCGGTTACTCACCAGACGAAACGCAGAAGTTTGTTAGACTTCTACTTCATGCCGGTATTCTGTGAGGGCGTGGTACTTCCCCGGTCGAGCCGGCCCATTTATGCAACAACAAAAGCCGATGCGTGGCTCTAACACTGTTAAAATTCAGTTAGAAGCAAATGTTTGAATTATTAACATAACCATCGTATATGTCAGTTATTTTTGGAATTTCTCTTTAATATAGCAACTAAAAGTTCTGCATGAATTGCGTAATTTATAAATTCTAAATAAAAATAAAGGTGCAGGTGCAGGACAGCCTGCACAATAATTATGGCAAATATTTTGGGGCATCGATGGATGCAGTTGGCTTCGAAACCTTCTTGTCAACCTTAGTTCAGACATGAACCTTAAATAGTCTACAAAAGAGAAGACGTACCACATGGCTCTCATCAATACAAGACATATTTTTAACGTCAATAAGCGTCTATGATACATGAAATTATTAATAGCCTTATGATTAGCCTTATTAATAGCCTTATGGTTAGCCTTATGAATAGCCTTATGGGGTGAGATGTTGATGTCGCCATCTATTAATGAATAAAAGATTTGACGAATGATGTTTATGTCGTAACAAATAAAATTTTTTCTTAAATTTTATTCTTCTCAAAGTATAGCGATTTATTTCCCCAATTTTACGTACGCAACACGTTTGTGTTAAATGTTGAAAAATTGAATGGGTAAAAATGCATGCAGGTATCGGTGAAAAAAACATGAAAAAGGTAAATCGAGGCGTGAGCATGTTTCTCCACACTGCGCTATTTTTGGTAAATGGCTATCAGAATTCTGACTAACCAATTTGTGAAATCATTTAGTGAACAGATTTTAGTAATATAAAGCACTTGTGTTTTTTATTAGCAGCTTATTATTAGCATATTATTAGTTTATTATAGGCTATTATCAGCATATTATTCGTATTTATAAAAAAATAATAAAAAGAAAATATGTTTAAGGACACATACACATGACTTATTAAGGATAAACACAGAAATAAAAGAACAATTTAAGGTATTTAATGAAATATACACAAATGAATCGGTACACAAAATATGAATAAAATAAAAATAAATTTAGAAAAAAATTAAACGCATTAATAATCATAAAAACTTAGTATTTCATTAATTGATTTTAGACCCTTTTAATAAGTACTCAGAAGTGCCGACGGTAACATTGTGTGGTAGTGCTTTAAATAGGGTTACTTGTTTTAAATACCTGGGTCGCTGGGTTACTGATGATCTGAAAGACGACACTGACATGGAAAGGGAACGGAGGGCGTTGAGCATCCGATGCAATATGCTGGCCCGCAGATTTGCTCAATGTAATAATGACGTTAAGGAAACTCTCTTCAAAGCCTACTGTCAAAATTTTTATTCATGCAGCATGTGGGTTAAATATACGCAGAGGTCGTACAACGCTCTCAGAATTCAATATAATAATGCATTCAGGGTGTTGATGAGATTACCGCGTCACTGTAGTGCATCAGCCATGTTTGTGGCAGCGCGATTTGACGGTTTCAATGCAATCCTGAGAAAACGGTGCGCCTCTCTTCTCAATAGATTGCGTACTACTAGCAACAGCATCGATGAACAGGTGGGATGCCTACACGGTTGCGCATTGGATAAGCCTACATACCACATACCAATGACGGAAGCCGATAATTAAGCACTCCCACTTATGGTATTAAAAATTAGAGATAGGTTTAAATATATAAAATGTTATTATAGGTAACAATAGTTTTTAAGTTATGTTAATGTAAATTACTAACACAATATGGGCCATCGGCCTGAAATAAACATTATTATTATTTATGGGGTATTTGTTATATTTTCTCGTCTGGTTGGGTTTTTATATACATAAAAATAAAAATACATAAAATTAAATAAATAAAGTACTATAAAATATATACGTTATAAACCCATAAAATACATAAAAATAATAAATAAATATTAAGACCCAACCAGACGGAAGCCCTCGACAGGGGAGACCAGACGGCCGAGGGTTAGGGCGACAGGGAGAGAAACCGGCGGACGATGCGGGCTGTATCGAGGAGCACCGCCTTCTGCATTTGAGCTCGGAGCGGTCCGTCACGGAGTCCCAGTCGCCTCAGATGTTCAGCGAGGCTTACTGGGATTAACCCATTCGCAGAAACAACTATAGGAATAATTTCAGCGGGCACCCCACCCCACATGTCGGTCACCTCGTGAGCCAGGTCCAGATATTTCGTTTTTTTGTCTGTTTCGGCTTTCACGAGGTTCTCGTCATACGGGATGGTAATGTCCACCAAAAATATCCTTGACTGTGCCCGGTCCATCAACACGATATCAGGCTTATTTGCCATAATCGTCCTGTCCGTGACGATGGGCCGGTCCCAATAGAGCCTGGCGCGGTCATTTTCGAGCACGGCCTCCGGAGAGTACTTATAGTAAGGCAGTTTCCGTCCAACGAGACCGTATTTAAGGGCGAGCTCCTGATGTAGAATCCTGGCTACTAAGTTGTGTCTATGCAGATACTCAGAGTTAGAAAGCATGGAACAACCGGAGATGACATGCCGAAGCGACTCCCCAGGATGGCGACAAGCTCGACAGATGTCGACGGTGCCATCCCTTAGGATGTATCTTATTATTTTTGTTATTAATGCTCCTACCCCACTCCTATCCTATCCTACCTGGGGATCATGTGACAAATTTATAAAAAGGCGCTAGCATTTTTTTTTATAGAAAAGGGAGGCAAACGAGCAGGTGGCTCACGTGATGGTAAGTGATTACCGCCGCCCATGAACACCTGCAATACCAGAGGCTTAGCAGATGCGTTGCTTCCCTTAGAGTCCCCCCTCGCCCAGAATTGGGGGAGAGGGGTGTGTGGGCCACCGCTTACCTGCACTCACCAGACGAAACGCAGAAGTATGTTAGACTTCTACTTCACGCCAGTTATCTGTAAGGTCGTGGTACTTCCCCGGGCAAGCCGGCCCATTCTTGCAACAACAAAAGCTGATGCGTGGCTCTACCACTGTTATCATTATTATTTGATCACACACTGAAACAAACGTACTCATATGTTTCACACACACAAGTAAATAATACCTAGCTCCAACTAAGCAGCCATTGTGATACGACTTGAATTTGCATTGAATTTGCACTCAGCTATTGGAGTGGGTTTACAAAAATAGCCGAATGGCGGACTCTAACCTGCGCCGTTAAATCTCGCAACCCCGCTACCTTCATAAACCATCTGGCTATCGCTTCTTAATCGAAATCAAAGAATATCCTCATTTAATACTCTCAGTTATAGCATCGACAACCTCCACGGACGAGTGGCGTACACACCTGTTTTCAAGAAGTCGTCAACTCACAGATCCCGGGTTCGATTGCGGGTCAATGTGGAAAAATACACTTTTTCGACATTTATAGTCACTATAACTAAGTGGTTGGGTGATCTAAATACGAGTCAAGAGGCCCCGAGTTCTATCCCCAAGCCTCGTATCAATAGGTTTTTTCAAAAAATTATGAACGTTATTAAATTAAAGAGAAATAAAGAAAAAAAAATTAAAGAGAAAAAAGTTAAAATTTCAACTGGCACGGGCGGAATGAAATTTTAACTGACTAGTGGAAATTTTAACTTTTTTCTCTTTTAATTTAATAACATAAAAAGTTCAGCATGAAAATGCTTTAAAAATCAATAAAATTGCATAATAAAAACTTATGTACGATTTATATCGTTGGCTTGGACACAAAGACAGCGACGGGCTCACCACCTGTAACGTTCTCCCAAAAATATCTTCGTTGGAAGGTGGGTCGAAAGGACTTAATTGTCTAGACCTCTATCTACCCCTATATTGCGAATGACGTGAAGATATTTATTTAAATATTCTCCATTTTCTCGGGTCCGGGTGTTTGAGGTACCTTTATTTTATTTAATTATCGTGCAATCAGTCCGATAGACTATAAGCCAATGAGGTGTAGTTTGCTGATCTATATATGTGTTTGTTATTTATTATCTTTATTGAAAAACTGTTCGTCGTATATTAATTTCCGAAGTAGGTCAGGCAGTCGCCACATATCGCATATTACGCCGTGTCCCCACCGCAAGTTCGGCCGGTTGTACGAAGTTTCCAGTCATAGCGCACAGATTATTTGCTCCACTGCTTATAATGTATTGGGTTTATGTCTGTGTAAAGCTTAATTACTGTGTTACTAGCTTTTAAGCACGGTTTCGCTCGCGTTGAAGTGTCTAAAGAAATGCCCGAGTTTTAAATAAATTAGTAACGAAAGTCGAATGGTTGGGAATTCGAATCAAAAGTCTTGCCTTTGATCTCAGGTGGTAGGCTCGTATCAAGAGGATTTTTTTTTTCAAAAATTATGTGCAGTTTATATCGTTAGCTTGGACATAAAGAATGCGACGGGCTCATTACCTGACACGTTGTTCCAAAAATGTCTTCGGTGAAGGGTGGGTTGAAATGACTTATATTTCTTGTCCTCTGACTATAATAATTTTCTTGTCCTATTGAAATGGCGTAAATATGTTTTTATTACATTGTAAACAAACTTTAATGTGATTATCTCTTGAACAAATTAAAACAGCGATTGCTATAGTTAATTTGAATACCGACGTGACGTAAGATTTGTTTCGCCTAAATTTTTTACCCTTATACGTAATTGAATGCTGTCTTTTAAAGCGATCTTCACAGTAACCTAAATTTTCAAACAAATGACATATTGGCCGTGTGTGTGCAAGCGCTGGAATTATGGCAAATCCTGACTATGGGAGAGGCCTATGTCCTGCAGTGGACTTTAACAGGCCGTTATGTATGTTATAAATTGATGTCTCCATAGTAATCTTCTTCATTTAATGACCTCTCTTAATATATTTCTACCAAACTCCATATTAATCTAAATTTTCTAACAAATGTCAAAAAGTGTCTTTTAGAAACGCAGTTTAAAAAAATATATTCACGCCATTCCCAATACATATACCGAGACAGAGGTCTTAGTCTAGACACTAAAGTCCATTTGACCTACGCACCCAAGGTGGGTACCTTCCAAGATATTTTGGGACAACGTGACAGGTGGTGAGCTCGTCGCTGTCTTATGTCTAAGCCAACGATATAAATCGTACATAGGTATCATAAAACCCATGGGTATGAGCCTGCCAACTGGGGGACGAACTCTGGTTTATCGACTCGAATTCCGATGACCCAACCACTCGGCTATCGTAACTTATGTTTTTGATTGTGTTAAATAATAATAATTTTGAGTAGGGATTTCTAATTAAAATATTTCACAGGTATCAATATAACATACTTGCTTTCGCATTCATAATATTAGTATGATGGACCAATTTGTACAACGCAATTTAATTCATTGGCAAACAGACCCTGAGAGCAAAGACAAGATCAAAACAAAAAAATCATGAGTCAAAGATAGAAATATCAGTTAGGCACACTCAGTTCTTTGACTGCCATCAAAAGTCTACAGCAGAAGATGGGCCTGTGAGGAGGATTTAACATAATCGCCACGAGGATCTGTGAGGAGGATTTAACATAATCACCACGCATGGCGAGCAGCTTGGTGATCAGATACCTTGCAATTTAGTTGGCGCCCTATGATCTAACTCAAATAGGCTAATATTCGTGCTATCTCTCGGTAATCATTGTCATTTTAGCGAGGTGTTTTCCGACATTTAGGGTAAGAGAAGGGATGTTAATTTTCTATGAATCGGTGATTGAATATTCCTGCATTTTCCCAATATTGGTAGACAGAGGTCCAGACAATTATGTCTCTTAAACCATTTTTTAAAGAAGCCTATTTGGGATAGTGACAGCCTATCGCCGTCTTAGTGTCCAAGCCATATTTTGGCGACCACCATGGACGATCTCGAGGTTCGATCCCCGGTCGGGTCAATGTAGAAAAACCACTTTTTCTACATTTTGTAAGGTCTGGGTTTTTGTGGTGCCTTCGCTGTTTGCGATTCCCATACCACAAGTGCATCTCACATTGGAATCAGAGCAATATATGTGATGTTGTCCCTGTCTATATCTGTATCTTTAAATATTTAGATAGATGAATATTTATTATTAAGTCACGATAGCCGCGTTGTTGGGTGGTCGGAATTTCGAGTCGAGAGACGCGAGTTCGATCCCCAGGTGGCAGTACCAATGAGTTTTTCAAAAACTTATGTACGAATTTCATCGTTGGCTTGGACATAAAGACGGCGACGGGCTCACCACCTGTCACGTTGTCCCGAAAATATCTTCAGTGGAAGGTGGGTCAAAGGGACTTAATTGTCTAGACTTGACCTCTGTCTACCCCTGTATTGGGAATTGCGTGAAGATATTTATATTTATTTATGAATATTTATATAAACAAACAAACATCCATGACTCGATCAAATATTCATATTATAAATTGCTTTAAATTTAACATTAACTAAGTGTAAGTTACACTAGACACTGGTTTGATTATTTTAGTTCTCCCGCCATCCGGCGGTAGGTATTGATATTTTCTTTCGGCAATAAGGATTTTCTCTTAGTTGTCTCTTACGCACACACGAGAAGAAAGGGGATGGCATATTCTTAAACATCGGTTTAATCTATTCTTCCGTGGTTGTATCGACAACCATGGAAGAATAGATTATAGAACTAAAAATAGATTCCATCTGCTTTTGGAACCATAAATTAAATTGCACAAATTTAAATATAGCTTTACATTTCTTGATTAAAATCAACAAGTCTAATTTGCCAAGAGGCCAGTGCCCTAAATATTTTTGATATTCCTCGGCCTAAATATAATATGTATGTAGATGAAATAATATTAAACTAAGCGACCTTTTCAAGCTTCGCACGGTAGACTTAAACACATCTCGTAGTTCTACTGCCGCGCGGACTATTTTGTGAATAATGATCACAGTTCCTAATTCTGATCATTATTCACAAAATATTCATTTTCACATATATTATGGGCGTTTTATGTATCAGCAGTCGTTTTCGTAACGCATGACAAATAATGTCATTTATAGGTTATTTCTTTTGAAACCTTGAGAGTGAAACATTACACATTAGTTTAAATTTATTTCTTTGATTAAATATCCTAATACTTTGGAGGAAAGAAGAAAAGGAGGAAAGAGACATAGGTCTAGACAATTTAGTCGCTTTGACTCACCTTCCAGCGAAGATATTTACGGGACAACGTGACAGGTGGTAAGCCTGTCGTCGTCTTTATGTCCAATCCAGCGATATACTTCGTACATAAGTTTTGAATAACCCATTGTTACGAGCCTGCTACCTGGTGATCGAACTTGGGTCTCTCTTGAATCGAAATTCCTACCATTCGGCTATCGTGACTCTTAATTATAAATTACGTAGTGATTCCTTTTACTTAACTCATTTTATATTTTTATTAATTAATAAATTATTCTATATAATATTAGTTTTGAGTGCTTTTTGTGAAGTTTCACTTCTGCCGTGTGTTACAACACAAATTACACAAACTTTTTTTTTGTAACATTTGTAATATTTGTTTTTTTCTGGACTGTGTTTTCTAAGAAAAATTATAAAAGTACCAAATAAATCATTACTTACCTATGTACTTAAATGTTACACAGTTTCACCAAGAGACAACAATCGCTAATATAAATTATTTATTGCAGTGACAGCCTCGGGATCGAACCTAGGTCACTCGCGTTTAAAGTACCCCGACAACTGGGCTTACATGAGTCACGTATAAATGATGATATAGAAGTAACGATAGCCGAGTTGTTGGGTGATCTGAATTCGAGTCGAGGCACCCGAGTTCGATCTTCAGGTAGGCTCGTACCAACGGGGATTTAGGAAAAACTTATGTACGATTAATATCGTTGATATAAACACGGCGACGTGTCACGTTGTCCCAAAAAATGTTTTCGGTGGAAGGTGGGTCGAAAGGACTGTATTGGGAATGGCCTGAAGATATTTAATGTTTTTATTTTATTTAATATGTGTTGATATTAGATAGGGTACACCCTGAGGAATACAGTATCTCGTACTGTGTAGTCAGTCTACGTCCATTAGCCATTTGAAAGCGACAGGTTTGCCACAAACCCTATTACCGGCTATCATGACCGGAGAACGGGGCAGTGGTCTAGAGACATCCGTTATAGAAATAACTTCCACAGTTGACATAAATTCATAATACGTCGTTGCGCTGCTCAAAAATGAAGTATTGCTACAAGTTTTCAAGTATTTATTTATCATTCTGTCTATATATGTAATAATAATTTAATATTATAACTCAATGACTTAAATGTTTAAGATTCAATACAAATGTAGAAGATTCAATCGAATAAAATTCAATGAGACACAAAGGATCAAGGTTCAATCCTTGGTCCGGCAACATTAAAATTGTAAATAAATAAAAATACATAAAATGTCTTCACGCAATTTCCAATACAGGGTAGACAGAGGTCTAGTCTAGACAATTAAGTCCCTACGACCCTCCTTCCACCGAAGATATTTTGATTTAAAGATATTTTATTTGATAGTAAAAATATCACAAAAAACATTTAAAAATATTCATCAATTCATTCATCAGTAAGTATTCACGGCAAAACGTTTATTAAAATCCAACTGATTATAATTTATAAATTTGTTGTATGAAAAGAAAAATATTACAAAGAAAAATTTAAAAGAAATTGTTCTCAACACGAATAAATTTTCTTTGAAAGCTTTTGTTACAAAGATAGCAATGAACGTAAAAGATAAAAAAAATTTCACTGGGAGGCGTAACAATCAACCTGCAGCATTAAAATTGAACTGGAAATCATCCAACGTTGTGGTAGTTAGAGGTCTAGACTATTTAGCCCTTTTGACCCACTTTTCAAAAAAATTCAAAGCTTAATTTAGGCGACGACAGGTGGTGAGCCTATCGCCGTCTTAGTGTCAAGTTATCAAGGAAATACACCGACGTAGACATAACATTACAAATACAAATATAGGCATATAAACATCCACAACGATGCTATCAGGTCCTCAATCTTTGAACAATTAAAATGGCAAATAATAACTTCGATTATTGAAATGTCTTTTATGTTTAGATCTGAAGAAAATTTAAATATTATTTACATATTTATTCTATATCGGTGGTAAAAGATCGAGCGACGAAAATGAACCTGCCTGTTTTAACTTTGATTAAGATTGTGTTGGGTAGAGTTTAGAGCTTTGTTCTTTCACAATCTGATCTTTTTCGATGATTGCGGTATTATCAAAGGATGCTTTTAGTTGAAATTTATAGAAATATTATAAAAAAATATATCTTCACGCAATTCCCAATACAGGGGTAGACAGAGGTCTAGTCTAGACATTTAAGTCCCATTCGCCATCTTTATGTCCAAGCCAACGATATAATTTGTACATAGGTTTTTAGAAAAACCCATTGGTACGGCCACTTGAGGATCGAACTCGAGTCTCTTGACTCGAAATTCCGTCCACCCAACTACACGGCTATCGTGACTTCTTATATAGAAATATTCATGAATTTTTATTACTTAAGTTGATAAATGTTTATGTAAATATATAAACATCCATAATATGATTGTATACATTTATATAAAGTAGTACTTAATTAATAACATTGAATATTAAATTAAATAATTAACCTTTGTTTGTCTTCGGATCCGCATCCCTTTATGCCATGGTTTCGTCAATATATTTTATGTTGTTATTTAATTATATAAAAATTCGGCGGACCAAAAATACGTCTTTGCTAGCTAAAATTCGAATCATGCTCGCTCTTACTGTGATGTTGACTATATGTCATTTGGCTCCTTATAATAACGCTATATATAACGCTTTTAAGGCTTCCCTTATTCGCCTCATACTACAATTACGGTAAAAATGGGGTTGGAATATATTCTTACCTCCTGACCACACGGTATTGTATGATGTTATGTAAACATCATTTCAACTTACTTTATTTAATGTATGTATACACTACACAAGGTATACCTTCATTTATTAATGATTACTATTGATTGATTATTACTACGAGCGTAGAGTTGCGAACAGAACATTGTTCTAATATCGACATTAAGCGTGATCCTTCCCTCTTGCGATATTGCCAACAAGACTACGTTAGCAAAACGAAGGTGAGGTGGCTTCCTAAAAAAAAACGATTTTATTTATAATTAATGGAATACGTACTAGCGTGCTCCAATATACTTCAGTTATAGTAAATGTGTAATCATCTTCATGCAATTCCCAATACAGGGGTAGACAGAGGTCAAGTCTAGACAATTAATTCCCTTTGACCCACCTTCCACCGAAGATATTTTCGGGACAACGTGACAGGTGGTGAGCCCGTCGCCGACTTTATGTCCAAGCCAACGATGTAATACGTACATAAGTTTTTGAAAAACTCATTGGTACGAGTCTGCCACATGGGATCGAACTCGGGTCTCTCGACTCGAAATTCCAACCACCGAACCACTCGGCTATCGTGACTTCTTAATCTTGTTGTCTTGTAATCATGGATGTACCAAGCATAACTTTTTAATCTTGTTAATTTTCATCAAAATATTATGTTGATTTAGAGATCATCTCACATCCAACAAGTTTAATTTTCCACGTCGGGTAAACATAGTTATCGTTTGATTTTCCAAGGGTGCTGTCTGAAGTCATCTGTATCTAATTTAGACATTAAATGTCAAAATATGTATTTTTTAAATAATTAAATTTCAACAGATGCGTTTAAGACACGGTGGCTCGGAGGTAAGAGCGTTGCCACGGATCGACGAAGGTCGCGGGTTCTAATCCCACCCGTGTCAGTTGAAATAAAAAAAAACTATTTTGTCTTTAATTTGATTAAATGTGATTAATATACGTACGACGTGAAAGTATTATTTTTTTCATTCTTTTTACCTTTTTTCAGGTGAGTTTAACAAGAAGAGACTTAAGGAAAAGCCTTGAAAACGTCAGTGGCAATTCCAAATAATGGGCGAGGCCTAATTCCTGCATAGTATATTTACAATTCTTCTTCTTTAATCCTTAGATCTTCTTTAATTCCTCCTGAAAAGGTTAGCAACGCAACAGCTGTTAGTTTACAACGACTAGATAAATAAACGAGTCATCTCTAGGCTTAAATCTTACATATAATGCCTTATAATGATATGACTTAAACGTATTAAAAAGATATCTTTACGCTTAACTTTTTAAAACTAAATAAGTAGGATATATTTTATATTGATCGCCGAAATAGAACCGGATACAACAACTAATCATATAAATGACTCATCTCTATGCTTAAATCCACATCTGTTATTACAAAGTTGCATTTAATCTCTACATTGTAATATGGAATGACAAAATCTTTGACAATCTTGTTATGAAAATATCGGCGGCTACATTCCGGAATATTTATCACCGGAAAGGCACGAGCGCATTACGGCTCGTTTCAAAAGATTCAACTTTCTCTACGAAGCTTCTGCGATATATTTCTCTTAAGACAGACTTCTCTTGTCATAAAACTGTCGTCAAACAGCACTTTGTGAGAGTACAGTGGAGTTGGATTTTTGAAGTTAATCGAGTTGAAATGCAAACTTTTGCAAAGATTTGTCACACTCTGTTATTCAAGTTAAACAATTTTACAATTTATACTTGCGATCGTTGTCACTTGATGGACTTTCATCACGTTGAAAGTTATTGTAGTAGAGATTGACTTTTGGTTACTTTATATTTTTAAATAATTAAATTTCAACAGATGCGTTTAAGACACGGTGGCTCGGAGGTAAGAGCGTTGCCACGGATCGACGAAGGTCGCGGGTTCTAATCCCACCCGTGTCAGTTGAAATAAAAAAACTATTTTGTCTTTAATTTGATTAAATGTGATTAATATACGTACGACGTGAAAGTATTATTTTTTCATTCTTTTTACCTTTTCAGGTGAGTTTAACAAGAAGAGACTTAAGGAAAAGCCTTGAAAACGTCAGTGGCAATTCCAAATAATGGGCGAGGCCTAATTCCTGCATAGTATATTTACAATTCTTCTTCTTTAATCCTTAGATCTTCTTTAATTCCTCCTGAAAAGGTTAGCAACGCAACAGCTGTTAGTTTACAACGACTAGATAAACATACGAGTCATCTCTAGGCTTAAATCTTACATATAATGCCTTATATTGATATGACTTAAACGTATTAAAAGATATCTTTACGCTTAACTTTTTAAAACTAAATAAGTAGGATATATTTTATATTGATCGCCGAAATAGAACCGGATACAACAACTAATCATATAAATGACTCATCTCTATGCTTAAATCCACATCTGTTATTACAAAGTTGCATTTAATCTCTACATTGTAATATGGAATGACAAAATCTTTGACAATCTTGTTATGAAAATATCGGCGGCTACATTCCGGAATATTTATCACCGGAAAGGCACGAGCGCATTACGGCTCGTTTCAAAAGATTCAACTTTCTCTACGAAGCTTCTGCGATATATTTCTCTTAAGACAGACTTCTCTTGTCATAAAACTGTCGTCAAACAGCACTTTGTGAGAGTACAGTGGAGTTGGATTTTTGAAGTTAATCGAGTTGAAATGCAAACTTTTGCAAAGATTTGTCACACTCTGTTATTCAAGTTAAACAATTTTACAATTTATACTTGCGATCGTTGTCACTTGATGGACTTTCATCACGTTGAAAGTTATTGTAGTAGAGATTGACTTTTTGGTTACTTTATATTTTTAATACAATATTTCTTTATTCTTCTTTAAGCTACTGGTTTCGCCACACACCATCAGCCGGAGTTGAAAATGGATACTAAGCGTGCAGTTTGATACCCTGAACATGCGTAAAGACATACCAGACGATCAAAAACAAAAAATGATTAGATTCTTTCCTTTTTGTAAAAATTCGTTTGTAGGCAGAAGTACTTAATTATGTAATAATAATATAATGAATTAATGAATGTATTTATTACACTTTGTGGTATACCATTACACTCCACAACAAAGAGTATTAAGCTAGACCGCGGTGAAGGTGGGTCGAAAAGACCTTACTTATCTAGACCTCGGTCTACCCCAATATTATAAATGGATCGAAGATATTTTTAGTATACGTAATATTATACTTACGCGTACATTTTTTTTATAGGAAAAGGAGGCAAACGAGCAGGTGGCTCACGTGATGGTAAGTGTGCCGCACATGAACACCCGCAATACCAGAGGCATAGTAGATGCGTTGCCACCCTTAGAGTGCCCCCCCCCCTTGAATTGGGGGAGGGGGGTGTGTGGGCCTCCGGTTACCTGCACTCACCAGACGAAATGCAGAAGTTTGTTAGACTTATACTTCGCCGGTATTCTGTGAGGTCGTGGTACTTTCCCGGTCGAGTCGGCTCATTCATGGAACAAAAGCTGATTCTTGGCTCTACCACTAGTAAAAACAGATACTTCAAATACAGTACAACTAATACAAAAATCGCGAATGCATCATGTGGCACAGCATAAAACTTAGGAATATAGCGTGTTTGGGTGATCAGACTTCGAGTCAAGAGACCCAAGAGTTTAATCCCCAGGGGGTACACGAGGCATTAACGTACACATTTTAATCTTAAAGTTATATAAAATTTTGTGTAAGTAAAGTAGGAAGTAAAGATAATAACTTGTTAATTAGCTCATCTTACGTCACGATGACATATTGACCGGGCAGTCAATTTGAATGAGACCCATTCGCTACGTCAGGAGCACTTTCATCTCGGCTTCGCTCAGTCAGTTCTGGGAAAATTAATTAATGTGTCGGGTACACTGGATGAATAATAACGATGTTGTAATTGTCAAATACTTTCCAGTTTAGTCCTGTCATACTTATTTAGGATCAAGAGATAAGTATTTGAAAACAATTACCAAAATACGCACAAAGATAAATGTGGACTACATGCATTGCTCTGATCCCAAGGTAAATAGCTAAGGCATTTGCATTATGAAATCAAAAAAGTCGAGGGCACAAACACCCAGAAAGGGTCTGGGCGTTTGTGCCCTCGTCTTTTATAGAAAAAAGTAATAATAAAGTATACATAAGTTTTCCAACGCTGGACATTTTGCTGTAAACATAATCTGTAAATGCTAGCCAGTGCTTTAATGTGTCGGGTACACTGGATGAATAATTACGATGTTGTAATTGTTAAATGCTTTCCAGCATAGTCTTATCATACTTATTTAGGATCAAGAGATAAGTATTTGAAAAACAATTACCAAAATACGCACAAAGATAAATGTGGACTACATGCATTGCTCTGATCCCAAGGTAAATAGCTAAGGCATTTGCATTATGAAATCAGAAAAGACGAGGTCACAAACACCCAGAAAGGGTCTGGGCGTTTGTGCCCTCGTCTTTATAGCAAAAAGTAATAATAAAGTATACATAAGTTTTCCAACGCTGGACATTTTGCTGTAAACATAATCTGTAAATGCTAGCCAGTGCTTTAATGTGTCGGGTACACTGGATGAATAATTACGATGTTGTAATTGTCAAATATTTTCCAGTTTAGTCCTGTCATACTAATTTAGGATGAAGAGATAAATATTTAAAACATTTACTAAAATGGAACAAAAGCTGATTCTTGGCTCTACCACTAGTAAAAACAGATACTTCAAATACAGTACAACTAATACAAAAATCGCGAATGCATCATGTGGCACAGCATAAAACTTAGGAATATAGCGTGTTTGGGTGATCAGACTTCGAGTCAAGAGACCCAAGAGTTTAATCCCCAGGGGGGGTACACGAGGCATTAACGTACACATTTTAATCTTAAAGTTATATAAAATTTTGTGTAAGTAAAGTAGGAAGTAAAGATAATAACTTGTTAATTAGCTCATCTTACGTCACGATGACATATTGACCGGGCAGTCAATTTGAATGAGACCCATTCGCTACGTCAGGAGCACTTTCATCTCGGCTTCGCTCAGTCAGTTCTGGGAAAATTAATTAATGTGTCGGGTACACTGGATGAATAATAACGATGTTGTAATTGTCAAATACTTTCCAGTTTAGTCCTGTCATACTAATTTAGGATGAAGAGATAAATATTTAAAAACATTTACTAAAATAAGAACAAAGCTAAATGTAGACTACACGATATGCACTGCTATAATCCCAAAGTAAGTAGCTAAAGCACTTGCATTGTGTAATCAAAAAAGTCGAGGGCACAAACACCCAGAAAGGGTCTGGGCGTTTGTGCCCTCGTCTTTTATAGAAAAAAGTAATAATAAAGTATACATAAGTTTTCCAACGCTGGACATTTTGCTGTAAACATAATCTGTAAATGCTAGCCAGTGCTTTAATGTGTCGGGTACACTGGATGAATAATTACGATGTTGTAATTGTTAAATGCTTTCCAGCATAGTCTTATCATACTTATTTAGGATCAAGAGATAAGTATTTGAAAAACAATTACCAAAATACGCACAAAGATAAATGTGGACTACATGCATTGCTCTGATCCCAAGGTAAATAGCTAAGGCATTTGCATTATGAAATCAGAAAAGACGAGGTCACAAACACCCAGACTCTAATAGCAAATAGTAATACATACCAAGGGTGATGATTACGGCAAACCCTCACGTGCAGGAGAAGTTTATGTTCTACTGTGGACCTTTTAAGGTCCTTATAATGATGATAATAATGCAATCAAAAATCCATTTACAATAATTAGTCAAATCCAAACTTACATTGTGAATAGATAAAATGTTAGAAATGTTTTGAGTGTTTCTTATGGAGCTAATAAAAAGGAATATTAATGCACTCGATTAGATTTTATTAGAAAAGTCTAAGAGAATTATCGATTGCTTATGGTGCATTAGAGAGTGAATATAGATACTTCAGTTGCATTTGTATATTTATTTTATTCTGTAAGAAGCTTTTTCAAAGAACGAAAGTTGTACTAGTATCAGCATACACAGCACATATGTTGTATCAGTATAAATGATATTAGTGAATATTATATATAACATTCACTAATGTTTATTAGTGAATGTTATAACAGTAGTAAGGATTTTAGAATTTTCCAACAGAAAAGAGTAAAATGGGAAAACATTTAAAAATTAATGAATTAAAGTTTGGATGTGCGTTGTCATTTCTAGCTAGTAACTAATAAAAATTTTGATGTAAGAGATAAAATGCCCATCTCTAATGTTACTGGTATTATAATTATATTAGCTATCATCTACGGCTTTCTTCGCGTGGTTTGACGATAAAGAGTGCTCTGTTTTCCTAACCTTAGGGAAGGCTTCAGACTACTAAAACAATTCCAGTTGTCATCAAGAAAATATATATACTTTAACATATTACTTATAACACAACCAACAAACACCATTAAACTAACAAAATAGCCAAGATATCTCTGAAAGAACAGGAAATATTGATACTTATCGTTGTATAACACATTTTGTAAATATTGATAATTATACAAAATGTGTTATTCTGATGTATAAATAAATAAATAAATATCTTCACGCAATTCCCAAAACAGGGGTAGACAGAGGTCTAGTATAGACAATTAAGTCACTTCGACCCACCTTCCACCGAAGATATTTTCGGGACAACGGGACTTTATACTACGGGACTTTTGTAACGTAGTTTAGTTATCATCGTCCAATCGTCACAGTAATACCGGCAGAGGAAACATCGAATATAACTATAACTAAAGTCACAGAGAGAGAGAGAGAGGGAGAGAGCAAATATTAAAATTGTGGCCACTTGATATTAATATCGAATTTTTATATCAAATGTAAATAAATGTTTATTAAATAAAGTTACCATTTTCTGTAAGAAATTCGTAATACTTCATTTTTTCATTAGTATTTTGTTAGTACTTCATTTTTTCATTCCTGTAATAATATTATCTTTTATGCATAATACTTGTACACACACGATGTTATACATCTGCCAGGCGTCCCATGACGGCTCACATTTTTTTTAATGTGTTGACTACATGTTTTTGAAATTGCAAATTGTTATCCATAAAGACTCTTTAACTTCTTGTTTCACTAACTCGATCTATATGTTGTGTATATACTGTTTATATCATTAAAAATAAGAAATTTGCATTCATTATTTTATTAAGCTTATTTTTGTAACCGATTATTTTTTATACGTTAGTTTTATACGAACTACACTTGTTTACGAATAGTTTTTAAACGTACTACAAGTTATCTACGAATTAACCTTTTATTTACAAAAACTAAATAGATTAATATTTAAATTATTAAAACTTTCGTGATAAATTATCAATTGAATAGTTAAAAACGGTTAAACTCAGTCCCGCTAGCGTGTGTGTGTGCGTGTGTGCTCATTCCACTTACCCTGATGAAGGACCTCCGATAAATTCGAGACTACCTACACCGATTATTATAACGTGAGTTTAGCCGTTCTAAACTATTAGATTAATATTTCTTTTATGTTCATTGTACAATCCATATCTTTGGCTTGGACATAAAGACGGCGATAGGCTCACCACTTGTCATGTTGTCCCGATAATATCTTCGGTGGAAGGTGGGTCAAAGAGACTCAATTGTCTAGACTTGACCTCGGTCTACCCCTGTATTGGGAATTGCATGAAGATATTTATTTATTTATTTTTTGTTCATGTTAGCCGACTCTCTCTCGGATAACGTTTAGTGATTGCTTCATTTATAATTGATGTTGTTGTTTTATGCACCCAAATAAACATTTATTTCTTTCTTTCTAATATATTTTTATTCATAAATGAATCGCTTCAAACTATAAACCATATCATATGTACAAATTGCAGCTATATTAAACCAGTTTCATAATATAAAGTTCGCAGTTCAAAATAAACTACAAATAGGTTTTATATTGCGGTCAAATTGCAAGCGATTATTTCAAAGTTTACTGACCGTGGCAATAAAAACTAGTGTTTTGCAGTTGTTTAAAGTACCGAAGTTAATAACAACTGTTGATATTGGCGTAGATGTGTTATTTTAAAAGTTGTACTAACTTTGTATATATATTGTTTTTAAGTTAAAAAGAAACAAACAAAAAAAGGGTTAATATAAATTCCGATAAATTCGAGACTACCTACACCGATTATTACATACATACATACATATAATCACGCCTCTTTCCCGTAGGGGTAGGCAGAGACCACTTCTTTCCACTTGCTACGATCCTTACATACTTGTTTCGCTTCGTCCACTTTCATTATTCCCTTCATACATTCTCTTCGATTCAGGGTACTCTTGACCTGGCCTTTTTTCAGGACATCCCTGATTTGGTCTTGGAACGTCCGCCTAGGTCTTCCCCTTCCTACACTTCCATTCACACTCGCCTTATATGCTTTTTTTGTCAATCGTTCTTCATTCATTCTCTCGACATGGCCAAACCATCTCAGCATACCTTTCTCAATTTTAGTCACTACATCTTCTTTCAGACCACAACGTTTCCTTATTTCACCATTCCTTATCCTGTCGCTCAGTTTAACTCCTAACATACTTCTTAATGCTCTCATCTCAACTGCATTTACTCTGCTTTCATGTTTCTTCTGCCATACCCAACTTTCACTTCCGTACATGAGTGTCGGAACCAAAACTCCCCTATGCACAGCCAAACGAGCCTTATTAGACACCATCCGACTGCTCATAAAGGAGTGCAAAGCTCCATTCACCATGTTTCCTGCATTCACTCTTCTTTCAATATCACTCTCACACTTTCCATCTCTTGTGAATTTTGAACCCAGATACACAAACTCATTCACCTGTTCAATTTGTTCATCTCCAATCACTATATTGCAGTCTGTCATGACCTCATCTCTTTCAAACACTATTACTTTCGTCTTCTTTACATTCATCTTCATCCCCTTTCTAAAAAAAGCTTCACTCATAGCAGTTGCCATCTCCTGCAACTCCTCGGCTGAAGACGCAAGTAATACTTGATCATCAGCATAGAGAAAACATTTGACGAATAACTCATTCATTCTCAACCCACTTTCATTCTGTTTTAAATCTGTCAAGCAATTGTCCATAAACAGATTAAACAGCCACGGTGACGCTACACATCCCTGTCTAACACCTTTTTCGATATTAAACCATTCAGTGTATGCCCCGTTTATCCTTACACAAGCACAGGAATCCCTATAAAGAGATTGCAATGCTCGTATGAGGATACTGCTGATACCTTTCACGAACAATGCTGATCACAATTCATTCCTCACCACTCTATCATAGGCCTTTTCTAAATCCACGAACGTGCAATAGACCTTCTGGTTTTTAGCCAGACACTTTTCGGCTATGCACTGCAAGGAAAAGACCTGATCCGTACACCCCATTCCCTTTCTAAATCCTGCTTGTGCATCCCATACTTTTTCGTCCGTTTCATTCACAACCCTTTCAATCAACACTTTCGCATACAATTTACCGACGACGCTGAGAAGGCTTATACCGCGGTAATTTACGCAGTCCTGCCGTGACCCTTTTCCCTTATATAATGGCACGATTACGGCTTTGCACCAGTCTCCTGGTACTTGCCCATTTTACCAGCACAAATTGAAAAGGCGGTACAGCTGACTAGCCACTAAGCCCTGTCCAGTCCTCAGCATCTCGACGGTAATCCTATCATATCCGGCAGCCTTACCAAATCTCATACTTTTCAACGCTTTTACTATTTCATCCACGCTTATCTCACTGTCATCAACATTTATAATAACCATAGAAGGTGCCGGGTGTTGTACCTGCACTTCCTCTCTTTCAAATAAACATTCAAAATACTCTTTCCATCTCTTTAACACATATTCTTCTCCTTTTATAATGCTCCCATCTTGACTCCTGATTGTATTCAGCTACGAGGTAGAAGTTTTTCCTCTGGCTGTATTGACGGATTTCCAGAAAAACTTGATGTTTGACTGGAAATCTTCAGTGAGCGTCCTATCAAAATCATCCTTCTGTTCTTCTTTCTTTCTAGTCACAACACCTTTCGCAGCTGATTTGAATCTTTTATACTTCTTTCTCGCTTCCTTTATCTCGTCATTCGTCGCCTTTTGAAGTTTTTGGTTAGCTTTTGTTGCTAACCAATCCAACCACGCTTTCTTCTTTTCTTGCACAGCCTTTTGTACATCTTTATCCATCCACACATTATACTTCTTTCTTCCTTTCCTTCGTTTAGCTACTCCGCATACCTCAACAGCAACATTCACAACTCCTTTCTTAAATGTCTCCCACAAATCTTCAATCACACATATCTCTTCTATGCCTTTAAAACTTTCTATCAGTTTCTCTACATACTCGTCTTTCTTATCTTTTTCTTGGAGATTTTCTACTTTTATTCTGTCCAAAACACTCGTAGGCTCAGCTCCTCGGTGTCGCCATCGTTTAAAGATGCCCTGTATTCGGGCTATGACCAGGAAGTGGTCTGTGTCAAGGCCTACACCGCGGTATGCTCGAGTGTCTAGCAGGTTCTTCCTCAATCTTTGATCCACAATAACAAAATCAATTATACTTCTAGACTCACCCTCAATTCTTGTATACAAATGGATCTTTTTGTGATCAAACATTGTATTGGCCACGCACAGATTCCATTCCAAGCATACTTCAAGTAGGCTTCTCCCATTTTCGTTCACTCTATCGTCCCCAAATGTACCCAGTACTCCTTCATACCCATCACGCTTTACTCCAACCCACCCATTAAAGTCCCCTAACATCACGATCCGTTCATTTTCTCCACATTTATTCAAGACCTCTCTCATGCTATCCCAAAATTCCTCTCTCTCTTTTTGGGCTTTTAATGACCCACCCCCTCGCAGATCCGTCGGTGCATAGACCCCAAGGATAAACAAGCGGGTGAGTCCAACTTTTAACCTAACCCAGAGGAGTCTTGGGCTTACACATTCATGCTCTATCACACATTCAACTATTCGAGAGGAAAGAATCACACCAACTCCCTGACAGCCTCGGCTGGTTTGGGGGACTCCCGACCAGTATGCCGTGTAGGGACCATGAACCGTGGTGTCACATCCTTTCCTCTTGGTTTCGTTCACGCACAGGATATCTATACATCGTTCGTCCATCATCTGACATAATTCATCTACCTTACCATCCATTCCTCCTCTTACATTCAACGTAGCGAAGCGGCTCTCCATGGGCCGCTTTTCGCCCCCGCGAGAAACGAGATGTGCCGCCATTTTGGTAAGTAAAATTCACCATTGCGTTCCCACGAGTAGCAAGGGAAAGGTTTGTCCACCCCAGCAGAGCCCCGCATGCCAGGGTAAGGCTAGCCTAATTCTAGGTCGCCCGGTCCCAGGGCAGTGTGAAACGTTAACGACTAGGCTTGCCCCTAGCCATGCATCCATCCGCGCGGCAGACGTTGGATTGGCGGAGAGAATAGGAGTAAGGAAAGGGAAGTATAGGTTGTGAGAAAAGGAAGATTGGTAAGTTAAGGTGGGAATTAGGAAAGGTAGGATATTACCGCCCAGGAAGGCAAGGGATAGGACAGTAATAGCTAGGGAAGCCGGGGTCGCATACCCGTATACCATACCACAACTACCGGACAGGTAAGTTAGGATGAGTATCCCTGACTATTATTATAACCGATTATTATAACGTGAGTTTAGCCGTTCTAAATTATTACATTAATATTTCTTTTATGTTCATTGTACAATCCATATCTTTGGCTTGGACATAACGACGGCGACAGGCTCACCACTTGTCACGTTGTCCCGATAATATCTTCAGTGGAAGGTGGGTCAAAGAGACTCAATTGTCTAGACTTGACCTCGGTCTACCCCTGTATTGGGAATTGCATGAAGATATTTATTTATTTATTTTTTGTTCATGTTAGCCGACTCTCTCTCGGATAACGTTTAGTGATTGCATTTATAATTGATGTTGTTGTTTTATGCACCCAAATAAACATTTATTTCTTTCTTTCTAATTTTTTTTATTCATAAATGAATCGCTTCAAACTATAAACCATATCATGTGTACAAATTGCAGCTATATTAAACCAGTTTCATAATATAAAGTTCGCAGTTCAAAATAAACTACAAATAGGTTTTATATTGCGGTCAAATTGCAAGCGATTATTTTAAAGTTTACTGACCGTGGCAACAAAAACTAGTGTTTTGCAGTTGTTTAAAGTACCGAAGTTAATAACAACTGTTGATATTGGCATAGATGTGTTATTTTAAAAGTTGTACTAACTTTGTATATATCTTGTTTTTAAGTTAAAAAGAAACAAACAAAAAAAGGGTTATTTGCCAAATTAGATGCAATTACTCATATTAAAAATAAAATAAACCTGAAGTCCCGAGTTCGATCCCCAGGTGGCAGTACCAAGGAGTTTTTCAAAAACTTATGTACGAATTTCATCGTTGGCTTGGACATAAAGACGGCGACGGGCTCACCACCTGCCACGTTGTTTCAAAAATATCTTCGGTGGAAGGTGGGTCGAAAGGATTTAATTAACTAGACCTCTGTCTACCTCTGTAGTGGGAATGGCGTGAAGATATGAAACGACCCATTATACATTTCTAAAAATATACTTACTAAGGTCACCGGTCACAAATTTTTGTTAAGTTGAATAAACTACAGTTAAAGGCGTTGCTTAAATATGTAATTTAGGATTCATTGTACAACCAATTGAATAGTAATCCTTGAGAAATGACATACTTAGCAAGGACGCAAACTTGAGAACCAATTAAAAGTTTTTGCAATTAGGACGATCAGACTGCTGATTGAAAACGAGTTTAATCCATCGATTGCTTTATCTCCTTAACATCATTTGTTCCAATTCAGTACTTTGCAGAGTTTAACTCCATTTCTACAAATACTTAAATTTCGTTAAATGTTTATAACAATATCTCCTTTAAGTCTTCGCTCGCGTTAATAAATATATCTTCACGCAATTCCCAATACAAGGGGTAGACAGAGGTCAAGTCTAGACAATTAAGTCCCTTTGACCCACCTTTCACCGAAGATATTTTCGGGACAACATGACAGGTGGTGAGCCCGTCGCCGTCTTTATGTCCAAGCCAACGATGAAATTCGTACATAAGTTTTTGAAAAACTCCTTGGTACTGCCACCTGGGGATCGAACTCGGGACTCTCGACTCGAAATTCCGACCACCCAACAACTCGGCTATCGTGACTGCTCGCGTTAATGACTTTAAATAACTGTCAACGTCATAATCATCGTAATTAGAAAGTTAATATAAATATTATATGTTATTATATAATTTCTCAAACAAATGTGCATGCTTGATAACACAAGTTTACGCCATTCCCAAAACTGGGGTCTTGACAAATAAGTTCTGTCGATCCACCTTTCATCGAAGAAATTTTTTGGGACAACTTGGCAGGTGGTGAGTCTGTTGCCGTCTATATACCAGGCCGACGATATAAATCGTACATAAGTTTTTGAAAAACCTGGGATTATTTCTCAATCAAATATAAATAACAAACATCTTCACGCCATTTCCAATACTGGGGTCTTTGACAATTAAGTCTTTCGATTCACCTTTCTCCGAAGACATTTTTTGGGACAAGGTAACAGGTGGTGAGCCTCTTGCCGCCTATATACCAAGCCGACGACATAAATCGTAGATAAGTTTTTGTAAAAAACCTATTGGTACGATATCACCTGGAGATTGAACTCGGGTTTGACTCGAATTCCGATCACTCAACTTGTCTATAGTGACTAATGCCACAAGGTTAATGGCATAATCGCGGTAGCGCATTGATGGCGGGATCGCCATCTAGAAAAAATCAGAACAGTACTAAGCCGATAGGCGCCGTGCAGGAATGTCTAAGACAAAGATATTTAGGAGTGCTATTTAGAATATATGTGAGCTATTTAGAAGAAATTATTTTAGTATAGATAAGCTATTTACAAGTGCGCAAGCAAAGCGAATAATTGCTATAAAACAAACCCTCACTTTTTTGAATAGGCTATAAAAGTCTACACTGAAGGACAGAGACTTAATTAATTTCTTCGTGTGAATTTTAGTATAGTAAGATGACAATCAACTTGTATTAAAATACACATAGGACTGCACGACTCAGGCCACTCTCATAGGGACGATTTGACACAATCGCCACGCTTGGCAAACGCATTGGCGATCGCAGTCGCTCCTCAGAAGCTGCTGTCCATTTTCGATATGATTATTTTGTACTAATATTTTTAAAGATAATTATTGCGCCATCCATCGGTTGCTATAATGATATTTAAGTTGTTTCCCAAAGTCGGCTCCTACGACATCCATGGGAAGAAAGGGAGTGGCAATATTCTTACGCCATTACCACACGGCCAATAGCAGGAAATAAGGGAAGCTAACCCAAATATTGCCGTTGCTCTGCAGTTACTTTGCGAAAATTCGTTAGTATAAAGATGGTTTTGTACAAATACATTGCACCATTCCACAAAAATAAGAGACAAATATTACCTCTAGATTCTACTCGCTTGATAATGCATTGTTTTAAGGTGAGACACAAGTATCATTGTCGGTGGTGCTAAATGTATATGTGTTAGCTGGTTTCGAGTGTAGTGTCGAGGTGATGTTGAGTCCAGGGAATTAGTGCAAGCACCTTTTGACGGGAGGGTGATTCACTTTAAACATATATGCCTTTTTTGCATACGGAATGATGCAATGTAATTGAATAATAACATCTTTATAATTATGATGACCTCATTGGATGAGTGGCGTACACACCGGTTTTCATGGTGTCGCCAGATCTAAGGTTCGATTCTCTATCGTGCCATTGTAGAAAAAACTTTTTATAAACTTTTTTGGGGTCTAAGTGTTTGTGGTATCTTCGCTGTTTCTGATTTCATAATACAAGTGCTTAAGCTGCTTACTTTATAGGGCAATGGATGTCGTGTTGTAGCAATGCACGTATGTAATGAAATCCCGCAAAGTAACGCTAGAGTCTATTAACTATCCTATTATTAGTTTAAATTTACGTCGTTCACTTTCATTCTGTTGCTAAATTTTATTTCGCTCAATATAACAAAGAACGGGTTTCGGAATAGATCGGGTTACGAGGTTTATAAACTTATCGAGTTTGTGGAGCACTGTGTTGCCAACGTTAACAATATTGTTCTTTTATGAGCAACGCTGCACGAGCTGTTTACTAGTGTAGCGTGTTGCTGTGGAGGAGAATGGCAGTTGAGCTTTTCGATTTTCGAACTTTTACTCTCATAAAGTTACACTTTGACATGCTCTAAACTTCCCCTTGTTAACAGAGATAAACATTTTTGGATATGAAACCAAAGAAGGTCAAAATTTTTATTAGCGATAAATATTACTAAAATATTTTGTCTTTCTAACATCTTAAACCTTCGACATTCTAGTATATTATCTAAAGATATTTGATACAAAAACATTTATTGCAACAAATTCCATTTAGATTTGTGGTACTATAAAAAGTAGAATTTTATAATAAATTTAAAAATCAAATATCTTCAGGCCATTCCCAATACTGGGGAAGACAGAGGTCTAAACAATTAAGCCCTTTCGACTCAATTTTCACCGAATATGTTTTCGGGACTACTCCGGCTATAAGTCCCAGTCTATGATACAAATCGAATATAAAATTAAAATTCATTCTTGAACACTTGTATACAATTCACTTTACTTAACTTTCCTGATGCCGTAAGGCAAAACGGGTCGGTTAAATAATGAATAATTAAATAAAGTGAATTGTGTACAAGTGTTAAACAATGAATTATAATGCAATGCAATTTCACCAAGTGACAATAATCGCAAGTATAAATTATATAATCGAACATAAGTTATAAAAAAATCCATTGGTACGAGTCTTTTACCTTAGAACTTGAATTTCAATCACTCAAACTTTTAAAAATGAAAATAAGTAATGCATATATTTTTAAATTCAAGAATAGTATCAAATATTGATTAAAACATAAAGCTTGCGAATGTACGTTGTACGGTCAATTATCAATTACGAGGAGTATAACGTAAACAAATAACGCAATAAAACGCATTATTTCGGTAGACAATGAAGTTTCCAATAATATTCGTAATAATCATGAGCGTAACAACTTTTATTTCGGAATATTAACTTAACCGCAGAAATGGGCAATAAAAAGAAATTATATTTCTGTATCGGAAGCGATATAGGAACAATAGAAATCGTTTCAACTGTCGTATAAATATACTTCGTTTTAATTACATCATAGCTATAATTTTTTTTTTAAGTTTATTCCGTCAATACGAACGGTGATAGGCTCACCACCTGTCACGTCGTCCCAAATAAGCTTCATTTGTGTGATGAATATAAATGTTTGTTCTAGAGTTATGAATATTTAAATGTATATTTAAATATATATTTATATTTATTAATAACGTATATTTAAATATGTATATATATTATTATATTGTACCGTTGGCTTGGACATTAAGATGGCGATAGGCACACCATGTGCTACTTTGACTCAAATAGCCTTCGGTGAAGAGTAGGCCGAAAGGACTTAATTGTCTAGTAGATACAACAACAACTAAATATGTCAATATGTTACAATTATTTTTTTTTATTTTAAAGAACCCTTTGGTTATTCAATGATTGTCAAAAATTGAATAATTTGAAGTTTAAATTTACGATGCATTTTTGATAATTTTTCAACTATGTGAGCCATGCTCTGCTTTGTGTTATTAAATAAATGAGGAATTAAAAAAGAACCAATTGACACGGGACAAATTCGAAACAGGATCCTCCGCTGTGTCAGTCCTATTTAAACATCTATGACTCGAAAACAAACATTATTCACCATATAAATGTCAGACCCTAGCGGTATTCGAACTTGCGACCCTTACTTGCTACGAAGACAGGATCACTACATCTAAAAATACAAGTATTCACAAATTAAATATATAAAAATAATATACTATCTTCACGCATTTCCCAATACAGGGGTAGACAGAGGTCTAGTCTAAACAAATAAGTCCCTTTTACCTTTCACCGAAGATATTTTCTGGGACAACGTGACAGGTCGTGAGTCCGTCGCCGTCTTAATGTCCGTGCCAACGATACAATTTGTACATAAGTTTTTTAAAAATCCCATTGGTACGAGGCTACCTCAAGGGGATAGAACTCGGATCTTTCTACTCGAAACTCCGACCACTCACCTCACCTCACACCACTCCGCTATCGTGACTCTTTTATAGCAAATAAAAATTAATAAAAATCCATTGCAATGATACTGTTACAAATTTGATACAAATAGAAGCAATAAAAGGTTATACCGTATAGTTTATATTTATTTAATAAAGACTTAGACGTCGTAGCAGTCATTGTTTGTCCAGACAGGTTAATAACTTCGGGAGCTCAATAGTATAGCACAGAGTCAATATCTGAATTAGCAATACTTGATGGAAGAGAGTTTTATATATTATTTTTTTTTATTTGAAGTCACGATAGCTGAATGGTCGGGTGGTCGGTAGTATCTTAATTTAAGCTTTCGCTAAATTGAACTTCGGGAAAGAGAACTTAATTATTACTTCCCATTTCATAATCTATGTTTTAAAAAACCCTAGGTAACAACATAATACCGGGGTATTGACTCGAATTCAACCTACCAGTCGACTATCGTCACACTTCCATCTGACACTCCATACTGCTATGTCCAATGCAGGCCTGTTGTAATGATTTATTACTACTCCCAAAAATGTATTCCTCAGTCACCTGTTATGAGAGCCACGGCACAAAGTGTGTGGTATATTCTATGCAGAAAAATCACCTTTAATATATGACTTAAAAATTATATAACTTCCAAAAAACTTACACGAAAATTTTTATATATCAAAAAATTTTTTTTTAATCGAAATTTGAACTCTTTTCTTCTGATTTTCAGTTATTACATAGACTAAGCTGTACTTGTCACACGAACACGAACTATTCAAATACGTTTTTCGAATACAAAATATTTAGATTCTTTGAACAATTAAATTGGACACATTCAAGTGTTAAATTGAAACATAGCGCGGGAATAGTTGTGCAAAGCCTAATTTTAAAATAAATTAACATCAAAGGCTACGAAGGCGTCCTCTTCACCGACTACGTAATGATCGCTGCGTATTTGTTATGATTTCAAGACACGGTTTCCTCGCGATGTGTTCCATTAATTATAAATTTGGAACACATACAATATGGGGACAAGGTCAGATATGTTTGATCTCAAAGTAATTAGCTAGAGACTTGTGTTACGGAATCGAAAACACCGAAGTTACCACAGACACTCAGATCCGAGACAAGGTCCTAAGTCCTAAAAAGGTAGGGTTAATAGGCAGCAATAAATGCAATGATTTGAATTTGAATTGAATGAATATTGAATAACAATAGCAATGGTTAAAAATTCTGTGCGCGTTTTCCGTCTGTTTGTACACTTTGCAGATTTACATAACCAAATGTTTCAATTAATAAAAATATATTATAAATTATATTCTACGGTGTGGTTACGGTATAATAATATACCACGTTCTTTTATATTTCTTTCGTGGGAGTCGTTGGGCGTCAAAGGGAAAGGCCTTGGACATACCAATAGGTGGCGAAGAAATCATCTCGAAAAACACCAGACCAAAACCCAGAGCAGGATGTAGGGTACCTAGATTATCAACCTTTACGGGATAAGTATATGGTTCCCGTATTACGTCTTTTGTCACAAGTCGTTATGTACGTTTAAGTCATATTGAAATTTGTGATCCTTGTATAACTTTCTATTATAATTAGCTTATAGTTCGATGGCAACGTGATAATTCAACTTAATTGATAGATACTCGAGACCAATTAAACGAGTTAAAGTTCTAAATTCGGAAGTTCGGATGTCGGTCGATTAGTGTCACACCTGCTCGTTGTCTTTGGAACTAAATTCTATCAATTCATCGCACAGCTCGTTAGAGTGAGTTATTTCTCTCCTATTATCTGTTTCTTTAGGGTAACAATATGTTTTATTAAATTATATTGCACAACTCTGCATGCAAAAACAAATAAAGGCATTTTTATTTGGTCTTAAGATAAGAAGACCACCACCCTCCATCCCCCAATTCTCATCGGATTCAGTAGGTTTCGGACCCGTATTTTGCGCTGCATTCAACCAGGCTATCGTTAAAAAATATTGTAATCTCAAGTATTTCCATAAATTATATCCTTAAGTCATTTTGGTCAACATTTCCGTTTCTAAAACAAATTATATGAAATATTGCCACAGCGGATTGGAAGGCGCAATTTATTCGGCGAATAGCATTGCTTTGATATTTAAAATTGTTGTAATTTTTCGTCAAAAACTGTAATTGATTATGATTTAGTAAATATAATAGATTAATAAATATAATACATTAAACGTAAGTATTATATTTATCTTTTTATAGGGACAACATCTCATACAGGATCAGAAAGTAAGCAGCTTAAGCATTTGTGTTATGGAGTCAGAAACAACGAAGGTACCACAATCACCCAGACTCGAGAAGATGTAGCATAAGTATTTTCTACTTTGACCCGACCGGGAATCGAACACGGGATTTGATGGCGACACCATGTACAATGCATACTGGTTGTATGCATTGTACGAGGTCTTGAAAATTTAGCCCTGTATTTCACCAGAGCTTATTTTGGGACAACGTGACAGGTGGCACCAGCCGCTTATCATCGTCTTTATGTCAAAACTAACCATATAAGTCGTATCGACACTAAGCAATATTCCCTACAAGACATGCAGAAACAATGCTAGAAACGATTACTATTGTATTAAAAGTTAAGTATTGAATGTATTACGCGACGATCTCCGTGGACTAGTGGCGTATACTCCGATTTTGATCAATTCCCGGTGGGGTCAATGTTGAAATGACTTTTTTTTTATATTTTCTCAGGTTTTTTAAACGATAGCCAAGTGGTTGGGTGGTCGAAATTCGAGTCAAGAGACCCGAGTTCGATCCCCAGGTGGCAGGCTCATACCTATGGGTTTTTAAAAAACTTATGTACGAATAATATCGTTGGCTTGGACATAAAGACAGCGACGACTCACCACCTGTCATGTTATCTCAAAAATATCTTCGGTGAAAGGCGGGTCGAAACGACTTAATTGTCTAGACCTCTGTCTACCCCTGGAATTGGTACCCACGTTGTTTCAGGTTTCATAATACAAGTCCTTAAGCTACTTTCTGTGGGATCAGAGCAATGTATGTGATGTTGTGCTTATAAGTGTACGTATATGTGTTAAAAGTCAATAGAAATTTATCTAAAGGCAACGTAAAGTTTATCGTTGAGATTGATAAATATTAGCATATGATGAGATGAGATAAGTCGACGCGAAATACATTAGCCTAAAATTGATTTTCGTCGCAGACGCGAGACACCTGAGTCAGAGCTTCTTATCCAGACTTCAGAGATTTATACAATATACGAGGATTTAAAGAAATTTAGTTTTTATGTGGTTATAATTTTTCTTAGAAATTTGCAAAAGCGATTTATTTTGTTGTTTATCTAAATATATAATATATATACCTAGACTGGACACAAGTTCTTTTACAAATGAAAGTATTTTTTTTAATGAAGTAATGTAATATTATTAAAATTTATACCTACGTATTTATTCGAAAATATTTATTTATTTTTTGTATTTATTAGTGTCAACAAAAAAAAATTTAAAATTCTTTTCGAAATGGCCACCTTTGGCTTTTATAAATAAAATAAATAATATATCTTCACGCTATTCCCAATACAGGGGTAGACAGAGGTCATGTCAGGTTTTTAAGAGGTCTAGTCTTTGACCCACCTTCCACCGAAGATATTTTGGGACAACGTGACAGGTGGTGAGCCCGTCGCCGTCTTTACGTCCAAACCTACGGTATAATTCGTTGAAAAACTCATTGGTACTGCCACCTGGGTATCGAACTCGGGTGTCTTGACCCGAATCCGAACCACTCGGCTATCGTGATTTATGTGAATTTCGACGAATTCTGGCTTTAACAGCATTTATAGCCTTTGTAGTTCTAACACCACGCGGCCACCCCGATCTTTCTGGTCTTCGACAGAGGAAGTGTTGTTGTATCTGTTGATACTACGATATAAAAACATACGGCTGATATGTGTGGAGGGTCTGGAATATGATCGACGGCTGCTTACCCACTTTGTGTAAGGCGATCACTGCAATCCCATTTTCTTTAACACCCCATTCCATACTGTAATTTGATATCATCATTAATTCATGTTCATACACGAAAATATATGTGAAATGGTGCAAAATCGAAAGAAGTTTTAAAATTAATATAAGTTTTAGAAATTCAAAATAATTAAACAGTTGAAAAATAGAAATAGGGACAACATCACATTTATTGCTGTAATTCCAAAGTAAGCATCTTCAGCACTTGTATTATGGAATCAAAAACAACAAAGGTACCACAAACGCCCAAACCCAAGAAAACTTTGAAAAATTATTTTCTACATATATTCGACCGAGAATCGAACCCGGCACCTCAGAGATGGTGACACCATGGAAACCAATATGTACCCCACTTTTCCACGGAGGTCGTCAAACTAACTCGTATTAATTTTTTTACTTAATTACCTATATAAAACATGTTTTAAAAGCTGTGTATGTTCTCACTCCGTGTTACGGATACAACAATATAATATACATAAAATATATATATATAATTAAAATATATCTTCACGCAATTCCCAATACAGGGGTAGACAGAGGTCGAGTCTAGACAATTAAGTCCCTTCGACCCACCTTTCACCGAAGATATTTTCGGGACAACGTGACAGGTGGTGAGCCCGTCGCCGCCTTTTATGTCCAAGCCAACGATATTCGTACATAAGTTTTTGAAAAACTCATTGGTACGAGCCTACCAACTGGGGATCGAACTCGGGTCTATTGACTCGAAATTCCGACCACCCAACCACTCGGCTATCGTGACTTTTTTACAATATAATATGAAACAACAATATATGAATTTCAGGGGAAGAAAGGCCTTTTCTTCCCGAGGGTATTGTAAAAGGCGACTAAGGGATAAAACTTCAGATTACAATTACCTTATCTACCGACAGAAGGCCGCTTAATGTTTCTATTTGGTTCTCTTTATGCTGTTAATAAAAAGAAAATAACAAAGGGACGTTTTATGTGTAAATGTCAGCTTCTTCGCACCTCTTAGAATAACGAGATTCCATCACACAAATATCAGAATTAGAACTCGGAACCCTTAGTTTTGAAGGCATGATCACTAACAACTGGGTAATCAGGTCGCCATTATTGTCGTGGGCTTCATACCTTTTATCAGTTTTTCCTTTCATGAATTCATACGCGCCTCAAAATATAACCGATTTTATGTGTCTATAAAATAAATCAAAATTATAAGTGCTTCTATAAAGCTACGAAATTAAAGTGTACTAATAAAAGAACACATTTCGTTTCTTATGAAAGGAAAATAAATAAATGTGGGCTTTTATTAGAGTGCTATGTCAATAGAGGCCCTTTTAAACCTTAGTCTATAGAATTAATGATAGAATCACGTTCAATGCTTTCGTTATTATACGATGGATGTGTGAGAATTACGTCACCAGTGTGGCCATATTTATAACAATTTTTTTTTTTAAAACAAATTGACTGTAAATATTGAGATGCTGGTATTAGGTATTTAAATACTGGCAATACTTTATGACAGTATTTCTGTTAAGTACTCCAAGTAAGCTGCAATACTTGTGTCTACAGCGGTTTACGACATTAGTCGAATGGTGGGCCAGAATCTACGAGGTTATATTTGAACTGCACCTTAAATCATAAGGCTATTAATACTTTACAGTCACGATAGCCGAGTGGTTGGGTGGTCGGAATTTCGTGTCAATAGACCCGAGTTCGACCCCCAGTTGGTAGGCTCGTACCAATGGGTTTTTCAAAACTTGTGTACGAATATCGTTGGCTTGGACATAAAGACGGCAACGGTTTAGACTAGACGTCTGTCTATCCCTGTATTGGGAATTGCGTGAAGATATTTATTTTTATTTTTATTTAGAATTTATAAATTATGCAATTCATGCAGGACTTTTAGTTGCTATATTAAAGAGAGATTCAAAAAATAACTGACATACACGATGGTTTTGTTAATAATTCAAACATTTGCTTCTAACTGAATTTTTAACATTGGTAGAGCCACGCATCAGCTTTTGTTGTTGCATGAATGGGCCGGCTCGACCGGGGAAGTACCACGACCTAACAGAATACCGGCATGAAGTAGAAGCCTAACAAACTTCTGCGTTTCGTCTGGTGAGTAACTGGAGCCCAGCCCCCCCTCCCACAATTCTGAGGGGGTACTCTAAGGTCGGCAACGCATCTGCTATGCCTCTGGTATAGCGGGTGTTCATGGGCGGCGGTAATCACTTACCAGCACGTGAGCCACCTGCTCGTTTGCCTCCCTTTTCCATAAAAGAAAATTGAGGAAATTTATGTAAACATTTCAGGTAGTCGTACAAATTTCACTAAAGAAAGCTTTAAGAAGAACTTGAATGCAGTAAACTTACATCTACTGAAGTAGGGTGAATTTAATTTAATGCTTTGAAAAGGGTACAACTCCTAAAAGTGAAACGGAGTATGTTAGAAGATAAGGGACTTAAAAGCAACAAAATTGGAAGTTATTGTGATTATGTTCCTCTAGCAACAAACAAAATTCCGTAATGGATACAATTTCCTGACAGTAAAATTTTATTTTTACTTTAAACATGCTTTGGTAAAGGAAAAACAGGAAGACAAATCCGAGCGAAATCTCTATAGAATTTTAAATTAAAATTAATGATGCATAGTTTGAATGTAAGTGACAATCATCTTGTTATTTCAAGGCTCTATTATATGATATATATGAGAGAGTATAATGATAATTTTTCAATTAATTTTCAATTAATTTAAGAAATCTCATGTTATTATATTATTTAAACATTAATTTTAAAATATTTTTAAATAAGATTTTTAAAATTATAATTTAAAAAAACAACGAAAAGCGATAACAAAATTGCAACAAAAGGTTAATTTAAATCTTCTATTATCTTTACCGCCTTCATATAAAGTTGCCAGTGTATGAAATATCTAATATGAACTCACTGGCTAAACAGTTTTGCATTTTGAAGTAACCTAACCGTCTGGAAACTTCAAATTTCTAGTTAAATTTGAAAACCACTTCGTGTGCATATAAATTTATCTACAAAATGCGTTAACTTCTTATCAAACTCACATTGTCTGAGAACTTATATTGATTTTTGATATTAATTTCATTAATACAATATATCATTTTTAATTTCTTATACAGTTGGTAGTTTCTGAACTTAAGCTTATCCCTCTCACTGACTGACTCATAAATTTCATTGATTTATATCGATAGGGAGCTTAATAGGATATGTGAATGATATATGAAATAACGCAACTCGATACCCAATCTTTTCATATGTTCCAATTAAAACTTCTCGCAATTGAGTTCGAAAACTTGGTTCTGTTTATTACCAAATAGCTGTGCTTGGCGTTTTCATTTGATATTTAATTTCAAAGATATCGCATTATTTATAAAAATGCTAACAACAATTGTACAAAGTTTGCTTCTCATTAAAAATTACAATTGATAAGATAATCTAAGTTACACACAAACCTAACGGCCTGTGAAAGACTACTCACTGTAAGGCAGACAGTATGTATATATGTAACACATACTTCTAATAGTATGTAAGTATGTGCTATGACAAACACGCTTAGTAAGTGGATAGGCGATTGCAGTTCCAGACCACTCGCACATTATACGCTGCTGCCAGCAATAGGTCTGCATATTTTTGATCTCCTGTTTTTTTATGGTGAACTGCAGTTGTCAGTATACGCAGAATCGCGATATTCGGCAATGTTCGGACTGACTTTGGGCACAAGCTGACTTGGGCTGACTTGGTTTTTCACTATGGCTCTCCCGCTATCTACTGATATTATTATATGGAAGGATTATCCCTTTAGTCGTTCTAAGGGAACCCACAGGATGAAACGGGTGTTCATGGGCGGCGGTAATCACTTACCGTCACGTGAGCCGCCTGTTCGTTTGCCTCCTTCAAAATATTATAAATTTTATCCCTTCACGCAATTCCCAATACAGGGGTAGACAGAGGTATAGACAATTAAATCATATCGACCCAACTTCCACCGAAGACATTTTTGGGGCAACGTGACAGGTGGTGAGCCTATCGCCGTCTTTCTGTTTAAGCCAACGACATAAATCGTACATAAGTTTTTGAAAACACTCATTGGCAAGAGCTTCGGGGATTGAATTCGATTCCGATCACCCAATCACTAGGCTAGGAATTCTAAAATCACTTTCTTTTTTAGGGTCAAGAGTACGCGGACACCTAGACGTGCATGTATGAAGAAGAAGAAAGAAGCGAAAGAGGTATGAAAGGATCGTGACACTTGGCGATCTGTTCTCTCTGGTTACTCCGTTAGGGACCGTGCGTGAAGATAAATAATAATAATAATAATAATTCTTTTTAACCCTCACTATAATTCATTATAGCAAATTTCTTCAAATTTCTTATTAAGTCACGATACGGCTATCGTTTTTGGGTGTTGTTGTTGTTGGGTGGTCGGAATTTCGAGTCGAGAGACCCGAGTTCGATCCCCAGGTGGCAGTACTAATGAGCTTTTCAAAAACTTATGTACGAATTTCATCGTTGGCTTGGACATAAAGGCGGCGACGGGCTCACCACCTGTCACGTTGTCCCGAAAATATCTTCGGTGGAAGGTGGGTCAAAGGGACTTTATTGTCTAGACTTGACCTCTGTCTGCCCCTGTATTGGGAATAGGGTGAAGATATTTTTTCTACTTCTTCAAATTTCATTAGAGTCACCGTTTATCTCTCGAACCGCATGGTAACTTACTTTTATCTGCAGCGGATAATGTATTGCAAGAAGTTAGTAAGCCGCCAGGTCGGGTGTTCGTGACCTGGGGAGAACGTCTCCACTACCAGTATGCTATCGGTTTTCGAATATGACTCTAATCGTAAGAACTTTGATGGCGCGATGTAGTATGTGGATGTGTTTCCTGAATTGTCCACTACAAGCGAGCTCCTAACGATGAGATGTTGATGTCGCCATCTGTCAATAAATAAAAGACTTGACGAATGATGTTTATGACGTAACAAATAACAATTTTTATTACACTTTAATCTTCTCAAAGTGTAGCGATTTATTTCCCTAATTTTACGTACGCAACATGTTGGATTTGCACTCAGCATTTGGAGTGGGTTTTCAACAATAGCCGAATGGCAGATTCGAACCTGCGCCGTTGAAACACGCAACCCCGCTACCTACATAAACCATCTGGCTATCGCTTCTTGATCAAAATCAAATAATATCCTCATTTAATACTTTCAGTTTTAGCATCGACAACCTCCACGGACGAGTGGCGTACACACCTGTTTTCAAGAAGTCACCAAATCACAGGTACCGGGTTCGATACCGCGTCAATGTGAAAAAAAAAAACACTTTTTTAACACTTCATTTATAGTCACGATAACCAAGTGGTTAGGTGATCGGAATTCGACTCAAGAGGCCCCGAGTTCGATCCCCAAGGCTCGTATCAATAGGTTTTTTCAAAAACTTATGTACGATTTGTATCCTTGACTTGGACCCAAAGATGGCGACGGCGACCTGTAACGTCCCAAGAAATATCTTCGTTGGAAGGTGGGTCGAATGGACTTAATTGTCTAGACCTCTGTCTACCCCTGTATTGGGAATGGCGTGAAGATATTAATTTTATTATTCTACATTTTCTCGAGTCTGGGTGTTTGTGGTACCTTTTTTTTATTTATTTATCATACAATCAGTTCTATAGACTATAAGCCAATGAGCTGTAGTTGGCTGAACTATGTATGTATTTATTATTCATTTTCTTAAATGAAAAATTGTTCCTCGTATATTAATTTCTGAAGTAGGTCAGGCAGTCGCCACATATCGCATATTACGCCGTGTCCCCACCGCAAGTTCGGCCGGTTGTACGAAGTTTCCAGTCATAGCGCACAGATTATTTGCTCCACTGTTTATAATGTATTGGGTTTATGTTTATATAGAGCTTAATTATACTGTTACTAGCTTTTAAGCACGGTTTCGCTCGCGTTGAAGTCTCTAAAGAAATGCCCGACTTATAAATAACTTAGTAAAGACAGTCGAATGGTTGGGAATTCGAATCAAGAGTCTCGAGTTTGATCCCCCGGTGGAAGACTGGTATCAAGATTTTTTTTTTCAAAACTTATGCACGGTTTATATCGTTGGCTTGGATGTAAAGACGACGACAGGCTTATTACCTGACACGTTGTCCCAAAAAATGTCCTCAGTGAAAGATTTAAGGAAAAGGTTGTAGTAAGTTAAATCATTTTTCTTGGCCTCTATGATAATGATAATGATAATGATAATTTATTTGTTAAAACATGTGTAAAGAAAGCTGTTACATAATATTTAGGAGTAATGTCCAACATGTCTTTGCCTTGTGTGGCGTACAAATACTAATTATTTCAAAATTACAACGTACTGTTAGAATATCTTGTCTTACAAATTCATGTCAATAAATTAATTAATTCATGTGAATAAAAAAAAAAAATACAGAGAATCAAATTGTCAAAAGTAATAAGTTAAATATTAAAAAGTAAACAGTTTAATGGATTATCGTACGTCATTCTTGAAATCAAAATCTTAAATGTCATTCTTCAATTGTCAAAATCTTCATTAAATTTATCATTTAAAAATCGTTAATATGGTAATAACATTTTTCAATCAGGAATATTCGGAGCCTTTCCTTGAAACTTTTCATGTTTAATTCTTTTATGTTTTTGGAATTTTGTTATAAATAATTGGAGCCATGCAAAAACACTCTTATGCATAACCGCAGTTCTGGCTCTGCGAATGCATAGTCTTGTATTGTCACGTCGATTGCGATTGTGGACATCTGATAACTTCTGAAATTTATTTGAATTACTCTTTACAAACACAGCAGTCTCAAGTATGTAAAGTGAAGTAAGCGTAAGTATTTTATTTTCTATAAAATAACGTCGGCAACTATCAATTTTTCTTAACCTAAATATTGACCTGATGCATCGTTTTTGTGCTTTAAAAGCTAATTCTTTATAAGTTGAATTTACCCAAAAAATGATGCCATATCTCAGTCTTGAATCAGCCATGCCATAATATGCCATTAATAATGAATCAAAGTTTAATAATGAAGACAATTTATGAAGTGCGTAAGCAGACGTATTTATTTTCTTAGACAGTTCTTCAACATGCTTTTTCCAATTCGGCTTCCGGTCGATGATTAAGCCTAGAAATTTCGTAGTGTCAATTTCATTAATTAGTTGATTTTCATACATTATGTTCAGGTTTGTATTTGAAGGTAATTGATTAAAATGCATTAAATTCGTTTTCCTTAAATTAATCCGTAAGTTATTGTTTTTAACCATTCAATAATTAAATAAAGTGTATTATTGATGTTATTGTGATATAAATTTTATTTTTGCATTCCATTGTCACTGTACTGTCATCAGCAAAAGTGTCATTTGATGATTTGTAGCATTAACAAGGTCGTTGATATAAATAATGAATAATAGGGGCCTAAAACACTGCCCTGTGGTACTCCGTAACGTATAGTTCGTTCATCAGATTTATATGCATGTTCCCGTTTATCGCGATAATTTACTCGATGGATTTCAGTGTACTGCTTTCTGTTGTCAAGATATGATGTTATCAAATCTAATACTCTACCTCGTATACCATAATGATTTAGTTTGTTTGTCAAAATATCATGGTCAACACAATCAAATGCCTGAGTCATATCGCAGTATAAAGCACAAATTGGATTTTTATTGTCAACGTTTGTCATAATAACATTTAAGAAATCATAAATTGCCATATTGATTGTCATCTTATGCCTAAAACCTTTTTGTGCGTTGGTTAAAATGTTATATTTTTCAATAAAGGAATAAATTTTCTGATGCAGGAATTTTTCGAAAACTTTTGCGAATATCGATATGAGGGCAATAGGTCTATAATTTTCCATACAGAGCTTATTTTCTTTCTTGAAGAGTGGTTTGACTACTGATGTTTTTAATTTTCCTGGGTAGATACTTTTACTGATACTCAAATTGATAATATGGCTAAGGTGATTTGATATATTATTTGCAACAAATTTAACGACTTTTGTAGAAATTTCATCTGGACCTACACTATTAGTGTTGTTCAATGATGTTATAATATTTAAAATGTCAGATGGTGAACTTGGTGTCAAGAACATTGAATGATTATTGTTTAGTATTTGTAATTTTAGTTCATTTTTCAAATTTGTTGGTTGAATTTTATCTACGAAGAAATTGTTGAATGCACATGATATTTCTTTCGGATTCGTTATTATTTTATCATCAATTTTTATTGATGATATGGTATCACTTGGTAAATTTTGCTTCGTATTTTTAATTATTTGCCATGTAGCTTTACTTCTATTCGTCGAAGTTTTAATACTATAATCATTTTGAGCTCGTTGTGTAAGTTTTATAATTTTTTAAGCTTTTGGAATATTCTTTAAATTTTATTTTATTATTTACAGTAGGTTTTAATCTATACATCCATAACAACTCCCTTTTCTTCTTACTGCAAATCTTTATACCTCGTGATATCCATTTTGATTACTTTTTGTTTTATAGTAATATATCTTAAGGAAAGCATAAATCATAAAAAGCTTAAAATTTTCTAGAAAAATATTGTAGGCTTCGTTAGGGTCTTCCGTATTGTATATTTCAGAAAAGGATAGTCTTTTAATGCAGTCGTCAAACTTTATCATATTTTCTTTGTTATAATCTCGTCGTTTGATGAACCACCTATCAAGAATGCAAATTTTTAACACCACATTTAAATATTTGCGCTGTGTGATCTGATAGGGCAAGTTCTATTACTTCAGCTTTACAGTTATTATGAAAATTATGTCCAAAGTTATCAATACAAGTTTGACTTTTAATTTGGGTAGGTTGGTTGATCTCTAATTTGAGATTGTAATTTGAGAGAAGACATTCAAATTCTATTGAGACATTGTTGCGCTTTAAAATGTTAATATTAAAGTCTCCTGTTATTATAATATTTCTATTTTGATTTTTGGTAACTACTTCTAAAATTTTTCCAATCTATTAAAGAATAAATTAAAATTATCGTTTTTTGGTACTCTATACATACACACGATTAAAGTTTTGTAAAGCACTAACTCAATAGCACAACATTCAATTAAACCAGGAATGGAGAATTTCTTAATATCTGGTAATTCCGTAAACCGGTGTCCCTTTTAACCAGTATGCAAGTGCCACCTCTTTTTGAGTTGTTCTGCAAAAGCATGCAGCTAAGTTATAGTTGGGGATGGTTAAAATTTCTCGAAACCGGATATGATGAAATGTTCTGTGATGCATATAACGTCAATAGTTATGAGTTTTTCTTCTAGTTCATTTAAAGAAATTGTCAATGCATCTGATTTATTTAATAGACCTGCAATATTTTGATGCAGGATATGCAAATAATTATTAATGAAAAACTGATTTATTGTTGGTTCCAAGTTCAATATTGTGTTACGATTGTCATTTTGTATTAACTCCTCATTTGACATATTGACACTATTTTCTATATACCTAATTAACTCTCTTAAGTCTTGGAACACAGTATTTATGCCAATGTCCTTAATACGTCCTGTATGGTAGTCAAACATTCGATAGTCATAAGTTAAATTCGAGTTTGAGTCAAGGAGATATGCATATTGATGTGTTAAATTATCCAAGTATAATAAATTGTTAAAATTCTCTATTCTCCAATTAAACATTGACGTATTATGTTTACATTTAAATGTAGGCAGGCAAATTATAATATTAGTATGTTTAATTTCTTTCAATGTATTTCTGATGTGAACAATTAAATTAAAATAATTTTGTGTAGAATTAAAATCATCTTCGCCTATTAATATAATACAATAGTCCTTAAATGTAAATTGTTTTAATTTTGATTCAATGTTTTCTAACATATTAATGAGTCTAGTGTGTGGCTTTAAATAATGACATACTTGAAATTTATCATATGCCAGATTTTTCTGTGCTATTGATAATATATTATTATTTTTGCTACTACTTAAAATACAAACTTTATTTTGCTTACTTGCGGGTTTTATCTTTTCAATATATTTTAACTTAGGCTGAGTTGCAAGTGGCGATATGATTTCTACATTATCTTGATTTTTAGATACATTACTCATATTTAGTAATTTTGGAGTCTGAGTCTCTTTATCTGCTATTTGTTGGGCGTTATTAATTTTTTCTTTTTGTTGCAGGACTAGTTGCAATTTTTTCATTAATACATTTGTTTTTAGTAGCTCTTCATTAGATCGTTTGAGATCCCTATTTTCTGAAGAAAGACACTCAATTTCTGCATGAGCACTGTTCAAGTCAATAGAGAGTTTTTATTTCCTCCTTTAATCTTTGTATTTCATTATTTATATCGTCATCGGATATATCAGGTAAGCTACCAGTGGTGTCATCTAGCGAACCCGCGATGAACGAACCTTCGTTTGTATTATTGGAATCGGATTGTGTACGTCTGCGACGAAATGTAATGTTTTCTATAAAGTTCATCTTTGTTTGATTGGGTACTAGCTATGACATCTATCGTTCGAATGTGGAGTTTTTAGAAACTATTATCTTATAAATTTTAAATTTTGAACTAAATCATTCACAAAAAGTTTTTAGATTAGGAATCGAACTCTAGTTTAAATATGTTGTTGATGCAAAATTCAAATGAATTACCTCACGGCTATGTTTACAACTAAAGTATCCGAAGAAATTAAGTATTATAACTGTCCTTAAGTAATAGTAATTTGTTGATATGACTAATGTTGAAAGAATTATAAATATTCACAGCAATTATTTTGTTTTAGATTTTTTTACACTTGTGATATAAAATAATAAAAAGTATTGTTATTGTCAGTTTGTGAATAACTAAATGTAAATTTCACCCGTTAATTGATTAAATGTAGCACTTGTAACACTTTTTTATAGAAATTGTTTTGTTGTTTTTTGTTGTTGTTATTTATTTGATTCATTACACTATTATATATCATTTTGAAAACACTAGCACATATAGTTCACATCTTAAGTAATTTTTTTATCAGACAACTGAGTTTGAATGAGTAGCTTAATTATTTTTTAAAAATTAAAATATTACACAGCAAACTATTTAAGTGATATCAGCGCCTCACGCGCGGGTAGTATCCCGAAAATCTGAATCAGGAGATGGGGCTCTTCCGTCAGAAATAAAATAAATAAAATATCTTCACGCAATTCCCAATACAGGGGTAGACAGAGGTCTAGTCTAGATTAAGTCCCTTCGACCCACCTTCCACCGAAGATATTTTTCGGGACAACGTGACAGGCGGTGAGCCCGTCGCCGCCTTTATTTCCAAGCCAATGATGAAATTCGTACATAAGTTTTTGAAAACTCATTGGTACTGCCACCTGGGGATCGAACTCGGATCTCTCGACTCGAAATTCCGACCACCCAACAACTCGGCTATCGTGATCCGTCAGAAGGACTTAACATAATCACCACGCATGGCAAACAGCTTAGCGTTCAGATACCTTGCATCTTAGTTGGCGCCCTATTATAATCTAACTCAAATACGAAATGTATTCCTGCTATCTCTCGGTATCCATTGCCAAACTAGCGATGGTGTTTTCCGACATTTACGGTAACGGAGGGGACTGTAGTTTTTCATCGGTGATTGAATATTCCTGCATTATTGGTAGACAGAGTTTACCTCTACAACTAAGTCTCTTCGACCCATCTTTTATAGAAGCCTATTTGAGACAGTTTTAGCGTAACCGGATCAAAAAAAGTCACGATAGCCGAGTGGTTGGGTGGTCGAAATTTCGAGTCAAGAGACCCAGAGGTGGCAGGCTCGTACCAATGGATTAAAACTTATGTACGTGTTATATCGTTGGCTTGGAAATTAAGACGGCGACAGGCTGACCACCTGTCATGTTGTCCCAAACATATCTTCGGTGGAAGGTGGGTCGAAACTACTTAATTGTCTAGACCTCTCTCTCTACCCCTGTAGCCTCTTTTTTGGGAATGGCGTGAAGATATTTATATTTTTATTTGGGACAGTGACATGTTATGAACCTATCGCCATGTTAGTATCCAATACAACGGTACAATACACTTATATAAACAAACAAACATCCAAGGCTCGATCAAATATTCATATTATAAGTTGCTTTAAATTTATTTTAAATTTAAAACACACTGGACACTGGTTTGTTTATTTTGGTCCTCCCGCCATCCATCAGTAGCTATTGATATTTTCTTTTGGCTATCAGCCTTTAATCTTAGTCGCCTCTTACGACACCCACGAGAAGAAAGGGGATGGCGTATTCTTAAGCCGATACCACCACGGAAGAAAATATTATGGAACTGAAAATAGATTCCATCTACTTTTAGAACCATAAATTAAACTGCACAAATTTAAATATAGCTTTACATTTCTTGATTACGATCAACAAGTCTAATTTCCCAAGAGGCCAGTGCCCTAAATATTTTTGATATTCCTCGATCTCAATATGATATGTATGTAGATGAATAATATTAAATGAAGAGACCTTCCCCAGCTTCGTACTGTAGACTTTACAATTAGTATTACTGCCTCGCGGACTATTTTGTGAATAATGACGAGTGTTATACTTGTAAACATGTATAAAGGGCGTTTTATGTATCAGCAATAGTGTTCGTAACCAATGACAAATTATGACATTTATACGTAATTTTTGAGACAGTGAGAGTGATAGAATACATCACATAATTTTATATTTATTTATTTATTTGCTTAAATATCCAAATACTTTGGAGAAAAGAAAATAAAATTCCCATTTAAAGTTCTTGAAATATGTACAGAGCCTGAAAGGGTATATAGCAATTTGATTAATTGTTGATATATTTTTATAAACTAAAGTCTACTATAATATCAATTAAGTAATGATTTTGTAATTATATCCAAATTTAATTATACAACATAAGTTTCGAGCGATTTTTTGTGAAGTTCCACTCCTGCCATGTGTTTTTTTTTCTGTAAAAAAATAAAATAAATCTCAAATATCTTCACTGGGTCTCGTCTAGACAATTAAGCCCCTTTGACCCACCTTCCACTGAAGATATTTTCGGGACAACGTGACAGGTGGTGAACCTGTTGCCTTCTATATGTCTAAGCCAACGATATACTGGTAATTCGTACATAAGATTTTGAAAGATCCATTGGTACGCGCCTGCCACCTGGGGATCGAACTAGAAATTCCGACCACCCAACCACTCGACTATCGTGACATGTTTTTTTTGTAATAATTGATATTTTCTGGACTGTGTTTTCTAAGAAAAATTTCAATAGTACCAAATAAATCATTACTTACTTACATACTAAAATGTTATGCAGTTTCACCAAGAGATAAAAATCGCTAGTATAAATTATTTTTTAGCAGTGCCAGCCTCGGGATCGAACGTAGGTCACTCGCGTTTAAAGAACCTCGACAACTAGGCTTACATGATTCACGTGTAAATAATGATATAGAAGTCACGATGGCCGAGTGGTTGAGTGATCTGAATTCGAGTCGAGGCACCCGAGTTCAATCCCCAGGAAGGCACGTACCAATGGGGTTTTAAAAAAAACCTATGTGCGAATTGTATCGTATCGATTTGTATCGTATACCCTGAGGAATACAGTATCTCGTACTGTGTGAAAAGTCTACGTCCATTAGCCATTTGAAAGCGACAGGTTTGCTACAATCCCTATTACCGGCTACCATGACCGGAGAACGGGGCAGTGGTCTAGAGACATCCGTTATAGAAATAACTTTCACAGTTGACATAAATTCATAATAAAATTATTTTAAAGTCAATATATGGTTAATTTTAATGTATAATTGTCAATAGTAATATTTTAAAGACATAACATAGCCTTGCAATAACTAATGCCTTAATTTAAGGAATATTTAATTGTCTACTAAACAGAACTTATTCCATTAAAGTTATTTCCGTTCATTTTTAGTTACCGAAATTTATAGGTTCTTTTAAATGAAATACTCGGATTCATTGCTTTCGAGTGTATAATGTTAAATACTACCGTCACCACTACATATATACATTGACATATAACATACATAGTAATATCGAATCGGTTATTGTAGTAAAGAATATAATAAAGTTTAAGATAATAAGTATAAATTATAAATAAATAAGGATATTGTATAAAGTTTAATATTTATAAATCAGTAATAGAATTGTATATAATCAAAATAGGCTG